>JAKNDB010000068.1:9635500-10244500 GCA_024305405.1 Dirofilaria immitis
TCTTTCAAAATTATTAAAAGTTTTTAGCATTTCGATCCCAAAAGCAAAAATTCAATAAAATTGATTAATCATTCATATTTATTAAAACGAAGTTATCTCATCATATTAATTTATCTCCAGAATGTTCGTTCATATTCATTACGATCGATATCACTCATAAGTGATAGAAGCAATTCATTTTCTCATGTTCCGCCTATCTGATCATTCTTGTAATATGTATCAACTGGAGAGATAGCTATTTGAAAATGATAAACAAAGATCAATTTGATTTTTACTAGTAAATAAAAGAATGAATAATAACAAGCAATGATGTTTTATCAGTACTAACTTTTCTCTATTATTAATCATTAATTATAATACAATAATTAATATGTAATTATAATACATAGATAATATAAAGAAATATAAAGATAAGTGACCCGATGAATGAGTGACCAATAAGAATTATTCTAGAAAATGGGCATCGAACTAAAGTCATGCAGAAAGATATTTTTCAGCTTTTTATTTTTAGGATAAATTTATAAAAATAAAATAAATTCTTAAGGATAATTTTTTTTGTTTAAGGATAAATTTATGTACTTTTAATTTGTTTTTATCGAATGTGAAGTAAAAATTTTGTACTTAATTGTATTCAAGAAGAAGTAGGGATGAATAGTCTATTACTCATCATATAAGATATATGAAGACACAAAATTTTCTCAGAAATAATTTCTCGAAATATTAGACGTATCCATATCCAAATACTTATTCCTAGTGAAAATATTCATATAAAATTTTAGATATATACAGTACATAGTTGTACTATAAATGTAATATTTTGAAAATGGTAATGGAAAGAGAGGAAAGTCTTTGGAACATTTTGCAATTTATTCATTTGTTTCAGGTGAAATATGAATGAAAAAGGAAATATATTAGAAAAACTTCTTGCTTGCTATTTTTATAAAATGAATTTACAAAGTGGTAGCTGAAGAGAAGAAATAGCTATCGATAATTTCAGAACTAATAACTGAGGTCAAAGAAGAGAAGAAGTGGAAGAGGTAAGAAAACCAGTCAAAATATCTTAATGAATGCGATTAAGCAAATATAAAAAACCTTTGTGTTAAGGTGTTACCGCCGTCAAAATATAGACCGTCCTGCAAAAGGAAGGCTGAGGAAATATTTTGAGTAGTAACCTAAGCTAACAAGCAACTGATCATTTAAGTAGCCGTTAGTCGATCCCTTCTTTTTTAACTTCCAACTTCTCTTTATTGTCTTCTCGGAAAGATATAGGAAATCAAGATTTCAATTCCAAATTTGTATTAGCATTTATAAAAGAAGTTGCGAGAATTAGAAAATAATTTAATAGCTTTAATCTCTAAATTAATGATGCAATCTTGATGAATGATAAACAGATAAGTATCGATTAATCTCCGAATCAAAATATATTATATATTTGAGTATATGAACATAAACTAAACTATCATATTGATTTATAATATATAACTCCTATTATAAACTGTAATGCGTATAAATGTTCAATATTTTACAACTTCAATTTAGCCATTTACAAATTTGTGATTATTATTGAGCTCTTTCTACTGATATTATTAGCTATAAAAAGTATCGTTGAAAACGATGATTATGATAATAATTCGAAATTTAACTAAAATCAAAATTGAACAATTCAATTTTTTTCGACAATTTCTAATTTTATTTTTTCATAAAGAAAATTGGCGATAAATGAATTTTCCTAAGCATCAAAAGTAGAAAGGGAAAGTTTCAAGTCTTAGGTTACAATTGAAAAAACTGTTGCTAAATTTCGAAGGAAGAAATAATGTGGTCAATTGAAATGAAATTCAAATGAGTACTCAGAATTGCGGCGGCACTTATTTGTATAAAAAAGATCAGCGAATTATTATAGTGATAGGGAGGAAGAGCAATGATTTTTAGGTTAGAACACAGCGGGTAGTTGATAGCTATGGATTGAACACAACTTTTTCACAATATGTTTAGAAGATCAATTCTAACCTGAATTTGAAATTAAAAACTATTTGGTTCTGAAGCATAAAGTTCATCTAAGATCGTAAATATTTCAGAATTTCGGAATAATTTGAATTGCAATCAGGAAAAAGATTACCATTAATTTCAAATTCTAATTAAAATTCTCAAATTCCGAAAAAGTAAAATTTTAATTTTGCAATTTTTCTTTGATTTTTTTATTTTACTTTTACATTGAAATTTTAATTTTAATGAAAAAGATAATTTCCACATTTTATAACAGGTGGGACTAGTTTTATTAATTTATTTACATTATTCTAAAAGCTACATCAACTGCTGAAATTGGTTTTAAAAAAATTTTTAACTCATCAACAAAGAAGAAATTCCTATTAATATAATGCATAGCTCATGAATTGCAATCAAAATAATTAATTAAAAAAATTTGAAAATTTAGAATTTTTAATTCTTCAACAACATTATAAAAATTTTCTGTCGCAAATAATTGTTAAAATATCTTATAAAGTTTTCTGTGAAAAGAAAGCATAATTTTCTATTCTGTTCATACTTTCTAATCTGAGAAATGGAAAGGATACTGATTAAATGGGTTTCTTACTGCTGAATAATAATCACATATTACGATGGAAGGCACCTGTCCAAATGTTGAATATCCTTTACAATACCGTGAAGTTAGAATAATAATATTGGTTAGATGACACTACGAAGAACAAAGTTGATCATATCTACTTGTATTAAAATTCATACAAATTTTCATGATTTTTTAAACGATTATTTTAAAATATTTTAATCGATTTGATTTTTTTCCTTAATTTGTAATTTTTACATTTTTTTTTGTAGAATCGAAATAATTGAAGCAATAAATGAGTTATTTTGTAGAAAATTCCGAATAAAAATAAATAGGAAAAATATAATAGACAGAAATTTTATTTCAATGTTATGTACTTTTAAATGATTTTTACATTGCAATAAAATTGGCAAAAGAACTGAGAAACAAAAAATTTTTCTTTGCTATATTATAAGAATATCCGTTTATCGTAAGAAAGGAACAAAATATTTAAAATTGAAAGATTAAAGTTACTATGATAATATTATTGCATATTCTAATATGCAATCAAAACTAAGTTAATCATACTAAAAATACAACAGCTTTCAGTAATATTATCAATTGATATATGCTTAAAAAATTATCACAATACTGCATAATGAAATAATCATAATTGGATAGAATAGTGATAATAATTATGCTGTCACTTTTACTATTTATTCTTCGTTCTTCAACTTAATGTGATCCATTAAGAGCATATTAAGTAAATGTCACTATTTATCAATTCATCAATTGATCGTTATCAGTTACGATATTAACCAAAATCTTATGTTCATTTCTAAGGTTATTTAAGTAGTATTAAGTGAATATTTTTCAATTGAAACTAATATGATTGTGTATGATGGTTGAAAGGATCATGAAAAGGTTGAAATAGTGCTGAAATAATGGTATAGTATGAGACGCATAATATACTTCAACTATTAATAAGAAAAGCCAATCATTCAATGATAATTTTACTCTACTAACTTTTAATGAATTAATCAAAGCGATTTATACTTATTTCTAAACAACAGCTATCACATTATTTTAATACCTAATTTTTTTCAACTAATGATATAATACGAAACATTACTATCATTATGATTATAATTAGTTATCATGATTATAGTGACTTATATTAGCAGTTGTCGATATCGTTAATATTTTTATCACTAATTCTGATTATTACTTATAGTATCAGTCTTCGAACTACTAGGAATGTAGTGAAAAACGAAAAGGATATGAGTTATTAGATTTTGGAGAATATTTCATCAAAAATAAATATTTATTAATTTCCAGCAATTTGTCCATTTTTATTTTTCTTAATATACGAAACTATTAGTTTCAAAAGTGATTGAATAGAATTCACAAAAATAACAACAAATTGAAACACGTAGTGATGAAGGATACTTGACGTGGCGAATAATGACAAATGCGCTGATAGTGAATGCGCTGATTAAATCTAGAAGAGTGACATATACCTGTCATGAAGCGCAACTCGAATGTAATAAACAATGAATGCAACGATGGATGATGAAGAAAAGGAGGATGTCCAAGAGACTTGTCTCCTTGTTTCCATTGATGTCAATCGACTGACTCGCTAAAAGTTACAAGTGAGATCGGAAGGGTCTCAGACGCTGTATAGATGGATAGAAGATGGATAAAATTTATTAATTTTCTCTTGAGAAAGGTTAAGACTATTGACCTAAATTGCTTTAAGAGAAATGACCCAAACTGAAATGCTACTTCGATATAAATATCATACATGAGCTGTTCAGCTAACCAATGAGAATTATCTCTTAAATAAATTGGAAGTCAATTTTCCGCCAATTTAGAAAGTCTTATTTTATGATAAAAACTAAAGATTTTCAACACTTTGAAAGTTTTAAAGAAATTAAACTTTGGAGATTTCGCTTCTTAAAATAGTATTTTTGTAGAAATCCTAGTATATACACAGTATTTCTGAATCTCTTAAAAATTTGTTTTTAGATTAAAAAGAACTCATGTATAATAAAATTACGTGTAATGAACTCATTGGTACAATTAATGAAATCAATTGGTAATTATAAAATAAATATTCTGGCTTCGTCGAATCGTAGATTTTGTCATTTTAAGCAAAGATTATTTCATATTACCATTATAATTATTAGTGTATAAAAGGATTAGACAAGTAAAAGTCATGAGCAGACAGATTTGATAATTACTTGAAGGATTCGAATTACTCACACTTTGTCCCAGGTATCACTTTAATATGTTTTAAATCAATTGGATAAGAGATGCAAATGATTGCAACACTTGAAAAAGATTCTGTGACTCAATAATTTGTGCTCAAATTTTTGAAGGGAATGATTTTTATTCATCCCTGCTTTCTCCTTTTTCAAGGAACAATTGATTTTTGGAAAATTTCAGTATCTTGTTCAAATATTGCTATAGAAATTGGCAGATATTTATCAGAAATATTTATAATTCCGGAATGAATGAAATTTTATTTGATGAAGATCAAAAATGAAATTGTAATTAGTTTTATTTAGCGATCACTTCTTTATGGTGTGAAATATGGAATAAGCAAACGAAAAATAAGGGCTAAAATATATCATTCTAAGGAATTTCCAAAAGAAACAATTTAAAAAAAATTTATCCTTTCGTTTCCTTATCATCTTTGATGCAAATGAATCATATTTATGAATGAAAAGTTTTTATAACTTGGTCACAATATCTCTCGCTAATTTTTATCAATGTGTTGAAGAATATGAAAATAAACTGCTAATCAGTTAAAGCTAATTTCTTTCTTCTTCTTTTCATCTGATCGACTGTGCTGAATTTTTAACGATTAATAGTCCATGAAATGAATTAAGGAAAAACCTTCAATTTCAAAAGATAAATAAGGAAAATGAATAACAATTGTTGTTGTGATAGTTTAAGATGACACATTATATTGATGATAAATGAAGCAATAATTATAGCATCTATTGCTAAAGAACCATGAATAAAATAAAGTAAGGTAGCAATCAGAGTATCACCAAGGTGCTAATTATTTATTTGAAGATGAACAGACACATTGGACAAATGGAACAATAGATTAGATATACTTTATTCTGAAATGTATGACATCAAGACAATCTAATGATAAACAAAAATAATGTCCATTATCCCAATAATAATCCCTTACAATATTTCACCATTTAAATAATACCATTAAAAACTATCATTTTCATAAGCTTTCTCCTAAGAAGATTTAATTTCTCGGGGCCGTATCTGCTGAATATTCAAAATTTGATGAATTTAAAAATATTAGCAAATAATTTCTATTAAAGAAAATAGCTGTCGAAAATCATTAAATCTAATTCTAAATTTGCTGTATTTCAGAATTTCTTTGCTCTAAAAAAAAATTTAGCATCCAATATACATTTTATTAACTAATTGTCCTTTATCATTGTACAAAATGTTGAACTATATGAAGCTTTTCTTTAAATATTATAATTCCCTTTATTTATCTAAAAATCTTCCTTTTCATTACTTTATTCCTCTTTATGAATTCGACCATGCCAGAAGCAAAATTTGGCAATAATACTTCCCTGCATCAATTAATCATTTCGAAGACCCAAGTTTCTGTTTCCATATCTTTATCGCGGAAATGGATTCTTTCCTTCCACTTCAGTAAATAAATATTTTATATGCCACTGCCTAAGCTAAATTAGTTTAAGATAATGAGTCTTTATCAGTAAAAGCTGAGTAAAATTAAGAAATATAAAGTTGAAATTTCTAACAAATAGATTTAAAAATTTAAACTAATTTTTCAAAACTGATTGCAGTTTTGCATATTTTTCTTTTGGTTCGTTTCTCTGTCTTTCTTTTGCAACAATATAAAGAAAGTTGAAAGGTCAATGATTAGAGTTGCTACCTTTTTTAAATTGTGCATCCTGTAAGAATTATAGATAGATTTTCAATTCAATCACTGACAGATTTTCAATTTAAGAACTGACTCTTGGAGAAGTTTTTACTGAGCATTATTTTGAAAATAGAGATAAAAATTTCTGAAAAAAAAAATTTAGATATAGAGAAAAGACTGTACAATATGAAGAAATTTCACCGAATATTCATTAAAATGATAGGTTAATATTCAGTTTATAAAAATCAGTCAACCGATCAAAAAGTTCCGATAGCGATCGATTATTTTTAATAGCATTACCGGTAAACAATATGCTCTTGCACCGATTAAATATGAATAGCATTCTCTAAGTACTCTGTAAATTGAAGGGCATTGGATTTGCAGCTAATTGGATCAGAGGCATGCAGTTATTTGAATTGAAGAGTATTGTTTCGAAGGATACAAAATGGATCAGAGAAATGAACGAGATTTGAAGAAAGGATAATGGGAGAAGTTTGTCATCATATGACATTGAAAACAAAGTATAACAGGGAACAATAGTTGAAAAAACAATATTTATTCATAAATATAAGATATGTTAGCAATAGAAACGATCAAATGACCTTCGGAATTTAAGTGGAAAAAGAAAAGTGCGATAGAAAATCTAATGAAAGTTGATTCGGATATGATACATCATTGGTTGCTGAAATAAAAAGGCATTGAAGAGATCTTCTAGCATTAATTTCTACTCATTGAATGGAAATATTAAAATTCTCGTCCATACTTAGTGATAAACTTCATCATTTACTTTATTCTCTTAAAGTTTATAACATTATCAATCTGAAACTCAAAAGCCTGATCTTTCCTTCCCATACTTTCCTATAACTTGACAATTAATCTAACGAATTTCATGGTTTTCCAATCTTCGCTTTTCAACTAAATGTCATCCTAATTGTTTTATAAGAAAGAGAAAAGTACTTCATAATTTAGTAAAACATCGAATTATTTAGCTGAAATATAAAATCTTAAAAATAAGATTTAAATCATTTTTCATGGAATATTCACGACGATGAGTTTTATTTCATATAAAAAGTTGTTTACAACTCTTTGCAGAGAAATAAGAATAGAATTGCAGAATTTGGTGAAAACTTCAATGCTGATAAAAGGCATGAATTTTATTGAAATTAAAAGAATAGGCTACCACACAGAATTTATTGCAGAATTTCAACTATTAAATTTTTATGAGCAAAAGAACAACAACAGCAACAACAACGACTCATTCTTTATGCACAATCAATTGGTTTTTTTCTTCTAATTTTATCATATGCTGGAGACAAAAATGTGAGATAAAATCAAATGATGAGAATTAAAATGAGAATCAATCAATAGATACAATGAATTGAATGAGTTTAAGTATTTTATTTATATGGAAAATAATTTTCTAAATGTAAGTATCGAAATAACTAAAATATAAATGTTTCTAACAATCCATTTATAATAAAATCCATGTATTTCAGGAAAATAACTGCTAAATGATAAATGATTGCAAACACACACTTAATATTTGCTAAAGCAGATGGTTTAGCATTAAATTGAATTCTTTTTCAGAAAGATAAGGATTGTAAATTGAAAGGCATAACCTTATGGTACGATGATACTAGAAATTTTAGCCTATTAAATAGACCAATTGACCTTTTAGTTGTATATAAAGTTAAGCAATAAAGATATTTTTGATATAGTCAAATATTCAGACTGGACGCAATTAGTACTTGAAGAATCAGAATAACATAATAGCTCATTCTGACAAAAAATTACGAGGAAGATTAAATATTTAAATGGAACAAGAGTTTGTCCTCGCATATCACAAGTTATGCTTTTTATGATACATCTATGGATATACCATAGAGAAGAAAACAGTTGTTTCGGCAATTTAATAATTTCACTGAAAAACTTCTATTTTCATTCTATACACAAAATAACAAAGTGACGAATAAAATGAAGAACCGAACCCGTAAAGGATTTAATTTCAAATATTCATCGTGAAGTACAGAAATCATTGATATTATAACATATCATATAGCAGAAAGATGAAAGTTATTTCATAAATATTGATTTGGAAAAATCAAAGTACGAAATAATGAAAGCAACAAATTTCGGTTTATGAAATTCAATAACTTTGAAATGATAAGTTTTGAACTGCTAAATGATTCAGTTTCAGTTTTAGTCTAATGGCTCATTTGGTGATTGATAATGCAATTTTAGCAAATGTTATCTACAAATCACTCAAATCGCTTTTATTTCTATTCTATTGGAACTAAATTTTTTTTCTAGACTGGAAATCAGCATAAATTAATTTCAACAAGTCTTTTTCATTAATTTTTCATCAACTATTCTGTTCATTCATATCTTTATCATTTTAAGAACAAATTGAAAACAGTTGTAAATCTCCGATCAGAGCAAGAACTAATTTGTTTGTAAAGTATTTTATGATTTGAATATTTTGGAATTGATTCATGTAATGTACTTCAAAAAATTTAATTCAATGATTTCTAAAATTTTTTTTTGGAATCTGAAACAACATATGCCCGAAAGAGTTTTATAGCGTAAGCATTTTAACTGTTGCAATAAAAACATTTAAAAAATGAGGTGACAACAGGCAGTCCTTTAATTTAGTAATATCTTTGCTGTTCAGCTGTTCACAGATGGTATTAACGATGATTCAAAATAGTAAAATTAAGTGAATAATGAACGAGTCTGAATCTAATGGTACCAATTTTTGAATTTAATAAAGCAAAAGTAAAGTTGTAATGATATAAAGGCGAACAATTCAATAATTTCCAACTCAGTGAATTTTGCAGGCAATTGAAGGAAGTGGAAGGGAATACTGAAATAGAGACGTTTCTAAAAAAAAAAAAAAATCAAGCAGTTATTGATGCAAACTTATGAATTATTTATACATTTTCATTATTGTTTTAGTTGTATGACAAGTCGAGAGGATAAAAGTAAAACGAATGTGAATTATATGGCTATCAAATAAATGAACTATTTTTAAGTTTACTTACCATAATTGAACAATTATATTATACGATATGTTTTTTATCTATATCAAATATAAAATTTAGCAATTACTGATTGATAGTGTAATAATAAGGCAATAATAATTAAAAGTATCAATAAATTTTTCATCTTATTTATTTAAATAATAGCTGAAATTTGATCCTAAACCGAAGAGATTGAATTGTTTCTTTCTTATTCTCTTTATTGTTTTATTCTTCACAGTTAAAGTATTACAAATTGAAAAATTGAACAAAACTACGCATAATTTATAGAATAAACCGTGAAATGAGCACTGTGTGAATTGCTGAGCAGAAATTTTGGTTTAGAATGTAAAGATAAACAATGTAACAGATATGGTCCAGTCAAATCAGGCTTCTATCATCATCCGCTACCAATTATTATGCAAAAAAAAATGGATTCATCATATCAGAAAAGTAGGTGAGTAGCATAAGTGATTATTGTCTATTTTGTTGTTATTTTGACATTTATTCAATGAGTTAGTTTGTTATTCGTTGAGCTTGCCTATATCCGTCTTTAGCTGTCATAATATAATGCTTAGCCATAAAGGGTCATTTTTCAACAATAGTTTTAAAAGTCATTGAGTGAAATAAATCAATTAGATTCTCTTCTCTATCAACATCCTCGTCTGATTAGTGACATTGGAAGAACGGCTGTTCATGAAGGAGATTAATTAAGGGTATTAATTTCAACTGGGTGAACTAATCTGCTATTTAACTGTTCATGTGCTCAGGCATTTCTCTCTCTCATATTCATCACAAATTTCAGTATTCCGTTGACTTTCTCGTCTATCTTACTTATCTCATCTATATTAATTAATTATATTTCTAGTATTCAAACATTTAACCTCACCATCATATAGCTTAAATGTGTTCGTTTAGAATCATTAAAGAGCTTCTGATGGTAAAGTTATGATTCTCGAAAGGGCAAATCGCTAAAATTCATTTTTCATATTGTAGATTAAAGATCATGAGCATTAGAATTAGATAATTACACGGATCGCTTGATCCGTGCATTCTGAGGAGACGAAGTTTATGTTTCCTTAATGATCCAATTTATTGGATCCACAAGTATGTAGTTGAACGACAGACTGAGAGAAGAGTTATTAAGAATTATATGAAGAGAGAGAAAAAAATAACTGAAGTTGAAGTCACTTTTAAATGTTTAGAGAAAGGTTTTAGAAAATCGTTGAATGAATCCATATATATTCTAATTTACTATCTTAAAAATGAAAGTTTAGTTTAATTGATTCCATTATAATCAAGGATCGAGGAATCACCAAGCCTCTATTTACTAGATTAAAGCAGTTATTAACTGATATATAATATATATATATAAGCAACCTCAAAAATTGCCTTCTTTTTTAACTTAGTTGAAAGTATATTATCTTATTCAAGATGTAACTTTGTTGGCTCAGCCCAGAAAAAGTTATCAAAATAGGGCCTATTTTTACTTTAAACTTGAAAATTCTTATGCCCAAATTGAATTCCAAGAAGTAAAAAAGCTAGCAGTTTGATTTCATCTAAAAATGCAGAAATAAAATGGTTATGAAAAGATTTTCAAGATAATGGACAACGCTTTTCCAAAATTGATCTCACGTTACAATAACAGATATTTAATAAAACGAACAACATCTTATACGATTTGTTTATCCAATTTATGTGAAATTAATCAGTTAAATAGCATAAAATCGCCTGATTTATTTTCGAAAGGAAAAGGAGAAATTTTATTTTCTTTAAAATCATATCAGTAAATCATAATATACCATCTTTTCAGAAATTTAATAACTTTGAGGAAATTTGCAAATCAAATATGATGCTGAAAAAGAAGAAAATTAAATTAAGTGCCTTGCTTGTCACAATTTATCAATATTTCTTCGTCGCTTCTTTATGATTAATGGTTAATTAATACTGATGATCAAGTTTATATTTTCAAGATCAAATTAAAGCAAAATGAGCTCTCCAGGAAAATTGAATATCCTTGTATCCAAGATTTTGATAGTAATCGATATTTAATTGCGCTTGTCATCAGTCCACTTATTGGTATCACCAAGACTGGGATATCATAGTTAATGCTGCAATATGATTGAAAGAATTTTGCAAGCCTCAAAAACTTTATTCTAAGGTCGCTTGCCTTGTATAATTCAATAAAATAATCAATAAACCTAAATCAGTTTTTAAAAAATTACAGAAAAAGCGATAAATTGAATCAATTCGAAAATATTTTATCCTTCCTTCCAAAGGGTGTCATTTTTACAAATTTGATATAAAAATATTCCAAAAGCGGACAGATTGAAAACTAAATGCGACATGCGAAATTCTATTTTAATCGAATTTCGCATATCCAATTTTAACCGAAACTAAACAATCAGCTTTGAAAATTAAAACTGATTTTCATTGATTTTCTTCAAATTTCCAAGTGTGACAGCGTCTTGAGCAATTAAGTTCAATTGATGCTGCGATTAAATGATCAAATGTTTTATATTCCAAATTGTAATTGAAAGATATCTGTCGGTAATTTAATTAGATTCACATGGAATTTCACAATGCTTATTTTAAAATACTAAATGATGATAATGTTATGCGGGTAATAATGCATAATTAAATCGGCGGTGTTCGATGTTCTAAAGCTTAAAACTTATTATTGGCATGAAAATAATCGTATTTCTTTAAATTCAAGCAATCGATAAATTTAAAAAGATTTAACTGCTCACATATGGCAGCGATGAAATCGTTTACTTCTCGTTCGATATGATACTGAAGCTAAGTTTCTTATTCTTGCAATATTTAACGAGAAATATCATCTCTTCTATAAATATGGTTATAATGTTTTATTTGATATTCGGTGATAACATGTTTAAATCTCGAAACATTGTTTAGTTAGTTATCTTTTGATTAATATTAATTAACTTCTTATCAACTTCTAAGTAAATTAATCCTCGATGATCCTAGCTGTTTTCATTTATGTATTTGATTGAAGTTTTTATGCAAAAATGAATTTCATGTGCAAATTTATCAAAGAGTTTCATCCGCGAGAAAAGTATCAACGAGTGAAATGGAAAAATCCCGAGAAGTTTTAATACTTTTTCAGATTAAATTGATTTTTGTACAAAAATTCTAATTAGACCACCTTTTGATTATCAATTATTGTATATTATGAAAATAATAACAATTTTTTTAGAATATTTTTATTCCTATTTGTTCGTTCCAAACAGTACTATTTTAAAGTATCTTCAATAATATCAATAAAACTCGTTGGACAGGAAAGCAAGTGTGAATTTCATTCTCATCTCTATAATTCATTTAAATTAAAATTTTCGTCAACTGAAACAAAAATCAACAATCACCATAAACGCATTTTTGAACAAAATAGAAACTTGGAATAAAATGCTTTCATTATCAAGCAATATGTATTCACTATAAGAAGACGTAAACTGCAAAGTTTTGAAGTATAATTTAAGTTTTATTTAAAACTAATGAGTATCGCAAATATATATTGATTGTATCATAGTGATGAAAGATGTGTATTTATTGATCTGTTTTTGTCATGGCCTTTATAACTCTTCTTTTATTTTTACATTCGAAGCCTTAATATTTGTCCACAAAATATAGTAATATTGAAAACCGTGAAATCAGAGAATCACTAAAATATAGTCGAAAACTTTTTTTTTTTAAACTAACCTTTATTACTTATAATCTCAGTGATCAGTTGCATAAAATAGCAAAAATTAATATTGAGCAAACAATTGATTTAACATGTAAATTTTTGGTTCAACTAATAAAGGTTACTTTCATCATTTAGTCTTAATTTAAAAGAGAAATTAAAATTGTAACAATTCATCTAATCATTATGAACAATTCAAATTTTCAAAAACATACGATTTATGAGAAATTTTAGTAAAGAATGTGCTTCTTCTGTGGAAAAGGTTACATTACTTTTCAATGTTTTTTAATTGCTCAGTTCAACTTATTTTAATAGAATTACTCATTTGAAAATAGAAAATAATGCAATGGATGGTACATATCATCATTGTTATTAGCATAAGCTTTTAATAAATATTCTTTCTGATTCTATAATTTTCAAATTTAAATTGTTAATTTCTTTTGTTTAAGAAAGAAATGAATAAAACAAAACTTTTTTGCCCGCATTATTTCAGAATACACTATTTATAAATAGGCAATAAATGTCTTCAGCAATAAAATTTTCTATTTTGTCAAAATTTGAGTTTAGTTTGGATATAAGAATAAAAAGACTTCTCATATTGCTAAATCTATTTCGGAAAAACCGTGATTTTAAGAGTATTGCGGTTAAAATATTATTTTAGAACACAAAAACTGATGATACGGTAAGATGATTTTGATGATCAGCTCATTTGGATGTTTAGCGAAGTCATCTATTATTGGCCTGTTTTACGCATATTAGGAAAGAATTGATGAATCATTTTTCTCATATTGTCGTAAATTTCTGTTTATCAAAAGGCATTGAATAGGTAGAATCTATTTTGAAATGTTTCAAGTGTTCTTCACTTCGCTATTTAATGGAATATACAATAGGATGTTGAAAATTAAAAATGGTCTTATCTTCGTAGTACATACATTTTTATAGCACATTATCGTCATATGTCAATTTTTCCTTGAAATCCTTCAATTTCATTTCATCGCTATTCCGGGGCATCAATAATATCGAGCCTAATGAAAACAAAAACCCTAACAATTATGTTAAATTATTTGTGAAAAATTGCTTCTGCTTTATTTTTTCATTTAGCAAATAGCAAATGAATTTATTCAAAGAATCCTTTTCTCAGCTTTAAATGTTTTGCAAGAAAATTCTTAAGCATGTGAACAGAGATGTATAGTTTTATCCTTCCTTTGCATAAAATTTTATGAGATATTTAAATTTCAATTTTGATTTATTCATAATTAGCTGTAAACTTGTTGTAAATTTACATTCAGTATCTTAAATTATTATTATTAATTCACAAATATGTTTACATGTTGTTGATGTCCATTTCCGCATTATTATGTGTGTATTCAGGATAAAAGTAAGAAAACTTCCATCTCGGGAGGACAATGTTGGTGAAGTGAAGTGATGCTAATTCTTAAAATCTTCCTACAAAATGCTCATACAACTTACAAAACAAATCGCCTTCTGCAAATTTTTCAGGAGGAGTGCTTAAAATCGATCGACCAATACATAAGTTATTTGCTTCATGAAGTTTGATTGAAACTTGAATACTTCTTCAAGAAATAAATATCTCTTCTTGATAATTCAGGACAATGTAAAAGCTCCTTTCGGATGAGCATCACTTACATATATTAAATTTTTATGAAAAAAATTTTTATTGCTAACCCAACGATTACTTACTTTGTCCATTTGATAACTTCCGGGATGATTCCCTCCATTCTACTGCATCCCTGTATTTTTGCATTCAGCAAACCTAATCCTGTTAACCTATTTCAACTAAATATATATAATTGACTACATCTGATTAATTTATCAAATAAGCACCTTGATTTGTTTTAATATTATTTATTCGATGTTTTGAAATCTTTTCATTGCGTTTAAAAAACTATACCATTCCTTTTGTTAGCTTCTACAATTATCCAAAGTTTTTATCACCTCAAAAAAACTTTTTAAAAACTAAAAACAATAGCAGTACCCAGTTGACCTGACAAATTTATCTCTCAAGTATGAACAACTCTGTTATCGACATATAGTTATTGGATAATTTTGATCCTATAAAATAATGCTGACCAATTGTTGAACCGAAACGTAGAGTTTAATAATCATTGAAAATTTATTAGTTGTAACCAGATGATCTTTGTCCGCTGCAAATATCATCCTTCTTCATTGCAGCGATTATTTATAATATAAACAAAGTTGCCATTTTTACAACTTTTAATAGTATCATCATACAAGCTAGTAGAATTTCGTTCTCATGAAATATGAATTAGCAGATTCAGATCATAACTCATATTTGTCACTTATGTATGAGGAAAATTAAATGCTATTGAATTGTGACTCAGTCCAAGTAACGCGAAATTCGCATCAGTCATTGAAAAAAATTTATTGTTTATCTGATTTGTTATATTCGAGGTCAGTTATGTAAAACAGAAAACAATAGATCAAAAATTTTATTTACATTAAAATCTTACTTTGTCGAAATAAGAAATATATTTGCAAACGAAAGTCTCTGGATGGCCCATTCAGCAATACTAAAATCCCGTAAAAACTTTTTGGATTATTTTCATTTTTCATTTATGTATCTTAGTCACCTAATTTTAAAAATAAACTTAGAGCTTCTGAAGTTGCACACAAGCCAGTAAAAGATTTTTGCTGCAGGTTATTATTTTCAAGTCTGAACTGACCTTTAGTCTTCAAGTTCATAGCTGCCGTTTTTTCTTAAATATTTACAGGATTTGATTAAAAAGTGATTAAAATAATGTAATAAAATAATGATAACGAACTTAGCAACATAGCCATCATCTCTCTTGTAGTTATATGCGATGAGGCCAGAGGATTATGCTTATTTCGGAAATCATATAAATTGGTTTTCGCCCATTTTTGCCAAATTTTTTTAGTCAAATATTTTGAGAATATCAAAATTTATTATTATAGTTAAAATAAATTTTGAAATTATTTCAGAAGCGTAAGTCTCATAGAATCTAAATCTTTAATGTTGTTGTATAATATATAAAAATATATTATTCCTAGAAACTATTCGAAAACTATCGATTTTACTTTTTTGCTTTGAATCTTTCATTCAGTGTAACAGCGCAGATTTTGAATTTATTTAATACATCATATTCATATGATAATCCCTCAGAAATATTAAAATTTATTGATGACGATGATGCAAGATGAATTTTTCTAAAATATTATATAATCTTACCTGTCCATCAATGACTGCAATCTACTTCCTGGAATCCTTCGGATCAGTGTTCAATATTGACATTTCGGAAGAAATAAAAAGTAGCTCATGAAATAAAAACTTCAATATTCATATCATTCTCACTTTATAAATATTCGATGACTTTTAAATATTCAAAAATTGAGCGGAATAGTAAGCTTTGCTAATCACATCGAACAACATGGACATCGATACTTTAAAGTTATTATTCCTTCGATAAATAATTTATGAGTATAGTAGTAAAGTGGAAGATTTGATGATGCGCACAATGAAGAGGCTATATTTTCCGGATGATTAGCTTTATGAGTGGATGATTTCCAATTGAGCTTGGAATTGTCACTGACAGAAGAGAAGAGGCAAAACATAATGATCGGCACTAAGCTAAACGGAACAAAATGGGTATACTTTTCTTTCCTCACTTTTCTTGAGTCATTTAAAAATCTTTTCCAATAATAAATCGGAAATCGTAAATTAAAAATGCAGAAAAATGTTTGACTGCGAATTAGTTTCTGAAATATTGCCTAATTTTTTATTTTTATAGACAAACCTCTCTTTCAAATCTCAAATTTAACTTTTTAAGTATAGAAAGAAAATATGTAAATTTATGATATGATGAAATGAAATCTTTTCCCTTTAATAGAAACATAAAATATGTTGATGTCAGTTCAATGAATTCAAAAGAAATGCTTTCTATTTCTCTTATATTATAAAGGATTGAATTTCGATCCCACGGGAATAGTTGAAAGTAAGAACATTTTAATTCTGCTTAGACCGATCTGTTCTTTGACATACGATTAATGAAACGTCGTGGTTTGAGGATTTGTTATCAAATGTCCACAGTATATCATCTCAGTGAACCGTCTGATATCCCATCAACAATGTAGGTTTTCTATTTTATCTTATCACTTCATACCCATTACATTTCGCCTTTAGTAAATTGTGTTCAAGATTATTTATCATATTTAATAAATTTATAAAATTGCTGACAAATAGAAATTCCTATTGTGCAGTAAAACATTCTTTCTGATATGATATCCTTCTTCAATTTTAGCAAATAAAGGAATAATTTCTTTTTGATTGGTAGATAATTTCAGATTGCAGTTTATAAGGGAGGATTCAAATCGTTGTTTTGTTCATTGAGAGACTGCAGAACTATCGGGCGTTTTCAATGAGAATTTAGGAGCTATTAACTCACTTTAAAATAGGGAAAAGAAATTAGGCAACAAGATATGACAAAAAAAAACGAAATAACGATTCTTATTATCGATATATCATGGTATCAAGTTATTAGTATCTGTTCCCTTTTCCGGTAAAAGATAGATCAAAGAATAATTTAATTGGTACTACTTACAGCGATGTTAATTATCATCATTATATCATATTTTCTATTTGTTATTGGCACTAAAATATTCTTCTACTACTCCTGCTGCTACCATTATTTGCGGCCACTAAAAAAACACTAAAAAACAATTTTTATTTTAACTCAGTAAAAAGAAATTAAGCTTTTTGAAAATCGATAGCAGTTCATTTTCTCTTGCGCTTAGAAATAATAAGAAAGATATTATTCATTACAACTAAAAATTTGTTTAAATTTTTCAAAAAGTTCGAAGATCAAATGAAATTTAATAGTCTTCGAATACTATCGATAATAATGTTCTTTGATTGATTAGCATAAAAATAGTTTTGTACCTACCTGCTCTTTAAAAATGCTTAGCAAGTGATTTCATTAGAAGATGGTATATTTGTTTTACAATCCGAAAATTCAAAAAGAAATTTCAATCGTAATTTTTGAATAAAATTAGAACAAGTGAGATAAAGGGAAGGAATCAAAACTTCAGCTTAATGTAACTTAGCCTTCTTTCTTAATAAGCCAGAAAAAACATTGTCCAAGAAAAAAGCTTTCAAGTAAAATTTTACTTGTTCAGAGAAATTAGAAAAATTAGTTCCAATGGATAAGTTGAAGTCTTGCTGATCATTCTGCGAATTCGTTCAGTAAAATTTTGCCCTAATTTTACCTCATAGTTCTTTGTTTAAATAAAAAACTTTAAAGTAATGTACCAAAAATAAGTAGTCAATCATAGGATAGTGCAAGTAACACTTCTTCCATTAAAGTATTTATAAAACCCTTCATTAACTATTTAAACAAATGAAATTCCGCTTGACATCGACAAATTATTAGTCTCATTAGTTGTCACTAAAGTGTTTTTCTTCTCTTCTTAATGAATAACATGTAGTTCCTTAAATATTTCTCATAGTTTTTTCATCTTTACCCATAAGAAGCCAACCAATTCTCATTTTATACAACTATTCGCACTTTTTATTAAGGCACTGAACACTTCTTCTTATTTTATCATTGATAAATCATACTCAATGCTTATCCATTTACCAATATTTAATGTAAATTTTGAATAAATAATACAAAATTGCTGATAGACTAAGTGAAGATTAACATGAAAATATAGAATTTCTGCTATTTAAGGAAATATATTAGATATATAAAATCGATGGAAAGTGATAAAAAAATATAGCAAATCAATTGATGAAATGTTTTGATGGTCGGATTGTAGGCTTTAAATTTTTATTATATTTTGTTTTGTAACAAAAATCTTATTCTCAGTCGATTATTTGTTGAGGAACATTATTCAGCTAAGGAAGTATGGATTTTGAAAACTTTTTGATTTGCTCTCATATACGCATACAGATTTTTGAATTTGACTGAATACTATAGGAAGGATTTTGTTAATTGAATTAAATATAAATCTTTTTTCGTTTCATTGAAACAATTAAAGCTAAATTATTATGGTTTTTATAGTAATATCAACAAATAAGAAGTTCTACGCATAGATGGTCCACCTGTGTTCATAGCTCGAAATTTGCAAAATATTTATTTAAAATTAGGTGCTATCACTTTAATATACTAAAAATTTGACATTCTTCCGCTTTTCATTTACTCACTTCTGTCAACATGTCTTTTATTATTTTCAATACATTTCAAAAGGATGAAATAGTTTTTCAAATGAAATAAAATTTGGAAGAAGTAAAAAATAAAGCAACTTTTAAAATAATTTGTTAGGAAACAAAACTGTGAATTGGTGAGTAATTGAGAAATGTATTTCTTATTTGCACCAAATTTTTATTCAAAAAAATAAAGATTTAGCCTGAGTATTTGTCATGTAAGAAACTTAGAAAAGATTATATTATTATTTGATATATCTGATTACTCACTCCTTTACCGTAGTAGAGCACATTTATTAGCTGGCAGCTGTTACTGGAAATGGATTTGATTATATTTTTAAATTCTGATGGTACGATCAAAATCAAAAGCATAATTATTCCAAAGGAAAAATGTTTCTCATCCGTCTTATGGGATGATTTTCTTTTAATTTAAAGTTTCTAACTGTTACATAAGTTCTTTCAAAATGTTCAGAAATAATCCACTGCTGTTCAATCCTCCAGCAAATCCATCGCTGTTACCTCCCACACAGTCGTGATCTGTTGCTTAATAAGTTAAACTATAGACAGTTATAGCTTCTTTGTTGCTACGTAACTGAAATTTAGAACTTATTTTGTTCTCATTTTAATTTCAAAGAAAGAAAGTACAACGCATTACTTTTTCTACATTTAAAATTGCAATGCTAATGCTATGACAATGATCGTCTATTTATTTCATATAGAAAGTATAATTTTTAACAAAATTTTAGAATTTGTTGATTCATTTTTCTTTGGACTTTTTGAAGAAATTTTAATTTATTGATTTTAAACTATCAATCTAAATGTAACCAAAAAATTCAGTAGAAATCTTAGCTTATTTCACATGTTATACTATGATGTATAAACTATGTAATAATGAATTTTCCATAATGTAGCAAAAATTACTCTTTGGTCTCTCACTTATTCTTATTTGTGGTGACAAATCAGACGATACGGTTATCTTTAATAATCGTGGTGCGGTGACATTTCATGATGTGAATCACTTGTATTTTCAAATTTTCGATAATTTCTGGGTTAATTTATTTTGATAAAGCAGATGATAAATTTGAAGCAAATATGCTTCAATGAATGAACTTACTTATTCAAGTACTTTCGTGAAAACTTGCTGCATGTCAGATAATTCTTTTTATCTAAAAATTCCTATAACATATGCTTGTCTCAACTGATAGAATTTCTTGGCTTAAAATTGGGTAATGAAATCATTCTGAATGTAAAGAATTATTTGTAATAAAATGGTGTCGTAAAAATTTTGAATATTTTCCTTTACACAAAAATAGAGCGAAAGAAAGAGAGAGAGAGATAGAAATAGAGAAGGTAAAGAGAGAGTTTTTCTTGCGTCACCATTATTCATAATTTCTAATATCTATGAGAACAATTTCCATATTCCTAATTACTAGGCTAATTTGGAAGTGAATTTTTGTTTATTATTGATAATCAAAAATTCATATTTCTTTCAAAAATACACCGCTACCTACGCATTCATATTAAAATTTTTCCCAAAATTTAATGCTTTATTCTCTTTGCTTGTCTATTTCGATAAGTAATTTCACTTTTAATATAAATCTTTATTAGCAGCAATATTCGTTTTAAGAATTTTAGAAAACATCTGTTCCTAAAACTTATTGATAAGGATTGGTTCAGAAAAAAGAATGTGAGCATACAAACAAAACTTAGCTTTATACTTCTGGGCCAATAAACTGGATTATCTGTTTGACTCATTCCAAAATATCTTTCCAGCAAATAGAGAGGTCTATTGACAAATAGTGGAAAAAATTACAACCACCTTCAAATATCGCAATTATTTCTTTGAAATTAATTTCTTTACTTGTAGAATGTATATTTACACAATGTAATTTATCATCAGTATAGAGCTGATAGAAAACATTAGTCACCGGCTGAAAGTGGATGGCGGTTGATCCACTTAGGCCATTGAAAAATGTTCCACTATCCAGCTGTTACTAAAACTTTGACTTTGCTTACTTTCGTTTTTGGCTGCTTATGATTTCCCAAAATTTTTTATAACAAATTCTTGTCATCTGTTTTGAATTCATTGCCTAAAAGTTGCTACTTTTTCTCTTGTGATAATCAAGGTCATGAAAGGATATTATATTATTTGAATAAGAAAATTTTTAAAGAACATAAGCTATATCATAAGTCCCAAGAATTGAGAAATAGTTGTTATGCTAGCAAACAGAATTATTTATGAAATAAAATATATTAAATAATCGATTGATTAGTCAGACTTTTTTATTTGATTTTTCGAAATTTTCAAATACTGAACAAGTTTTCGAGATAAGTGTAAGCAATTATTTTGATTAATTCATAATTTATTAAAAACTGAAAAATATTATGTTGATTTAGAATTAAATTTTATTCCTTGACCATAAATGATCGTAGTTAAAGTTCAACAATTATGGTGTGAGTATTCCCATCTAAAAACGATCAAATATTGTTGAATAATGCCTTCCAAATGTTATGTTACATAGCATTAGTCTTTTATATCTAATATGGTTACTTATAAAATTACTCAGCTGCATTTAAATTTAACAAAAATTTGATGATTACGTTGACAGAAATCAATGATATAAAGAAATCATTTTTGTAACAATTAATGTGGAAAAATATCACTATAAATGTTGCAGGAAATTACTGATAGATTTCCAGATCAATTTATCTGATCTTCGTATTTTAACCATTGGCATTGTTACAAGATACATTGTTATGATCAGACGCTCTGTTCTGGTTGCACTAGCAACTCTGATGTTTCGGAAATTTTTAATGCGTTGTTCATCGTCTATGATAAAAAGTCCCATACAGTCGTCAGTAACGTCATTCTGGGTAATTGTTGAACCGATATCTGTTAGATGGACTAAAGGATGTCTGGCTGCCGCTGGATGTGCTGATTCCAGATTAACTTTATCAGAATGGAACCTAGTTAGCGATGAAAGGATTTCATCTAGTTGGTCTATACACGAGCTTTTTGTAAGCTTTTATTTCAATTAAAATGAATGTCAATTGATAAAATTGTGCTCTTAAATTTGGATACATTATTATAATTTTTGTCTTGATTTTCATAGAAATTTTCAAAATGGAATAAATTATTTTGTTTAGGATTCTTCACATATGTTTATAAGTTATTGGAATAAAGGAAGGCCTGCAGATATAACGTTCAATTATGAGGTAGTAGGTGTTGATCCAATTTATGGATTCTCAAGAACTTGTGATTCTACGCGAGCAATTCGCGTTTTGATGATAAGGTTCCTTTCAGTAATCTTTATTCTACTTGCTCATTTAATCTGTTACTTATTTTTTATTTAACACTATTTCTTGTGAATTTTTCAGCAGAAATTAGTACCTGAATCAACAGGTCAAGTAGTCACATCAACAATAATTCCCATGCAACAACACGATAAAATAACTTTAAATCTGACGGGTAAATGTTTCAATGCTGCAATAATCATACAAAAATATGAATCTAGTTGTCCCTGGTGTTCCTGTGACGAAGGATATGCTATTGTTGGCCAGGTAGTCATTGTCATTTTATTGCCTTCGATTTTATCCACTCATCATATATCTATTAATATCTCTTACTAATTTATTCTGTATTTTAGTCTTATAAAGCTTCATAATTATTACAATTTATAAATCCAAAAATTTTAGTTATCGGAATCTGAATCACGTGATTTTTTATATAACATGAACGATTCATCAGAAACGTCGGTTGATATAGGTCTAATCGCATTGTCGTCAATTGCGGTCGCTACGTCCGCTGCATTTTCATGCGTTCTGATTGCATATCTTCGTGAACGGCAATCCAATTTTGGGCGAAATGTTGCGAAATGCAATATGAAATTATTCGACAATGATTCAACAATATGTGACGGGCAACAAGCTAACTTATACAAGAAGAGATTAAACAGTGCTGAAATCATTAGGTAAAAGATGATGTAAATAAATATATATTATAAAAACACGTATTTATAATTATGACTCTTAATGTCATATTTTTAATCAAAACTCGTTACCTGACTAAAGTATTCAAAATTTTTCCTAGCCATAATTTTTTTGACTTTGCAAAGTTTAATTACTTCCGACTTCGAACAATACAAGTGAGAAAAGTTTTTATTTTATTCAGTTTTCTTTTCTCGGGAAGAAAATTTCTTTTTTCTAATGCTCACACATTTTAATAATTGCTGCCCTTTAAGCATAAACGCTTCATTTCCGTAAGTTTTATCAAATAAATCACAAATCATTGCTTCACTATTCCAACTTTTATTTATTTTAATTCGACCATAATTTAGAAATTTATTAATATTCAGACGCCTAATTTCTAAGCACTAAACTCCGACTGAAATTATTAATTAATTTAAAGGTCAGATAGATTTGGAATAAATTAAAAAACTTAAAGCTCAATTACGGGTAGCGATGTTTTTATCAGCATATATAAGCTTTTGCAAGCATATTTGTTCATGTCATCTACCTATGTATTATGCATGATTAAGAATCCTTAAAACTCTCAAAAACTAAAAGAAAATAGAATTTGAGATTTCGAAATTGATCGAACTTCGCGATGAAGATTTTTACCACTCTTTATGTAAAATCCATACCTGCCATTGCGAATGAAAACTTCTTTTCCTTTGTCATTAAATCCAAGAGATTTTAGCTCTTTTCGTGAGAGTTAAAGTATCTCATTTCATCTACTGTTTTGATGATTAGCTTTTTGCAAGGTTTACAATCTGTCATTACAGAAATATCAAAATAGATGTAAATATGTGACGATAGATTAGTGTCCATTCCGGAACAATATTGTTTTTGTTTGTTGATAGATTTTCATACTTTTCCATAAATTAACTCTTATCAAACTGATAAATAATTATAAGAAATTAACTTATGGATAAGTAACTGTTACATAAAAGCAGTTATGGAACAAATAATCCTCGAGAAAGAATGCATAATATTTTTGAAAAGCAGCGCTTATTTTCAAAATTTTTAGGTATCAACCAACACGTGATTGCTCCACACTAAAGTCATATCGAGTAAAAAGCAATCATTGTGGAAGCGTTTTGGGGAATAATGTTATAGATTGTCGTAATGCGACCAACGATTGGAATATAGAATCAGCATTGCTTGATGGAATACATAGGTATTATGAGTCATCGGACATACTACCTGCCTGTAACAATAATGATAATTTGAAAGTGTAATTGTCCTTTTTCAACCGTTGAAATTAATTTTTGAAAGAACTTGACTATTGTTTGATCCAGAAGAGCCGAAGAATTTATAGACAATGATTATTTCATTGTCTTTAAATTTGATAAAGCTGAAAAGAAAATCTAATGATTCATTTGCAACAATAATATTGATGTGACATAATTATCAATTCTGATAATTATTTTTATTGATTGTCGAACTTGTCTTCATAATTTTTCGATTTTACATAATTTTTTGCTAAACTGTCTTGTAAAAAGAAGAAACGAAACTTTAGAGTTGAATCTCGAGCACTTGAGATAAATCAGAATTAATTCGAATTATTTGGGATTCAATTTCAGGCTTCTTCACCATTCTATTGTCCTGCTTTCCTTTTTTCTGTAAATAAAAACCGACAGTTTCATCTCTCACATTTCATTATTAATTTATAGAAGTTCTACTGTTCATAATGTAATGTCTTTAGAACGTCTGCAAAGTTCTCAATAAGAAGCAAAAATTCGTCTATTGAATGACAGAATTTAAGAACAAACCTTTGCTCGATTTACCTGTGATATTGTATTATTATGCCACCTGTTACTCCTTTGTTGTCACATTTCAATTAAAAATTGATTTATTGTGAAATAGCATTGAATCATTTATCTTCCCTCTTTAAGTGTTAATATTCTTATTTTTATGGAATAATGCATGTGAAACGAGCATAAATTAAACTTGCTATGAGTAATAACTAAATAATTGATGTGATTCAGATGGCTTCTAAAAATATTTCCTTTAAATCAAAGTACACACGGACAATGAGCACTGGTCCATTAATACTGCTATTTCTCTTCTATTGACGACTGAAGTAAAACTTGGTTTGACTTTCTTCAGCAAGATATCAATTATATTAGAAATAGGCAGATTAATTAGCAGCTTTTTATTGATTAACCTCAATTAACAATAACACCTCACAATAAGGTGAGAATGATGGGAATTTGAAGTTTTGAGATATACAGTATGCAATCGATTCAATGATCTTGTGACCTTGTCTTCATGTATTGTAAAAGAATCAAAAATGGATCGTTTGCATACAGAGCGATGCCACTTCTTTTGTTTACTTGTAGACATAAAATTTTCCTTTTCTTTTTCCTATCTGCTATGTAAACTTGTGAGAAGGACAAGGAGATTAATAAATTTAATCTTACCTTCAAAAATCTATTAATCAGCTTATTAATAAGGAAATGGAAAATTTAAGTTGTTTTAAATTAAAACAAACTCGAAAAGTGAAATTTCGAAAGACATCTCCTCTAAAAATTCTTCATCATTTGAAGAATCGGATAGAAGAAATCTAAAAATAATGAATGTAATGTGTAATAAAGATGAAAAAACAAGAAGAATATATTTATAGCATACAAATTGGATAAGAATAGCTATGAATTAATTAATCCATTCAAGGTGGCATTATCTTAACTTGTGATAATAAGGGGCAAGAAGAATATCGTTGAAAGAACATCAACAAAAAATCTGCTTTTTTTTCTCGTTCTTTTTATGGATAACCGATCAGTAATTGTTGTAGAGCAGATGATGCAATGTACTTATCATATTACACATTTAATTTAACTATGCAAAATTGCATTCATCAAACAAGATTTAGCACGACAAATTAACCCTTCACTTACCATCTACAGTATGATTTTTATTAGAATTAGAAGGAAAAATTTGCTTAAACTTTAATCTTTTCAATCCTAAAAACTTCCCTCCTTCAAAAGTGCGGAAAGAGAATTTGTTTATCATTATCTTCTTTCTATTTCTTCTCTTTTCACTGATCGTAGCCCATTACTTATTCTAAAATACCATTTAATTTGCATTTTAATTATGAAAGTATTCTCAATACTGGAAACAAAAAAAAGTCTTTTATTTTCATTTCTTTTTATCTTTTAAATAGTTTCGAAATTGGTTTTGAATCAATCCATTATTTCACTAATGTAACAATTCGGAAAAATATCATACTTTTATCAATGAACACAAGTAATTATATATAATTTCAATTTCATGATAGTAATCAGTTTATTGTAATAGAGAAGATTCATAATAGTATTATAGTTGTAACCACCTATTATAATGCCAAGAAAGAAGTTGAAACAAATTTATAGTTATAAATTACAATGATAGAATGATTTAAAAAAGCGTTTTTCTTTATTTGAAATATTTCGTAAGAGTTAGCTCAAGAAGCTGAAGTATAGCAAACAGATGTTGCTTATATTGTTCAGTGAAATAAGCTTATTCAAGTTCGACTGAGGACCCTCTCCAATCTTCTTTTGCTACCTGTTCATAAATAAAGTGAGTCTATAAGTAGCTTCTTTAAATTTTCCATTTTAAAGCAGAATGGTACAATATGATTGCTGAATCATCATCACGACTCATGATTTTATGGCTTTATCCATTTTTTGAATCTGTGCGATCTTTCCAGTTATAAAATAAACTTTTTAATTTATGAGTTATCATTCTAGCCGAACCTTTCAAACTTTTGCTAAATTGCAAAATTTTTCATCACTTGCTTAGTTAAACCAAAATTAATAAATCTAATCTTTTAGAACTTTATTTCATTTTATTCTCAATTACACGGAAAATCATAAGTAATATACGAAGTGATTTAAATGAATTAACAAATAAAGCAATTAATATAGTTGATTTCAGGATTTGAATAATGATAACTAATTATTGCTGTGAATGATTTCTAATTCTTTACTTTATTAAGTGCATTCGTTATTTAATTATTGAAGTTAAAATGCTATGTATAAAAAATATTGAGCACTATTACTGCTTATCTCAAATATATGAAAACATAGCATTGCATTCTTTTTTAATCATGTTGATTTAGAAAAGATGAAATCTTTTTAATCATTCATTAAAGATTGAATTTATTCATTTTACATTTTGCTAAAATTTCGAAGAAGACTGAGTAGTTAAAAATGGTTAAAAGCGATGCATAGAAGGTTGAATGTTTGGTTATAACTTATGGAAAGATTAATATTTTACTAATTTATAGTTCATTAAATTAAGATCATTAAATTTCTTTTTTCTTTTTCATATCTTCATAACTATGACAAATTATTACGCTATATTATTGAAATTGCCAAGGAAACTTCTACAGATCTCACTGTGAAAAAGCTGACTCCAAGCAAAAATATTTCTGCAAAATCAATTAACGAAAATCTATCACTAATTAACTTATTATAACTTTTCCACTCCCGATGAAAGATCCGATTTGTTAGAAATAATATTCAAAAAATGAAATAAAAAAGTTGGCGATGAGCGAGGAAGTTGACTAGAATTATTTATAAATCGATTGAAGTTGTCACTTCCCATGTTGCAATATCCCACAACCCTGTCTCACTCATCCTTTTCCAAAAAAAAAGGTGTTGATTTCGTTGAGTCAAAAATGAAGCTAAAGCTCTCTTTCCATTTATGAATTTTACCATGAAGCTGTACAACTACAGAGAATGTTGAAAAAGCATGTAATACATTCCAAATGTTATAAATAATAAAGAATCAAAACATTAATTTAATCATCCTATTCTTAGGAGATAACCTTCTCGATGTTTTCAATACATCCTTTTTATTTTCTAACTTTTCATCATGTGGATATTTTTCGCTTAATTTTTCAATAATTTTAAATTTAACTTTTAGGTCTCGAATCAAATTTTTATATAAAAAAAAATATATGAAAATAAAGGGATGACAAATGCATTTGATCATCTCAGCTCAATTTGAACTTATCTATTCTTGTGAATCATTTTATAGTTTCTCCAAGCTCATTGAAATGAAAATCAATTTCAAACTGGTTCAATTTGAAGAATTTCAGGATAATGTCAAATTGTGAGTAATTAATTAAATTTTCTTTGGGATTCAAAACCCTCTAGTCAAATTGTTTTGCCTATTTGATTCATGCATTTGGCTACCAAGAAAATAGAATGGAAAGCATTTATGTTATACAGTTCTGTCCATCCACTATCACACCTTTCCTTGGACTATTCTTTGAATTCTCTTTTTAATTCCTGGAATATAAATCACATATTAGAATGAATTCTCGTCCAAACAATAAAACTGTGATGAATTCATCTCCAACTTAAATTTGTCTGTCCTTCTGTTTACTTTCGATCTTCTTTCTTCAAAATAATATCTACTGTTGCTATACCAAGACAACTTGAGTAATTCACATTACTATGAAAAGTGCAGGAATCTCTCCATTGTTATCACTTTCAATTTTTTCTTTTTGTAGATGTGAAGTCAGGAAAAGTATTGAACTTCTGTATTATTTTGTAATGAAAACTAAGATCATGAAAAAGCACTCTTTCTACATCGTATCATGATTTTTGTAAGATGATCGCCATGTTATAAGAATAGGCATTTATTGATTAGGTGATAATGGTAGCTAAAATTTCATGACACAATTTCTTTGATCCAACTACTGCCAGATTGTCCGTTCACATTTCAAAATGGTATCGAGCAGATGATTTATACTACATCAACTAATATCATTCGAAATGTAGATAAGACAAGAAATAAGAATGGGAAAAATGACTGAGATCTTTCACTTCGTAGTCCAACTTCCACAATAACAACGTACTTCAGAATTAATAAGAATGCAATGATGACTTTGAAATATTTATACAATGCGCAAAAAAACTTTTAACAGCTGTCGTAAAGTGTTTTCAAGAAATTCACTACGAGAAATCGATCACCAAATTTGTATAAGTATATAAGTGGAGTGGAATAATCTTCCGAGTAAAGTAACTGCAATTGTTTGTAGGAAATTATTCGATATCAGCATTTGATCGCAATAAGTTTCTAGAAATTGCACATCTGGAACTATTTAAAATTATCCGAAACTAATTGCTATTAGTTTAGCATTATTTTATGCATAAATTAAATTTCTCTTACTATATCATTTTTTTTGTTTGAACTGTCTGATAATTGAAATTGTAACTAGATTTACAGCATACCTTAGAAAAAAATGCAATTTTAACATTGCCAATCTATTTCAGTTCTTTTTGCTGATATTAAAAACATTTATATATATTCCGACTTGAAAATCCTCATTTTCTCTTCTTTATTTCTATAATTTGAAGACAAATCACTGTTATAATTAAGTTTTATAATTCTATGATGCGTAAATGTGACATTTCAACAGTCTTCGATTGTGACAACAATCTATCCACATTATTTTAAAATAGTTATATTTCGGGAGACTTGAAAAAACGATTACGGAAGATATATTTCTTTGTGGAATGATGAAGTCGAAATTTGCATAATTTATCTGCAAGAATTACAACTTCATAAATATCTTACAAATTTATCAATTAATTAAGGCTATCAATAAATTTGATAATAACCGTAAGATACTTATTTATACAGCTGTTACTAGCAGAAATGATAGCGAGCAGTTAATCACTGTTATAAATTGTTATGTGTGTTATCATTTATGTAAATTTTTGATTTTAATTTACAATTCTCAATTTTTAAAATTTCGGATGTTTCTCGAGATTTTTTTAATTTTTTTCAATAAAACACATAAATTTGGTACGCCGACATCTGTGCCTCAAAGAAAACTTTGTTCAAAAAACTATTGTACTTTTTAATATGTACTAAAAATTGAATAGATTTTCTCCTTCCTTAATTCATCAGAATTAATCTTTTTTGTTAGAGCGATAATACAGAGATGATTTCGCATAAAATCTTGTTTAACAAAATCTTGAGAAAATCGAATTTTTCAAACTTAATAAGGGAAAAAGAATGTTTCCACTCTCATCATCGTTGTGTGTTACGGCGTTAATTTAATAAAAACTTCCACAAACATAGCATGAGTGGATGAAGTATGCATGCTTATGCAATTTTTTATATAAATAAAGGATGAAATACTTGGAATAGGTTAGAGAGACAGAATGCAGAATATGTTAATATCGAGTTGGGATTCTGGGAGGATCTTGATGAATTCGAGAGGACAATTTATTCATGCAGCACTTAGCAACTCATTTTTCCATCCAACTTCTAAACATTTCTTCACGAAAAATAAGTTATTTTGAAATTCATTTCATCAATAAGCCTAATTTATAGTACATTCATAGGTCTTCGTTAGCAGATAATTTTTAATGTTTGCTTAAACTTATGTCATCGAAGATGAGTTAGTGAAAAAACAAATCAATTTAGTTCTTATGACTGGAGAACTTCGGCAATTTCGATTATATTAGGTATTAAGAAAGCTTTGTTGTTTATTATTGAAATAGTTTAAATTAACTTTTCGTAAGCTTATCATTGAATAACTTATTCATTTCATTGTTGATAATTGCAGAAATTAGTAGCAACGAATAGACGAGAGTGTTGCCCTTTTTATCTATAATATTCGAGCCTTAGGCCTTCAAAAATCTCAAAATATCAGATGGACAATGCAAACAACATAGAATATTTATGATTTCTCATTTTCCCTGTTTCCTTTATCGTACTTCGCTTCTATTTTTTTTCTCCACAGGACTTCTAAATCACAATAAGCTCTGAACAACACTGCTCCGAATCTCCTCTTCATGCAAAGGTAATTGTCACTATAATAATATTCAAATTAATAACAGATATATAAGTAGTAGTGATTGTTCTAGTAGCAACATGATAATAATGGAAGCTAATAGCATTATTTATATGATTCATCGTGAAATTAGGAATCAACTGGTCATTTACAGATTTATTTGTTTGGCAAAATGAGCACTTTCATTAGGCGTTAGCAAAATCAACAAGATAAATATGATGTAGCGCTTTGATTAAGAGAGAGAACAATAAATAGAATATTCATCATTCATTGTTTGTTCGTTGTTACATCTTCTACAAACTTCTTGTATGTTCAAATAACAAAAATGAAAACAGTCTTATACAGAATGACGATAAGTCGTATTTAAAAGAAAGAAAATTTCCAATATCATTTATCAGATAAATTAAATTCAGCATAATATGTTCGTTGATCAATTCGCATTATTTATAATTAGCAATCATTACGGAAATAGTTCGTTGATAACTATACAGTCGTTGATGACTGTATAGTTATCAACAGTAATGAGCATTATAAACTTTTGTTCTTACATTATTTTTGCTTTATTTTTGCTCACTTCTCCATATTTCATTGGTTTATTCAAAAATAATCACAGTAATTGATAAATAATGAAAATAAAAATGAATCAGAAGAATTTCAATGTTTGTTGTGAATTCAGATCTGTGATTTGATTTGATTTGTGTATGACAAAAGGGATATTTGTTGAAATGTAATGATTAGCTATTTCATGCAGAAAGATTTATCAGATATTATAAATAATTATGCAGTGCAATATTTTTAAAAGTTACTGATTGACAGAATTGCGTAAAGCGTAAAAGCGATCCATCAGACTGATGAATATTTGCGATTATCAGAGTCACAAATTTAGAGATACAATAACATTTTTTGTTGTTTGTTATCAACTGTATTGTTATTGAAGAGCTTGGCTTCATGTTTAAGACTTTAAATAGAAACAAATCGACTATATTCATGCTTCTCATTTTTATGACTTATAAAATATTTTACTGAACTTTTGAAATAGTAACGCTCGACTATGAATTCTGTAAGTATGTTGGATAGATTTCTGTCTTCGCTTAATATTATTCCAATTATTGTTAGATTTATCATTATCATCACTAATATGATAAATTATGTTATCAAGGAGCAATTAATGAATGAATTATAACTTTTAAATCGTTTTCTTCGAGATAGAAAGGGCATGGCTGCTCGATTGGTTCTCGAGATGAATCATGTTGATAAAAATCAGATTCTTTATTCATAACACAATTTGATTTGAGAGGAAAGCTATAATAGTTGTTAGCTTTCGATTATGATAAAATACACTTTTGAAATATATTCATATCTGAATTCATATCGATTTTTTTCGAGTTTATATGTTATTTTTGCTGATCATTATGTATGAATGTGAATATATATTTCAAAAGTGAAAAAAAGATTTTTTTTGAAAATTAATATCATCTATTTTCAAGCAGCTAATTTTTATTAATTACAGAATTTGATTTTTATTAATTGCAAAAAAATTGGCTTAGTTTTTATGAAATTGATGGGTTTATTTTATTTAATTTATACTAAAACTAGAGGGAATTGAAAAAATTAAAAAATAATTAGACGAGTTTTAGGAAAAAGTACCATTGGCAATGTTAACAATTTAAAAAAAAATCTCTAAAAGGATATGGCATACTTACACTACAAAGTATCAATATTCAACAACATTTTCAGTATTGTTTGACTTGAAAATCAAGTCTCTACAATCATCATTGCCCACGTTATCCTATTTCCACCCTCGAATAATATTGTTTTTTCGTTATATTTCAGTACATTCAAACACTTTAAAGTGTTTCATAAAATGAGCTAAGAAAGTTAAGCAGCATCAACAAGTTTTAACTGATCATAAAAATTCCCAAAAAGTGTTCGTTGCGATCCTATCGTTAATCTTTGATCTAACACAAAAAGGAATTTATTCAAATTTCAACACTTTTTCTGCTTCATTAAACTTTCATTGATGATAATGGAATTGTACATTATTTGCATTCGTTAGTCGTAGAATTATCCGACATATTTGTTATTTAATATAAGGGATCATCTCAAGGAATACTTGGTCCTTAGGAATAAAGGCCTATAAGAAAATGCCCATGAAGAGTGTAGTTGAGGAATATATAAGTAATACAGTGTTATTCAAAATTTCCAATAAATTTAGTTAAAAAAAAAGGATGAAATATTTCAGTAGTAATAATCAATAGCTATCTATTTTAAGTGTACAATTCATTTTCTTAATCATTGAAGAAAATGCTGAGAAATATTAGCAATTTTATAAATCATATTGAGATAAATTGGTATCTCTAAAATATTGCACTATTTGAAATGATTACAGAACGTTCCAATGATGATGGATGGGAGATTCAAAGTGAATTATAGAATTAATACCGAGGTTAACACATTGCTGACAGCTGTAAATTCTTTTTGAAATCAGATAATGAAATCCAAGGATGCTTCTTGAGATAGTCGTAATTTAAAATTTTTTGTTCATTTCTCAACCGTCGACCATCTTTCTCATTTAATAATTGATGATTGTGGAGTCAAATTACCATAATTTCTTGATCAATAAAGTAAGGCTGCTCTAAATAGTCACTTTGGGAAAAAAAAATTCTATGTCTTTCGATGGTTATTTTTTGTATTTGTAATCGTAAGTAACATGCTGGTTAGTGCTATCATAGTAACGCTGTCATTATTAACTTGTCTACTATTTTCTGGCTCCAATCTAAGTCCATTATAATTTTCTTTCATTTGCATTCCTTGTTTAATTCTCTGAATTTTCAGTCTATTTCTCAGTGTTGGTACAATTTTTTTTTGGATCATTTCTAAAATCATCGAATACGAATGTTTCATTTCTGATCTCTCGACGCTTTTTTTTTTTGAACCAACAAATTCAAAATAATTTGATGGAAATATTGTATTCTCTCCTATACAAAAGTATAATGTTTCATAAATCGATTCTAATTTGATCATTTAAATTTAAATAATGTTAATGAGAAGAATAGAAATGGTTTTTAAGTAACAATATAATTTGTTTCCTTTCTTCCGTGCATTTTTTTAAAATAAAAGTTGAAAGATTCGGAAGTATGATGTCTTGTTAAGCCTAATGACATTTAAAACATTAATTTAAAGCACTCCTGAATCCTAGGCTTAGAGAGCGGATTCAATTTTTGTTAATTTTAACTATTTATGCGGAAGTTGTAATTTCCTTAAAGCATTTTTTTAACAAATTCGATAATTCAGAAAATTTTTTATGTTTAAAAATGGAATCATCTTTTCACAAACTTTATTTTTGTTTCATTTTGAACCCATGATTTGTATTATTAAAATTTGCTGTTAAAATTGACTGTTTCACTGCATAATCGTTGTTTCTGAATTTCCATATCATTATAAAGGAAAAATACGAACAAGCAGAAAATTCGAACTTCAAAATCTTATATCACTTGGAATTGTTTTGCTGCATCCTTTAAAAGTGGTTCTCAATCTTAGGAAGAAACTTTTGTCAACAAAGGGATAAAATAGTATTACTCTTTTTCAATATTTCTAATAATAAACTGTTTCATGACGGCACCATGCCATTGCATTACTATAAAAAAGCGAACTTCAAGAAGATATTTAATAACTGATTTCAGATTAATTTTTCTTTTCTTTTAGATTCCACAATTTCGTTATCACAAAATATCTTTCATTAAACTAATCGACTTTTATTTTTTGCGAGCACAATTAAAATTTCCAGTAATATTTATTGGCAATATATTAACTAAAAGCTTTTAGAGTTTTTGGTATGAAATTGGATTTGATTTACTGACGCCAATCTTCGCAAAATTAGCTTGTAAGCCGTTGAAAATTTGGGAATATATTAGATATTTTAGCTTGAAGGCAACTCAACTCCATCAGTTTAGAATGAAAGAATCATTCATTCCCTCGGGAACGATTTTGAATCAATTTTTACTCTTCATATTAGTTTTCACCAAAATACGTTTAACAATTTTTATTTTTAGACATATTTTATCTTCTTTTCATTGCAAGTCATTTCTGACTTCAACTAACAGATTTTTTGATGAAATAGGTAAAGTTATTCTTTAGATGACAGGAATTTGTCAAATTTATTAATTTTATTTTAATCATTTTCACAGATTTTTCAAATTGAAATCCAAAAACAGAGACGCTAGCAAAAATTGATTTAAAATACCATCTTTTTGAAAGTTTATTCATGACTTAGACTTTTTATAACATTTACAGCAAATGATCGATTTTAATTTTTCTGATCAATTACTTTTAATTCCTACAAAAGTTCTTTATTTATTCATACAATTATGGAATGCTGATTAATTTTTACTAATTTACGAGTTTCGAAAATTACTGCTAGAATAAGACAATGTGTTACCAATGAAAAAGATTTAAGTCCTAAAATTTGTTTGTGTAGTTTTCACGTCCGTCTTGTCCTCATCAATCAAATATTTCAATGTTTAATTATGTAGTTTTGTTTCGTTAAACATTTGAATTTTATTTAAGTTTTAAATATTTTTGTTTTTGATCAATTTTTTTGCATTTATACGTTTGCTTATGTATTAAATTGTTAGCTTGTAAAATTTATCATTGGCAGTAAAAAATCTAATCCAAATAATTGATCGATCTTTGAAAATTTTTATCATTAAACCATCTGTAGTTAAAAATAATTGTCTTTACTTCATTTGTTAACTATTGATTCCACTAAATTCTGCTTTGAGATATGTTTAGCATTACTAAATTTTCTTCAAGAATATTCTTTAGCAGAATGAAAATAATAATTTAAGCTATTCGAAATGAATGAAAAGAAAAGGCAGCATAAATGAACTATATTGCACTCTCGGCTGTCTTTTCAATCAATGGAATGATCCATTTGGCAGCGATAGAAAGCTTCTTGGATGATCATCCAGATTCTTACTGGTTAGTAGCAGATGTGTTAAATATCGAATGGCGAAAAGGATGTTTAACAACTGCTGGTTGTGCGGAACCAAGATTTCAAGTAATAAAAATGAATAATGCCAACAATGAAGCTAATTTGATTAGCTGGCCTATTACACTAAATTAACTGAGGTAAACCATCGGCAAAATTATGTCTAAATTAAATTGATACCGTAATCGTTTTCAAATTGTCAGTTAACATCTCAGTACTGGTATTTTGATCATATTAATAAATGCTATTATGATGTAATATTATAATATAGATTAACGTGATTCAAATAAATAAGATATTTGAATTAAACTGTTATAAATAATTAATTAATTTACTATATCTAAAAAAGTAATCATATTTCTAATTTGTCAATAAATGTTAAACATTTTTCAAATTGTAGTTAGTGGTCTTGAAATTCTTCATCTTCATTGATATAATAATTTCTCAATTCATAATTTTCCAGAAAATTCTATAACTTATTTTAGTTTATTCATTACTTTTCAAGAAAATATTTGAGCCTATTTTGATAATATTCTCGAGAATGTACTCTAGATGAATATACTTCGAAGGTTGATTATTTCTTAGATCAAAGACACATGACATATTTCTCGTTTCTATTGATGGTATATGGATGTGATAACTTTAATCATTCTCATTGTCGATAAGCCGAATTATATTTTATCTTTAATAGGCAGGTAATAAGGCAATCGTAATATTTCTCGACCTAACTTTTCTATCATTTTATCATTAGATTGGAAAAAACTAGGCTGGTAAAAGAGAGAGCGTTTTTTAAGAAATTACCTGCATATTTATTTACAGTTAATTTCTTTTGATTAGTTAACCTCAAAAGTCCAAACTTAAATATTGTTCAATTGATGGTGAAATTTTAGAAACAACCATTTCAACTTATACGAGCTTATTTAATTTTCAAAAATATACTTTTTTTAGGCGAGGAATCATTAAATTTCAAGCACTATGAAACACTTTGGGCTTTTCAAATTTGTCTTTTAAAATACCGGTTATAAGTCGTAAAGCTTCGAAATTCAATTTATTAAATAAATAGAATGTGAATTGCTCCCCTGCGCTTTGGCAATATTTTACAGCTTTAACAGAATTTAAAAAAAATTGAGACTTTTTTACTTACTACAAATACTAAAGATTTTTATACAAAATGAAATTCGATGTATGATATGTTTTCTTCTGAATCTTTTTCCCTCCCATAGAAAGAATCCGAATTTCCGACACCTAATTTCAATTAATCTCTAAAGAAGGATAATATAAACAAGAAATTATTGCTATTTTCATTATTAAAAATTCCTATCATTCCCGAAGAGATCCTGAAATTCTCTTCCACAATTCTCTTCTGAAATTTTTGCAGGAAACTTCGCACTCATTTATATCACATTGGATATCTAGAAGTGCAAGCGATATTGCTTTGAAATGTGAAGTGTCTGGCTTAGATCCTACCTATGGATTTCCGAGAATATGCGATACTAGTCCTTCCAAACGCATTTTTGACGACGATGAGGTTCTCGTAAATGACTTTAAATAATGATGATACAGCCACTTTTTCAAAGCTGAAATTAAAACTGTCATTTCTAATGTTTGCGTTATAATTAATAGAGTTTTCAAGATCCTAAAAAAATTTCAATTTCTATCTCTCTAATTTGTTTATATTATAGAATAATCATCTGGAACACATAAGAAAGCAGCATTCGAGCAATGGGAAACTTATTGTTGAGGTAAGAGGTAAATGCTTTAATGCATCATTCGCTCTACAAAAATACGATCGTTGTCCAACTTGTGTCGAGCATCGGAGCATTGCTGTCGTTGAGCAGGTCACTTCTATATATAATTTATTGACAGTTAGAATAACAAAGATATTTTTTGACTATGTAAAATTTTAATTTCGTCTATTCATTAGGAATAAAATTTATGCTTTTAAAGATAAATAACCTAAACTGTCGAATTTTTGTAACTTAAAGTGAGTCTTGAGAAACGTTAAAAATTGTCAAATAACTTTTTTAATCTTTGATAATATACAGATTGATTTTCGATAATTTTATAATTTTAGTATACTAATCCAGAAACAAGTAATGATTTCTTCAATCGTTTCAACACCAATGACCAATTTCTGTATGCAGTGGTGATTTTATCAGCATTTGCGGTTATTTTGACGACAGGATTTGCTTGCCTATTAATTGCTTTTCTGCATCAGAAACATCAATTGAACGTATCTATATCTAAACGACTTTTACATTCGGAACCGTTAAATGCCACACATTCATTACGTTTATGTGAAGATGATTCGAGGTTATCACTTTCTCAAACCATTATTTCAATCAATCATAACTTGAAATTACCAAGCCTTTCTGGTAGTTTCAGATACGATGTACCATGGGAGCAAGTTTCAACTATGCATCAGCGATCACCTTATCGAAGTTTAAAAACTAAAAATGGTTTTACACCGATATCTCCGTCGTTAATGGGTCCGATAGTAGATGTTATGGCATTAGCTCGATCGGATTGTCGAAAAACTTCACCAAGTTCTTCATTCGGCGCTGAACTTCATGATAGCGGTTTAGAATCCGTTTAATATATCTGTATCCGTCATATGATTCTTATTTTTAATGGTATCACTGAATGTAATTTAAAATTATTGTCTGGAACTTTCCTTTATTGAAGTATGACAAAAACAAATTCAGTTTGATAAATTTCAATCTGGAGCTTTAATAACGTATTTATATTTATCAATTTCCACTCAAATTTTTAACACATAGTTTTATGCAAAATCATCGTTTTTCAAAATATTTGCAACGTATTTATATTTACAAGAAATCACTCTTTCATCTATCTATTTAGTATTAAATTATTAATTTCACCATTGATTTCAGTTATCATTCAAGAAGTTCAATTGTTTTCTTTTAGATTGATTTGTTGGATTCTATTTTATTAGTAGAGATTAGAATTTCATATCTTTCTCTTTTTGGTGTGATTCGAAAAATAAAGATACAAAATTCTTAATTTAGCAAATCCTAATGAAGAAGCTTTACGACAATATCAACGTGAATCAAAATAGGAAAGTTCATAAGAGGTGATAAAATTTTGAAGGAAGGAAGTAATTTTATACCAAATTTATAAAAAAATGAAACTTCGAGTCTTTGCGTTAATTCTAGAAATGCATTTATTTCTAAGAATGTAAAATTGTTTCAATATAAGTTTTAAAAACTTTATTCATTCAGCAACATTACATACATCTAAATTAAAAATTAATTTCTCTTGACTTTATTTATATTCAATTATAATTCGATTTTATAAATGAAGACCAATAGAAGAGCACAATGCCTTCATACTTGAAACTAATCCTAGTCGTGATTTTATATATTTCTATTAATAGCTTTTTATTTAAGTATCATTGGTAGATAGAAAAAAACCGTCCTGTTTACTAAATTTCTTGCACAGATCGTATGAAGTAGAGTGTTCCATTTGAATATGATGCGATGTATTTAAAAATGTATGTGACCTTAGTTCTTCACTCTTTGATATCCACAAATTACATTTTTACTAACTTTTATTTTTAAATCTGAAGAATTTAGATTCTGATTAATATTTAATTATGAAGAAAAAAGCAATCTTTTATATTTTTATCATCGAAATAGAATAACATATTTTTATTCACTCATCGGACAAAATTTTTCTAGAACTTGCATCAGACATTTGATTGATTGAATTGTTTAAATACGTTGCACAATTCTACAGTTGTTTTACATAATTTTGTGATAAGCGTAGTGAAGATAGATAAGAATGTGTTGATATTGTTAGAAATTAATTGCTTCCAATGACCTCAGTTCGCATATATAATTTATTTCATAAAATCCATTATGCGTATGCACTGTTCACCTTTGCTTCTCGATTTCGATTTTTCACCTGACCTTGTCCCTTAATTACATATGTATAAATATACTGAAGATTTTCAATTGAGTTAAAAAAGAAAATGGATTCCAACATTGAGAGGTTTAGATATTATTATTGGGGATCAGGATGATTTTATCAATCAAATAATTTAACTTTTTAAAATTCAAACAATTTGTAGCAGCCAAAGAAAACATTTGGTATGATAACATCATTCACTTCACCGCTGATTTCAAAAACGGAATTCTGCATATATTTTCCGGTAGGAAAATAAATATCACACATGATGATGGTCTATATCATTGATACTATTCTCATCGTCATTCATCTAAACATTGTTATTTTCTAGCAGTTATTTTTGTACTTGATCCCTTTCTAGTATTTTTCTACTACTTTACAATTTATTATATAAATTTTCATATTTCAAATTAAATTTTATATACAAACAATAAATTATTAATGCATTTATGCTATTCACTTATTTAATGCTATCAATCATAAAGCAATTAATAAAACGGTAGTTCATCCAAAAATAAAAAAAAAAAAAAACCAGTTAATAATTTATATGTTTCTGGTATGTATATATGTTATTGTTGTTATTTATGAATATTTATTAAATAAACATTTTGCAAAAATTACGGTATTTCAATTGCAATTTTGTTCTTTTTTCGATCTTACATGCAGCAGAAAGTGAAAAAAAAAGGAAAAACAAAAACAAAGAGAAACTTTCATTTTACATGAAAGTAAAACATATTTTACAAAAATTGCAAATTCTCATTTACTATAGAAATGTTTAGGCAGAGGTACTTTTCAGCTGAGCCGTAGAGAAATCAATCATAAAGTTGTAATCTGTTCTCTTGAATATCTTCAATTTGAGCCTTAAATTAGAAATTAAAATAAATCTGAACAAATTTACAAATCTTTTCAATAAAGTTGTTAAATACGATTAGATCAAGTCAGTGTGTTCAGAACTTAATTGAACTACATTTTCAAGAGTAAGTTCTGTGTGATTTCGTGAAATAAAGCATACGGATATGGCTTCTTTATCATGTAAATAGATCTTAGTAATGATTCAACCGCTTTACTGACAAACCCTTGTCGTTTGGGAATTATCGATTCTGGATCCCATCTTCAAATATAGCAAAATTCAATTATTTCATTGGCGATTTATCCAACTGATAATTTACTTCAACTTTATTTATATATATTTCAGTCATTTATTTAGATTCTTATTTAAAGTTTTATTATACATGTACTAATTGTTTATTTGTTTTTTTTTCATCGTATTTTTATTCCTTAACAGTTCGTTTCATTTTACTACTCCCCAAACAGTATTACTAAATTTAATGAGAAACTATTATGAATATTATTTAAAGTTTTGTGCACATAATTCATTTTTATTTTTACATATGAATATTTCAGTGAGATAGTTTCGAATTATTGTATTATTTATTTCAATATGTCGATGTTAATATTGTGCTTTAAAAAAATTATTAATAAAAGTCATTTGATTTTTCATTTATGTAAATAAATTCCCGAAGACACTTTCTTTGGACGAATCTTTGAATTTAATCACGATTTTCTTTAATTTTAACTTTGACTTTACTATGCTATCTATTTCTTCTGAAATAGACTTTTTAAAAACTAAAAATATTTTCAATCAAATTTGGAATAACATTTATCTTTTCGTGCAGAGGAATTTGTATTTATACTATTCAATATTTCAGAATTCGGCTATACAAAAATTGCTTGATATTCATTTTGAAAATCCATAATGATCTTCACTATTTTCATCAGCAATATGCTGGAAAGTATAATATTAGTATAATATTAGTAATGATTTAAGAGATATGATATCGATAATCTATAGCATTCAATTTCATTTTCAGTTATTCAGAATTTTTAAATCTTTTTCTTGAACTTTATTGATTGGCGGATTTTCTTTATTTGTTGATGTTTCTGCTTACTTCCAATCTTATCCCATCTCACAATCAATTATTTTAATTAGTATTATCATTGTCAGCAATAATTCTCATTAAAATTATAGACATAATAACCTGTTAATATGATTGCAATTTATCATTATAGTTATAGATTACTTACATCACTATAGATTTGTTGTCCAATAATTTAATTTTTATTATTTCTACTCATAACAAATAAGAGATAAGATTTCACTACTTTTGTTTACAAATATTAACCCGTGCTCATACAACTATACGTAATATAGGGTGCGATTTGCAAACAGCGCTAATTATTTTCTTTCAGTTAAAAACTTATGCAAATATATATCCGTTCGCATCACTTCCGCTATTTTGCATAATGAAATCACAATTATCACATTAGCGAATTTTATTGGACTTTTAAAATAAGATGAATAGACTTTTGGCACTGTTTTCTTTAATTTTGATCCGCTGATTTTTATTTTTTTAAGATGTCAAAACGAATTTATCTATTTTTAGGTGAATTTTTAAATCTAACTTAGTACACTTTATCTGATTTGAAAATCTCGCTATCAGTAAAAATTATGATATGCAATCTTATTTAAAATCAAAACGATTCTATTATTTAATTTCATTCATTAAAAGAGAACTGAGATCATGGGCGTTCTATTATTAGTTCGCACTGAACTGTCCGATAAAATTACTACTCTTTTACAGCAATCGTCTTCCACATGTTCCTCTGATTTTAAAATAATGAGAAAGCTCGGCGATGGATCGGAATTATGGCATTTTAATCTGCAACAAAGAAACAAATTTTTCTGCTTTCTTACACATATATTGGAAACAAAAACATTATGTGTTTAAACCATATATATGGTTCTTTCTATTCATTATTTCGTCTATTCAAGTTTATGAAGCTTATACATTTTCAATGCATCAAATTTCGCCGAGATATCTTATAAACTTCGCAGTGTCCAATTTTTCTCTGCATTTTACGAATTAAACAATTTTACTAGGAAACTGAAGTGTAATGATTCGTTATTCCTTAAATGAAAATTAAAAGTTAATTTTAATCAATCGAAGGAATGATAGAATACTGTTGAGAAGGTATTACTTTTTTCCCATGATTCCTAAGAAATTCTGTATAATTTTGTTAGAAAAAGATAATTATTCATAAAATCATATGATACACAGTGCTGTGGCCCCATTATTAATGGTCTATTGGAATATGCCAACAAATGTATCCTTTTGAACAGTTTCATCATAAAAATATCGGTCATTTCAACTGATGAAATCTCTTATTCATTAATTATATGATTATTAAATGCCGAGTTTTATTGCATTAATGAATAATCAATGGTACTATTTCGCATATGGCAATGTCTATGATTAACGCAATCATTAGAATTTACCACTTTCACAAAAAGTATTATCGCGATTATACCTAACAAATGCTTATTTTTCATCAATAGGGCACTGCTACTGAAAAACTATCAAGAAAATATTACCATATATTTAAATTAGTTCGGCTTATATGGGATCCTAATTCCCTGATTCTCACTTCCGTGAAATGTTCTTCCAGAAAAACTAATTGCTAGCAGAAAATAGTATTAAATCAGTCTTATCATTGTCCAATCAATTTTTCACACAATTCGATTTCTTTTTAGTAAACTATTTAAAAAAATAAATTTCTCTATCAATTCAGATTTTCAGGATTAATGGTATAAATGGCATCCTGTGTCATAAAATAAGAGAATGTTTACTCGTGTATCATCAGACTGGCTGCTAATAGTGCTGTGCATTGTGATCGATCTGGTATCAGTTATCCATTCCGGTTGTTATCAGAAGCAATTATGCTGCCTAGGACGTAATTTTACTTGTACCGCAGTGGATGATGGAATTGCTCATTTACCTGCAAAATTTCGTCAACAAACGTTGAAAAAAGCTCGGGGAGCAGATGGCATCTTGCTGATCGAAAGATGAAACGAATTAATAAATTGGTATTACGGGATTTGATTGCTTTGGAAGATACGGGACTTGGAATGATCGGTAATCATGGTTAGTTGCATTTATGAAGGATTCTTTTGCTTCAGATACTAATTCTTTTCTGGAATAAAAAAGCCTCTCCGTTGCTCCATGATCTACATAAAATTAGTAATTTTGTTCCAGATGCCCTTGTAGCTGAATTCTGAGACAGAAATAATGTCACAGAATCAAAGTGATCCGAAGACCCTACTGTTACACTAATAGCACTACAATATAAAAATGACCGACTTCTTTTTTTCGTACCGACTTCCTTTCCTCATTCATTCTAAGAAACCCTCACTTTTTTAAAACTATAACAAGTGTTACATTGAAATCTTTGAATTGCCATTTACGTAAGTCTTTATAATACACTATGTTTCAGGCTATGATCTATCTGGAGATTATTTGAATAACGGAGAACAAACTGAATCATTAAAACTCTTTAGTAATACTGCGATATCACCATTGCTTCATTATCATTTCATTTTCGGCCAACCACTTTATTCCAAGGAGCAGGAAACAACACGCTATTATCAACGCCAAAAACTTATTCGGTATTTGAGCTCCCATGAGTGTTAATTGAATACCAAGTTTAAGATGTTCCGACTACCGCAGGATTATTTATGGATAGTAAGCGTAGTGCCAACATGTGATGATAAAAGAAAATATACTTTATCGCTTAGTAATTTTTCTCCAAGAAAATAAGAAAAAAATTTTGCATAAAACGATCTTTTTTGTGAATTAAAATTCAAATCTTACTGATGGTAATTTCATTTATTGGCTTCTCAATACACATTTTAATTTATAGTTTAATGGTAGGTAGAAAAGATTCTTTTCTTTATGTTTCTTTACCTGCTTCTAATTATATTCCTTGTATTACTACTTTGAGTTTACGATCTTTAAAATAATGCTCTAAAAAACAAATGAAAGATTAAGAAAAGTGGAACGAATAACATCTAAATTATTCGTTTTAGATACTCGTTATTGAATCGATATATTCCACTTATAGTAAAGGATTCTCGAGACGTCGAGTGGTCAAATGATGTCTCAAAATTGATATTTTTGAGAAATACTGCTTATGACAATTTATGCTATTGTGATGAGAATTGCCTGACATTCGGCGATTGTTGCTCTGATTATTCATTTATGTGTCCACGTATGTTTGTTTCCTTCTGTATTTCAATATAAAGTAAGTGACAATTTGAGGGAATTATGATGGCGCTGAGAGTATCATTATTAATGAGAATTTAAAGTTTGCTAATTGTATGTTTCGTCTAAATTAATAATCCTAATTTATTTTAAAATGATATTTTTGAAAACATTGAGAGAATTTCCAAAATTTTTTTATGATATCAAATTTGAAGTCGATTGATTAGAATTCCATAAAACAGTTGAGATTATAGCATCTGATTGCGCCGTTAGCGAATGGTCAGCTTGGTCCCGCTGTGTCCCAGACCAGCAAAATTGTAGAATTGGAGTACAGACACGAAAACGTACCATTGACAAGAAACCGAAGCATGGTGGGATGAAATGTCCATCACTCGTCGAAAAGATGAGTTGTTTCAATGAATGCTTACAGCAGAAAATGCGACACCAACCAGGTATGTTCTGGTAATGGATTTTAAAAAAAGAGTACATACAAAAGATACATACTCAAAAGAAAGAGGTTTTAATTCTTTGCAGAACATTTATTAATTCATAACAAAAGTAACCCAACTTTCTCATTCTGATATGATGATCAAATTGACAATTTTTTGAAAACAGTTTCCTTTTTGATTTCTTACACAATATTCTAAAAATTATGTAACTTTTCATAACTTAATTTGTAAACGACATTTAACTTATTTAGAAATTACACCTGTGGCGCTTATTCTGGATTATTCTTACAACAGAACGCGGGAAAGCTTTAGTCATGATAGTATTCACAAGAAAGTATTTAGTAACAGGAGCAAGTTGCTTTAGTTAGTTTTTATTGCTAAAATGTTTATTTATTGTCACTGTTAATAGTCGATGTCGTTGAATTTTTGAAGTATAAAATTTCTATTCCTATTAGAAATGATTTACTCTACTTGTTGATTTCGATTGTAAAGTACTTCACAATGTTTCAGCTAAATATTTAGGATATTCAATGGGATTATTTTTAAATTTCCATAAATCAGAATAGAAATAGCCATAATAGTAGTCATTTTTCATTACTATTCTCTTATATTTAAGGATGTTTTGTGGATAATAAATGGAGTATTAGTCATTTCACTTACTAAATTTCATTTACTTTGTATGATTATTTAGCTATTGTGGAATTTATCAACTAGGTTGGGTAAATTCGAACTGTATTGATAAGAAAATCGGTATCAAGCTCTATACGGGGAATAACATCTGTGTAGAATGTCAACCAGAAGCGCAACTGCATCGCAGTACTGCTACGTAAGTTACTTATTCGTTTCTGATGTTAGAACTAAATAAGCAATTGATTCAGTTAAAGCTTTGATTTGCCGATCACTAAAGCCCGCATGTGTTTAATACATCACCAGTCACGAAAAATGATAGGAAAAATCTGCTTCAAATTTTAAATTAAGCTTAGCAACTTGTTTTGTTTGCAGATGCACATCTGATCTGAGTGACGGAGAAAATGGATTTTGGAAATTAATCGGACCAAAGTCATGCAATGGTATCTGGAAAAGGTTATTCAGAACAGATAGTTGTCGTTGTGAAATAGATTTTTCGAATTATGATGCATTTTTGTTTGTTTAAAATAAGCGTCATCACCAGTCACGAAAAATGATGGAAAAAATTAGCTAAATGAAGTTGGGAAAATTAAATACTTAGGAGTTGAATTATTAATGAAAGACATGAATTATAAATGAAAAACATAAATGAAATCGAAGGATGGAAACAATTTTCCACAGTTTTCAAGCTAGATTATCGAATAAATTAACGTTATAATAACATTAAAAAAATTAAAATTTAAGATTCTGAAACAATTTTTGGTTGCATTTGCTTTCTTAATATTTCTTTTCATCTTCGTAGTGCTGAATTTCAATTTCATCATATTATCTTAATAGATATATCTTCACAAAAGTAATGATTTTGTACTGTTTGATAAATATTAAATTTAATTCTTAATTTTGTAGCAAAATTTGAATAGTAATTCTAATATATCCTTAATATTCAGAAGTTATTTTCTTGTTGAGTAATCAGGGAAAATGATAAGAGAATTGATAGTAATGAAAATCCGCAAAAAGAAAAAGTTAAGGGACAAAGACGAATGGATGAAATATTTTAACGATATTTTTTGACTATTTGCTACAGACTGTTAAATTGTTAAATTAGATTAGCGTCCTTCATTTCCTTTTCTAAAATATACTCATAACAAGTATGAAATGTTTAAATTGATCTTCCATAATGCAATATTCTGATTTTCCCACTGCTATTCCACTAGCGCAATTAAAAAAAAGAGTGTAATGAAATATTCTAAGACCAGTTCCATTTTACTGAAATTCTTGACAAATTTAATTAAACAGAGACATTCCAATTGATTTTGAAGTAGATAACTCTGATCAATACAGGATAATAAGTATATTATGAAATAAGAATCTGAATAGATAACGCACAGTAAATTCGATAGAAATAACAATTTTAGTTATCGTTTTAATCATTGTTTCATCGGTATTATTTTCATCAGTATTATTTTCCTTGTTTAATTATCATTGTCTGTTACTACCTAATGTTAAACTAATTTTGTATTTTACTTAATTCATACATATTAATGCAATAAACTGTTACATATATGTTTTGATATCTCCGAAATTTATTTAATTTTCTTCTCTGTGATTCCTAAACTCAACGTTATTACATCGATATCTGATAGATATCTCTTTATAATTTAAGTAGCATAATAATCGTTGGAAGAATAAGGTTGCTAATTTTATTTCGAATTTAATTTTTTGAAGCGAATCAAAAATTTCGAAGTTCGTCGTACCTGTTAAATTTTTTGCGGATGACAGAAATCGTTGTCCACTGCTTTGTTGTCAGCGTTGTTCTAATTTGCTAGTCTAAAATCAATTAATTTCAATTATTTATAAGATCATCAGTCTCATTCTTTATTTGTTTTATAGATGTCTAATAATATTCAGTAAGAAACTTTCAATTAATTAATATTTTTGATTATCATCAAATCCCTTATTGAAACGTGGAAATTATTGATTTATTTTTGATATTATTGATTTACAGATTTTTTGAATTATTAAGAAGCTGCACTATGGTGAAAATATGTAACAGAAAATGAAAAGTCTAATAATTGGTTAATATGAAATCATGAAATCTAATGTGTGCAATTCTTGGCAATCACAAAAAACAAACTGTATCCAATTAATACGGATATATTATTGACATTTTTATGTCTTATCCGTTTTATTTCGAACAGGAAAAAGAAAAAAGCCAATGTCTTTATCGTCGTATTTATGAAAAATAACTTGTGTGTATTGCACTATATTCAAATATGAAGCATAAAATCTTTTATAAAAATTATAAGGTTCTGAAGACTGATAAAAACTTGGAATGGAATGTTGGGTTGATAATTTGAATGACAAAGTAGAATTCAATCATCAATAAAAAATTTAGAAATGAGCATAAAATTGGAAAAGGATTTTAATCAAATATCTTTTTAGTTGAATTTATTGATTAATTTCCCGTTTCATTAAGGACGATCTGGAATGAGTAGTTGACCGCAGCAATGAACATTTCAACTACTATATTGAACAAATTTAGTTCAAGATCTTTTCATAATCAATTTATTTTTTCTTTTAGCTTAATTTCTGCAAAAAAAAATGAGATGCGATATTAAATTTATAACATTTTTCAAAATTTCAACATTTTCGAATAATTATTCAAAATATGATTGAAGTAAATTTGGTTGAATTATATTCAGCAAAATGGGCCAAATCATATTTAATTAAAAGAAATTAATTTTGTATAGTCATTTATTAGTGTTGATTAGATTTAGAAGACTATGATATGATTTAATTGATGCTTAACATACTAAACATGTTGTTATAGCATTACCCATGTTTAAACCGCAGCGAGAAATTTTTTGCTACCAAAAAAAAATAAATAAAAAGTGAAAGAAACGAATAATTTAGTTGACTAAGAAAGTACCAAACAAATTTAGTTAATCTGAAGCAACAGAGGAAATCTGTATAATATGTTATGAAACCATTGCTGCCCTACTGTTGCATTTATATATTTTATCACTTACATTAACGTTCGTGAAATTGACTTATCGCGGTCGATCTATTGGCAAGTATTTTTGATAATAACGCAGCCAATATTCATTGATGTTTTTCTGATAATCGGGTGGAGAGAAAAACTTAGTTTTTAATTCACCTCACAAGAAGATACAAGCAAAATATAAGTATTAATAGATGTTGATGAAAAGACATCCATTTCTCGGCTTTTTTTTCGCAAAAAAATTATTGACTTATTGAACTAAAAACAAGAAAATGAATAGATAAATAAAACATTAAATATTACCAAGAAATATTTCGGAAATCTTCAATTCCTAAAATTTTTGCAAATTTTTAAAAAATTAGCTAGTTAGTTACCGTTTACTACTGTAAATAAAAAGAAGAAAATATAAAAGTGAAAAATAACAATATTATCTATCATACCAAATAATTAGTTAGTAGTTATAGTTAAAAAGAAGTGAAAGTAATGCAAAAAATAATATTGGAATTGATATTTCCATTTTTAATTCAAGTGTTAAGCAGTCGAAGTACTCACTGATAACTGTTACAATACACTTTTTATATTGTGAAATAATTTAACAAATTTTCTTAAGAAAGAATCAAAAGGAAAGGAAGAATTTTGAAATTGATTTAGTTTTTTATAGAAAAGCGTTCTCGAAAAATAAGACATCAGTGGACTAATCATTTTGATTCTTTTACTTTTCATTCGCTTCTCTCATTCGTTATTTGGAAGTATTCCAATTACAAGTAGTATTTACAACTATTAATCATTAAACAACATATTCTTAAACGCCATTCATTGAAAAGTGGTTTATACTGTATTCAAAGATTACGGTATAGTCTTCTGCTCGCATGAACAGACTCTGCAAATCGGTTGTAAAAGATTTAAAAAGAAAACTGTAATGTGCCAGAACAATTTTTTCATTGATACGGCCTGGTGATGAAATGTTGACCTCAGTAACTTATGTTATATTTCTTCATGCTTTTACATCTGGAACAATTTTGATGATTTTTTTGTCTTTCGGCTAATTTTCTTTGAAGTTTAATTTTACAGTGCAAAAATTTCGGTCGAGGTCGAGATTTAAGAGCTTCCTTCGCTTATTCTTGAAATTCCCTCGCAAGTTTCTTCACTTCTCATTTTCAAGCTTTGTTTACGATCACTGTTAGCATCTGTAAGCAATATGTGGTACAATTTGAGTAGTAAAACTCAATGTCTCCCCTTATCTCGTTTTTGATCCTAGCAATATCTTCTCAAATTTCTCTCCCATCTTCTCGATTATTTATAATCATTCATCACCATGCCATTACAGTATGAACATCTCATTCACCTCTGATTCTGCTTGAAATCGATTAATTGGAAGAGGTACTTTTGAAAAGTTTTTCCTTCTTAAAGAATTTCATTTGACAGTGTCAAAGCTGATATTATATTTTCAACAGATTGTTATCAGCAACTGAAATAGTTAACATTTTCAAATAAAAGCAATGACAGATTTTATCAAGCAAATCGATTATAGTCGAATGGAGCTCAATTTTTAGATTATTTTTTTATAATAATACTATAAAAATTATATGCATCCTAAAGCTTGTTATTTATTCCTATCCAATTTTTTCCCTCTTCACTGATTTATCTCTTTAAAAAAAAAAAAAAAGAGAATTACAAAGGCTAATAGAAACATCTGTAATCTGATATCATCGACATTTCATACCTTTCGGATTGATAAAACCTATAAATTAGTAGTTTTGGATATGAAAATTACGTATGATTGTAAAATTTGTTTATAAAAATACAAAGGGATAATTGTTTCTTACTGTGATCATTTTTTCTACATTCGTTCTAATAGCGATGATAAAATAAACAAAGCATAGGAATGGCAATCTCTGAAGTGGTTTAGAAGGGTAATAATTCAATCAGATGTAGCTTCGGCCGATTTCTATCCCTTGGACTGTCCCTTTTTAGATAGTTATAGTTTATTGATTATATCGAACTTCTTTGTTCCACGACTGTCGTTGTTGTTACTGCTGCTGCTGCTGCTGCTGCAGAAACGCCTATTACTGCTGTTGTTGATGTTGATGCTGTCACTGCTGTTGCTGTAGCTGCAGTTCCAGTAGCGGTTAAAGTTATTTCGGTATCTTCATTAAGCCAACCATTTTCTAAAATTTTGCTAAAGCTTTGAAGTGAAATCAGTGCTATGAGACTAAATCACATCACGAATTTGATTTTGAGAAGAACGTACCTGTTTTGATGAAAGTTTGCATCGGTGATGAATCGTTCAAGTAATAATGCGGCAAGGAAGCCATTCCACCTCTCACATGTTGAATGTCGTTTGCAAGTTACCATCACACAATTGCATTTCACATCCAAATAGTCGGCATCCATCACCATTCATCTGTATAATTTTCTATCTAATAAAGATTTTAAGAAGTATCGAGATAGTTTTAATGAGCTGTTGACAATCAGAAAAAAAAAGTTTAATATAATAATAAAATAAGAAAGGTTGAAAACCTGATCTAAAAAGCGTATATAATCTGTAGCAATACGTAGCGTATGAATTTTACTCATTTTATCAGACGGTAATGATGGAACAATTCGTCGCAAAATGGCGAATGCATCATTTAATTCTTTCGTTCGTTGTCGCTCACGACGATTTGCTGCGACACGTTGCTGTAGTGCCTCTTCTGGATTGTTACCCTATTCATAATAATGGAAATGTTGATAATAATTGTGATAATGATGATAATGATAATGATCAAGCATTACCAATTAAGGAGAAGAAATAGCCCTTAAAAGTAGTGAAAAACTATGCAACAATTTAGAAATGAAATAAAATTTTGTCGCAAATAAGATAACAATATGCAGAAAGTGTCAATATTTCACATAAAATTTTTGTCTAAATAAAGAAACTTAAAAATTTTTTAATTTTATTGTCAAGAATTTGAAATGCTTTAATAGGCGTCGATATATCCATCAGTTTAACATAGAGAGTAAAACTGGTTTTTGAAATGCAGAAGTAGGTTCTACAGTAACCGAGTAAGTTTTAGCATATAATAAATTGTTAAAATGTAGCACTCGATGGATATTTTTGTATTTTTATTCAACGATGCAAAAGTAATCGTTTAAATAGCATTCTTTTGCAGTATCTTCGATGTATAACATTAATGAGTTACTTACTATTCGTTCGACTCAGATAATTGTTACGAAAGTTGAATATAAGATATTATATATAATTATTATTATTATAAATATAAAAGAACGAAACATAATAGCATCAAATTGGTTAAAAATTAATATCCAAAATATATCATTGCATTGTTTCAAGGATGCTTGGACATAAATGACATTGTTCATTGTTGTTTAGCTGTAATAAAAAAGTTCGCTGTTAATTTTCAAATAATAATGAAAAAAGAAATACCTTACGTCTATTAGACCGTCTTCTGGTAACCATCTGGAGGGATAAGCGATGACTTGATCGAAGATATATCAGAACTTCTGCACCGCCCATAATCTTCCCTTCTTTCTATCACAGCTTCTTCCTTTTCATCTACCACTTTCTACACTGAACTCCTCACTGTTCAATCATTTGTTACGATGATATATATATATCAAAACGATGGCTAACATATAAATGTTTATTTTGATGTTGTTATCTTTTTAAATAAACTGCTCTACTAAATAAAGAATTAAAGCACAGCTTCTATAATTTAATTCTTTTAACAGTTCAATTCCTAACTAAATTATCTTTTAATTATTATCTAAATGTGATTAAAATAAATAATAAGAGAGTTGAAAATACATAAATAATGACTTTTAAAGTATCAAAAGTTTTTCTTGGAAAAAAGATTAAAGATGGATCTTCCAAGACTATCATAGTTTTATTTATACTTTGAGTCCTTAAGATCATTAGCTTGCTAATTGTATGTGCAAAAATAAAGTTAAAATCTAGTCTTTATTCACATCTACTCGAGAAATCATAGGAAAATTAGAAGAGAAAATTTAATATTGAAATCAATGTTCAACTAAAGTTAAGTAAGAATAAATAGCAGCCTTTCGACGAAAATTCAATGAATAGCTGAGTTTTGCAAATGATTCCATGATGCATATCACTGAATAAATAAAATTGTTTTTAAAAATGAAAAAGACAAAATTTAATGTTTGGAAAATGTTATATGAAAATAAAATATGCCGTTGAAATCATAAGAGATTCACCATTTAGAAAACATATTTTAATAATCTTAACTGATAAAGTAAATTTTCAATCATAGTGAATAGAGGAAGAAATGATAGATCGTAAAATCGTATATGCGACATATAAGAAATCGAAAAGGACTGATATTCGGCCACGCTATTTTCCAGCTTCAGTTCTTCAGATCTCCGTTTATCTTTTGTTAGATTACATATGCTTGTATTACTTTATATATTACTTTTTTTTCGAAAAAAATCGGCTGAAATTTTCCTTTATTAAAAGAAATTCTTAGAATCATCTTATTCAGAGAAATACCACTTCATCCTTTTTTATCAATGCATGTGGATATAGTAGCAATTCTAAACAGATCATATACAGTGAAGGTCGTTAAATCAATAATTGCCAATCCAGAAAGCAACTTCTTGCCATCACTTCTGCTTCTGTTTTGTATTTGAGAAGATCATTAATTACATGACCATCTTGTTCATTGTGTTCTTTTTGGATATGATTAATCACAGCATTCTCGTCGTAGGATGATTCAAATGGGCACAATGAACATCTTGAAATAAAGACACTAAAAGTAACGATAAAAGCTTTAACCGCTTACTAAAATCCATTATTGGTAAGAAAAAATGGAAAACCTAACTGCTGTTTTAATTTTTAATTTTTGTCCTCTTAGCAATGAAAATCAAAGAAAGTAAATCTTTAAAAAAGCTCAATACTGCTTAATTTCTTTCTACAATTTTCAAGCATTCTCATCAACTTATGAAAGTTTAATCAAATTCCTTGAGTTCGGATAAACAATAATATTTGAATATAATTTAAACTCGAAATTTAGAAAAACTAAGGACTTTGCATCGAGGAATTTATTTATTTGAAAAAATTTTTATATAACAAATTCAAACTATTACCTAAAAATAGTTTTTTAAGATGCTTTTCTAATAGATGAGTCAATCGTCGTTTTCGACTAATTGTAGCGCCACATTGACGGCACTTCGTTCTCCGTCCTTCATCAGAAATAGTGATATTCGACAACCGTTTCGGGCGTCCCGGAAAGCAACGGTCATGCATTTCCGAGAAAGCTGCTCGATGTTTAACTACATTGGCTATCGGTTCTAGACTCTTAAAGTATTTTTTTAAATAAATTCATTTTACATTTATTTACATTATATAATAATAATAATTAATAATAATAATAATTAATAATAATAATAATAATAATAATAATAATAATAATAATAATAATAATAATAATAATAATAATAATAATAAATAATAATAATAATAATAAATAATAATAATAATAATAATAATATAATAATAATAATAATAATAAATAAATAATAATAATAATAATAAATAATAATAACAATGAATTACCAGCGTATAAAAATATAATTTATTTGTAAATCTCTAAAAGCTATTTTTTTAAATGAAATCTATGAAACGACAAAAATTTGAAAATGCCAAATTTTCAAATAGACCAATATCATTGCAATTTACTTTAACTTCCTTTCTTTTATGGCCATTTTGCATATGTCTCCGAACCAGACGACTTTCAGCAGCTCCATAATCGCAAATGGGACATTGATGGAGTGACATTTTCAAATGAACTTCAGCAATATGACGTGAGGTTTGGCGCACTTCTACGTCACAAATTCGGCATCTACCAGAATAAAAGATTCACTTTATAATAGATTCACTTTATAATAGATTAATGATTTTATAAAAGACTTTATAATAGATTAAGTTGATTCAGAAATCTCAATAAATTTAAATTTCAGAATTCATAAGTTAGATGGATAGAAATCAAAAAACAAGAAAGCAATGATGATAAGAAACCTATTGAAATTTTCCAGCGTAGAAGTGGGCAAGCGACGATTGATCCAACCCGGAAAACACCGCAAGTTCCATATTGCTATTTCTTTTGAAAATTTCAGCAAATTTGCTGTGGGTACTAAATCTGCGTTGTCGCGATGAGCATATCTAAATTTATTTGAAATTTTTAAAAGTCTGTATTTTTGAAAATTTAAGTCAAATAACTGAAAAATTTTAAGAAAGACCAAATCCTGCGCAAATATTTTATAAATGCAAATACTAAAATGTAACAAACTTGATATGCGCTTTGACATCTGATGAACAGGCGTGATGAGAAAATTCGCAAAGCGGACATTGATAAAGACGGGGTTCTTTTAAATGATGTCTGTATACATGAATCTATAAATTAAAAAGTAATCATTGAGTAACTTTGGAGTTATTTAGAAGTGGAAATTAGTTTTCAGGAAGTTTTAAAAATCAATTTATGAGATGTGCCACAAAATATTACTGTTTTTAGAACCAAAAATAATTAAATGACGATGGTTAATCGCAAAATAGTTCTTTCTAGAGTTTTTACCTGTCGATCTTCAGTTTTCATTTCTTGGCCACATTCGCGACACTGAACTTTAAGTCCTCCGCAATTCTTCCCATTCCGACTCGTCTTTCTCTCCGACCACAAGTTCTATAGAAATTTGGATGATGATGTGTAATGAAGTTCATAGATTTTGAACAATTTATTTGTATTACAATTGCTAGGAATTCCAGCAAGTTTAATTATTCGTTTGCTCAATTTACTGCATTCAGAATAGTCAATTAAAGTTCACTTTAAACCTCCGTCCGGGAAAACACTGCTGATACATTTTCTGTATTTCGTCTGTATATTCTTCGATATTCGATATGGGTTCTTGCATACATCCACTATGTAATTTCTGTATATGCGACCGTATTTCATAAGCATCTTGTCCACCATGGTCTTTGCATATTGGACATTTATACAGGAAAATTTTAAGGTGATCCTTTGCTACATGACGTAAGAAATTCGATGAAGGTTTGAACTCTTTTTGCACAGCTGTAAGCTTTCATAGTGTAAGTTCACGTATTGAGTTTCAGTCTAATTCGTTCTACTTTTTTAAATATGAATTAGTAATTCTTAAGAAAGGAAAAATTAGTATTAAAATATCGATTGTTCAAATCACAAGAAGTTCTACATACCCACTTCACTTCCCGCGTATTCAAATCGTTTGTGACGACAGAAAAGATCGAAATATAAATTATGAAACTGTGATATCGGTAACTTCAAGTCAAAAAAGACGGATAGAACTATCAGCGATAATAATTTACTTAACGAAAGTTTGGTTCTAACCATGCAAGTCCATTCATTCGGCTTCTCATGAGGTTTTTCTTGAATTACAGATGTTTTGTTAATGATTGCCTTCGCTTTTTTCCTGTCTCAATATCCGTTGTTACATTTTTCTTTAACTGCAATCAGATTACGCAAAGAAAGTAGAAATTGCATCAGCAATGTCTAATTGTTATTTCCGATAAGGTTCGTGCATCATAATGGAAGAGAGAAATAACTGAAATTTTCAGAATTTTATAAAAAATCGAACATTTTGTTTATCAGCTTCTTCAATATTCAGCCACCAAAACTGCTTCCGTCTATGTTGCCAACCCGGAAAACATCGCTCGTTTAATTGATCTATTTCTTCCCTGAAAATCTAAATTTATACTTAAAAATAATTGTGAAATTTAATTTTCTAGAAAACTTCCATGATTATAATATGGTAAAGGGAATAAAATCTAAACTATTTCAAAGGTATAGGACAATCAAAGAAGGATATAAAATAGGCATATGTATTTTAGATTTTTATTTCTTATCAAGAAGTATTTCCTACTTGTAGTCATTTTCATGAGAGTAAGGCTCTTTGTTCGGATCTTCTTTGTGCATCCACTTAATATGCCATTTTACCCGATGTATGTCGTAGTTTGATGCAAAAGAGCAAAGAGGACATTCGAAAATACGTTGTTGCTTTAAATGACGATGATATACATGTCGTTGACGATCGGATTGAGCCACCTAAAGAAGAGATATACTTTTCAAGTATTACATGCAAAAGATACCAATTATTAGATGAAATTTAGATTCGAATTTGAAAAGAAACTTAGAATCTTTATATGGAATAAAATGGTTAAATTGTTCCGCACATATTTCCCAAGATATCTTAAAAATTAATAATTACACTTACTTTCGAATATCTAGACTAAATTTTACTTGTATTTTACAAATTTGACAAACATGGCGTTCTCGAGGACGATTACCAACATGTGGCCGAACGAGCTTCATCGGTCGATTTGGAAAACATTTCTTCTACAATATATCTCTCATTCTTACCAATGTTTCTATCGGCATTAAATAATGATATATCTATCAGAATAGATAAATAACATGCAATGCATTTCGATTGAAAAGATTAAGAATTTCTGAGAAATGTACTTGACGATTTAAAATATCAAGATAAAAACCTTTCCAATGAGCTGAATTACCTGTAAGTCACGAATTTCCTGAGCATATCGCTCCAAATTGGAGATAGGAACAGCGTCACACTGTTCTGGATGAATTTTGTTGATATGTTTGATAACAGTGCAACTTTCATAACTTCCAAAATCTTGGCAGACTGAGCACTGGTAAAGTGATTTCCTTAGATGTTTTTGAGCTATATGCCGTCCTGGATAACGAGACTCTTCCCTGTAAATATTTTGTACCAATTCATCTTAATTTATTTCATATCGAAGATTTAGTTTCATTAACTCGCGAATATCGCACATCCAAATTCAGTTCATAAACTAAAAATGAAAAGATAAATCCAATGTCACACCAGCAGAGATGACATATTCGATCGTCTACAGCAGCTGCCATAGATAATTGTCTCATAGCACATTCATCACCGTTGTTCATATCATTGTTACCTATTTTATCACAAGATATCTTTGAAACACTTCCAGAGCTAACCACTTCCGGAGCAATTTTATTTTGCTGAAAAAGTAATTGGTGATTCATTTGGACGTAAAACGAAAAAAAAAAGAAAATAAAATGCGTCAAAAGATAAATCTCCGGAATATAACTTGATCAAAAATTAATAAGTTCCACCGTTGTTATTTCTTCTTCTTTTGGTAGAGGTGATTTCTTCAACTTCCAATCCGGAAAGCATTGTTGATTCCAATTCTGAAATAATCAGATGATGCATTTGCTTCGGTTGTGAGATCGATCAAAATGAAATTAAAAATTAAAATTTGATACAAACTCTATTATCTTAATCAGCGAAATGAGTTAATTTTAGCATACCTTAACAGCAAATAATTAAATTCGTTCATCTTATAAATGATTACACCATTCTTTTATAATCACTCATAGAAGATATGGGACGTGATTTGATTAAAAAGTATAACAAACGACATATTATATTGTATCAAATGAAATATTTTCAAGAAAGATAAAATTGGAAATGATAACCTGTATTTCATGCTTGTGAACTTCCTCGTTACTAATAGGGTATGCATTCCCTTGATGAACAATAGTACAATGTTTACGCATTTCGCAAATTGAATTATTACTTGTATAATCACAACCCGAACACTGGAAAAGATTAGAAATTTGAAGGTGGAATTGATAAATATGTCGTTGGCGCGCTGTTACGCAGATATCCATGTGGCAAACTTGACACTTTGATTTTCGAACAGCTTTCGAACAATTTGGAAGAGATATTGAATTCTGTAGTGGTTGTCCTTGATTCAAATGATTATCGGAAGCTGTCGACATTTCGGAGAATCCGGTTTCAATTGTCTGAATCATAATAAGCTAAATGTGCCCAAATGCTGATCTTATCTTCATTCATCCTTTCTTCCACGAATTACCTACTTATATAAAAGTGATCACTTAAAGAGGTTCTTTGCATCAGCCATTCCCCAAATAAAACAGGCTATCATATAACATATTTTTTGTTTTAACATAGACGAGCTTGCTGCCCTGAACACTCGAACAGTTTTGAATGTACTAATATCACACAAAACAGAAAAATATTTTAAATCCTTACGATGCTTGTAGATTGCTTAGCTATTGGCTGCAAATCAACTTCTTCAGAATTATCATCTTCCAAAGATTTCCTTTTCCGTGAATTCACATAAGATTCATTATCTTCATCTTGCGATACCTGCAAGAAATTGAAAACAGAACTACCTTTAATTAGCTTGCTTTTAAAGTTAAAATATTATATTTATTGAAACTTACCGATGATTGCTTTATGGATTCCGATGCCGTCTCTAAAAAGTTCATGGAGAAAATCATCTCCCACATTTTGCAATTATTTTATTCTCACAAAGAAATTTATGGCATTCAAAAATGTATTTTAGTAATACTTTATAGTATTGCTTTTCAAACAAATTAAAAGAATTTTTAGTTGTGGTCATAGATCACATAAGTGAAGTGTTTCCCAAGGAACCTTACTCAAAATCCAATTAAACCGAGACTATTGCTGCATTCATGTTCATGGTTACATCTGCTTGGACTATAGATAGTATCATTACATTTGAGCGATTTATTTTTGACCAGTCATTATGCAAATGAGAACATCTTTGAAAATGAACTTCGCTATGATAGGCGATATTGGTAAGAAGCCAAAAATGGGTTTTGTTAGTGACATTGGGAGCAAGTAAGGCGCGAGCCACGAATTTGGCATGGCATTCCACTAAGTGTTCACGAAGTTGGGAATTTGTTTGGAAACCTGACTTCGCATTGTCACCTCTTTGTTCCCGGTCCATCTGCAGATCACAGAGAAGGCATGGTAGGAGCATTCAGATGCCTGTAATTCTGAAAAATTCACTAGCTCAAGACCATGAAAAAAAAAAGATCTTAAAGTTGAAGAAATTATCAGTGCAATTTGCAGCACAAAGTGTAGTACGTTGAGTTGCTGAACTTGAAACAGCTATAGTATACAGCCTTCTCCTATTTCAGTCATTTGTGAAAGCAGACGTTGTATCCGAAGTTTTTTAGAGGATACCTGAATGACACATCCCTTATTCTCAATGCCTTTATACAGAAATAGATTGTCATCTTCTAGCAAAGAACGAGATGATAAAGCAAGCCACTACATTTGCAGAGTTGGTTCGAGAAGTGATGATGCTGGATGCTGACTGATGGTTATAGTTACATTCATCATGCACCATCATGCATCGAATGTGCTGTGTTGATATTGATGATATAGATTGCCACTGATGGGTAGTAGTGCAGTCTAGCTAGTACTTACTATTGTTATAGCAAAGCAAGGCCATACCAGATGAGTGTTTCATCATATATAGATGGATTTAGTAAGGAGCAGAACATGAAATAATTTCGTGGAATGGATTGAGAATATAGTCAGGTCTCGAAAAAGCACACGCCGACGACACATCGATCTAGTCTTGCTCCACATTGTCTTATTTTTCATCCATTATCTAATATCATTTCAACAACGCCCTGCTAACAATATTAATATCAGCTGTTTGTGCAACACTGCTCATATATTCATATTCCTCAACCAGTTATCTTTAATCTGATGCACTCAAAAATAACGGGTGAAATCTTTTAATTTTCAGTCAGAAAATGAACACATAGCTTTATGTCATCATAATATTTATCTAAGATGATTTCGTCGCTAGATACTGGACACATTTTGCATTTCAATAATTGTAATTTACATGCTGGACAAGAAACAAGAAAAAACAAACCAACAAACAAACCATATGAATTAAATTCTTTTATGGAACACTTCAATGTATCTTCAGCTTTTTGACAAAAAATTTTGTCTAATTATTACATTTATTTCATCAGCTTCAATTCGTCGATTACATTCATTAAGTATAGCTGTGCGCAATTTAGTAATATGTCTTTTTGTCCCATTCACTTGCACTTTTGTGACAAGTTTGTTATTTTCACAGAAAACCTTCTTCACAGTACGCAAGATTTCATCTCTATCGTGTATTCGCCATAAATTCTCCTTATTTATAATCTAAAAATAATAATAGAGAACATCTTTAAATTTTATTCCACAAGAAACAATTTTTTTTTGGTTTCTTCGTAGAAAATGTAAAAAAACTTTTTAAAATATATTCCCGGCATATTCGCCATTTGACACAGAACTATGACAATTGCATAACCGAGCAACCAAAACCTCAGTTGGCGACTTGTCTAATTCTGTTTCTATATATCTTCGTAACAGATCAAAAGTTGTTAGCCTGGTTAATCGTTTAGTGTGAAAAAGATGTATTACTTCCAGGAAATGACTTATGAAGACCATTCTGAAAAAAGAAAAAAATTAGGTGATACTGCAAGCAAATTTTAAGAACTAATCCTAACAAACTTATGAATAAATAGAGAGGATGAGCCACTTAAACAAACTTACCGCGATTCAGGGAATCTTTTGTTGCAATTTCGACAAATTTTTTGCAACAGATAAGTCCATTCAATTAATACTGGAGCCATTGTAGCATCTTTACATATGTTCAAAACCACTTCAACAAATGCTGTGAGGGTTTTCCGATTCTGGAGAAAAAATTTATATATGAAATCGAAATCCAAACAAAATTTGTCTCTAATACTTCGGAAAAAAAAATTTTTGCTACGTTTTACTGTCGCAGTTTTTCCAGCGCGAAAATTTAAAATTTAATGCTGAACGATCTGCATATACGTATTATGGTAATTTTTATCAATTTTTCATATTCAAAAACATTTCGTTTCATATTTAAGCCTCAGTGGAAGTAGCCAAGAAACAAAATTTCGCGTCATTTATGCTGATAAGTCTTGGCTAATTTCCCTTTGAAATTAGAAGTGATTTCTGGTTTTATTTCATGCGGAGCTGAATAATAACCCACAGCAATTTTCAATGCAATTTTCGGCTCTATACCATATTCGTCAATGTTCTTTAGGTAGCGAGGTTTTAAAAGCATTGGACGACAATTTTCTATCCATTCTTGTTCAATGTGTACTGGAGGAAGATTCGGTTCCGGCATAAAACGGTAATCCGTTTCGATTTCTTTTTCTCTCATTGTTATTGTGTTACTGAAATGTATTTTCTATTTAGAATAACTAATTTTTAAGAGTTTACTTTTGAAATTCGATTTTACTGGAATTTTAAATACTAATAACAACAATTATTTTCAGTCAAGAGTTATAATCAAAAATGCAAAGAACTAACCCATAGCGGTCAACGGTGCATGTTTCATTTAATATTGAGCCTCCGGTTCTCAGAATTTCATACTGTCGGGCTATTTCATTGTTGACAGCTGTACGTACCATGCGTAAGCTATTTAAATTTTTGATCTCAATTCGTATACCTTTATTGATATTATCTTCGCCAAGAGAAACGTTGACATCCACTCGAAACTGAGCCTCTTTAATAAATTTATTCTTCTAAACAGCTTTTCTTTATTATAAAAATTTTTACTTAACGAATAATAGAGATGAAGACAAGAAAAAATTTCTGATATGATGAAGAAATGTTAGCTTTGCATTTCTCCTTCGCATAAATCATTTTCCATAAGAATCAGACGTAGCTGCTCGATGAAGCAATAAGCTTCTAATGCGGAGTTCATGCTTGGCGAAGTTACTATTTCTAATAAACCAATTCCTGAAAAATGCTTTAGGAAAAACAACACTTCAATTAGCTCTGCATTCTACAAAAAAAAGGACGAAAAAGATTCTAACCAGCTCGATTGAGATCGATCAATGAGCGATTATTGCTAAGATCGTGAATTGTGCGGCCGCTGTCATGTTCCAATTGAATTCTTAGAATATCTATGCGTTTTTTGTATGGGACAAACGACTATAATGAATATCATTTTTGTTGTATGGAAAGTAGGAAAATGTAAAACGCACAAAAAAACACTTGCCTCATCATTACAATAGACGTAAAATTCAAAGAAACCAGAATGAGCAATAGGATGGTCCTGCTGAGTGATTTGGTATCCAGCCGGCATGTCTGCGTAGAAATAATGTTTACGTACAAACTGGCACCTTTCCGGTATCGTACAATTTAACAGCAGACCTGCTATTATACCTTTCTAAACGAGACTCATATAAAATATAATTGCTTGTATTTCATTACTATGCAGTTTCATTACTAAATTGAGTTGATTTTCATTTATTTATATATTACTCATGAAGATCAAGAATACAGTATTTATAGGTCTTGTCTCTTCCAAAAAAAAGCAAGTCATTTTATAATCAATGTAAGAAAAAAATATTACATCGCAAACATTTCTTATCAACATTACTTATCCATTGAAAATTTTTACCTGCAGGTCTAAGCTCAATTTCATTTGAAGATAAAATATGGAAATATCCTATCTGCATTTCAATTTTTAAATGCATTATTTGAATGATGTAATTGAATATATAATTCCTATAGTTCCATACAATTGGTCAAAATTCTTATAGCTCCATGCAGTTAGTCCTGCACTGGTCTTATGTACTCTTTTAGTGGATTCTTAATATTTCTGTTCTCCAATAAATCCTTTACAAATCCTTCATTTAGTGCAGACAATAATCATCAGTGTGTTGCACTACATAAAAGCCATGAAAATAAGTCATAAACAAGAGATCACCGAGTAAAACACTAATTCATTGATATAAGATGCTAACCATTAATGCAATTTTATTCAAGACGGGAAGAGTACCAGGCATTGCCATATCGAACAGTGCAACAGATGAATTTGCATGAGCATCATCATCAAATACAGCCGCTGAGAATAATTTCGTTCTGAAGATTACAACAACATGTGAAATACTATAACAATTTTTATAGTCAAAAAATCCAAGTACCAACTATTCCCTTATGTAAGATAAAACAACTGTCTTCTAATCAGTTTGGAAAACAACTATGTAAATCATAAATTATTTACAGCTGTCATCTGTCTTCCTACTTCTTATCAATTCTTTTTAGTCTTTGTTAATTAATTACATACTCCTATTTAAGCTCCCATCACATTAACCACTCGGTCTTTTAGATTTCATCTTTCTCGACATTTTACATCTAATCGAAAAATTGAAAAATTAAGTGCCTTGAATTTCAGAATGAAAAAGCTCAAATAAAAAACGTAGAAAGCCTTCATATTGTATGAGGTGATCTTGATCTTAAATAATGAATAATCATTATTTAATGCAGTTCTCGAACCAATGAAATTTTTGAAGCACTCATGATTTAACGAAAGCAACAACTGCACGAAGCACCAGTATTTTTTCAAAACCAATATATCACTGGAAAACCTTGTCATTATCTGGGCATGTATTTCTAAACCAATAAATGGTTGATATTTCACTGTGATTTCTCGAGGAGCGCGAAACAATTTATTCCATAATCTCATTCCTATAAGATTATTATGTTAAAACTCTATCAAAACAATGCATTCCAGGGATTCGTAGAATGCTTTCAATAATCAAATCTTTTTCTCATAATCTCAAAACTCCCTACAAATTTAATCTACAATAGCCGAATATCTATCATCCTGTTACGTTGCTTGCTCATTCCTTGCGAAAAAAATTCAGTTTTTCTAAAAGGTAAAATTTCAGTTAATTTTCAGAACGGCTGGATTCGCAACACCATAAAAATTGATGGTTACACAAAGCTTCAAGGAAATAATTTATTAAAATATAAACATCATGAAATTAAGCTGAAGTTTTCCATTCAATAAAAATAAGAATTTCCATTCAATAAAAATAAGAACGATAATCAAGAATGCTCACAGTTCTAACGCGAATATTTGAGAACTTCAAAAATTTTATGAGGTATGACGTTAAGTACGAAACAAGAGAAAATTAACCGGCTTTAAAAACTAAAGGATACTTTTCCTAAACTAGAAAATTCACTTAATGCATACTAGAATCAGATGCATTGTAGAAAGTCTAATATTTCGGATGAACAAAAATTACCAGTTAAAAAAAAACTTTCTCATGAGAATGAGCTCATTTCGAGCAAATCAATACTGGAACTCCTTATTAAACAATCAGCCAGTATTAACCATTAAAAATAAAACATTCCGCAAACGCTTCTGCTAGCTCGTCATCGATTCCTAAATTTCCTGCAGAATCCGATTCTTTTTAATGTCCACTGCCTCTTGAATTGAGGCATCATATTTCAAGAACTGATCCACCATTTCAGGTCTAGCGAGTTTACCAGATTTTTTCAGAGCACATGCTTTCTGAAATTGAAAAAAATAAAGCAAGATAATAAAGCAAGAATACATTAAGGAAGCCTTACTTTGTAGGCAGGTTCCGTAGGAGGCTGAACAGCTGGCCTATATTTGTATCTTTCTCGTTCTGCTTCACCCGGAAAACTCGGTAATTCTAGTCCGTATGTTCGATCTGAATCCCAACCCGACAAGTCGCCACATGCAAGAAACGGCACTAGAAGACGATTGGATCCCAATAGACTGTTCACTTCCGCATCTAAAGTTATTATTTAAATTATAGGCTGTTTTAATAAGTAGAACAGAAAATAGAGACTTTAAGGGACATCAACAATTGAAAGTGGAAAAAAAAGTTTCGAAAATCTACACCTTCCACTTACCATAATCTGGACATAACATTGGATTTTTCATTGTTGGTATGTATCCTTTGGCAAGCTAAATCCTTTACACACAACAAATGCCTCTGAAATTAAAAACAAAATTTTCATTTAAACTGTAATATGAAAATGTATTTTACACCTGCAATAAAAAAATGAGCTTAAGATTAATTTTTTCCTACCACAACTACTTTGTCGGCTACTGCGTGGCTTCGCACAATAAACCTCCTTGAAGAAAATTTTTAGTTGCGCATATAACAGTGTGATATCACGTGCACGAAATACCTAAACTTGAACTCTATAAATTTTTTAAATTTTATTAGATTTTAAGAAATATTGCAAGAAAACAACTGCACAAACCTTAGCCACAAATGTTCCTGTTTCTTTTAATACGAACGTTGCAATATTCAATGCCTAAAATGATGGCTTCAAATTAATTTACTTTTTCCGGTTTAAAAGTTGATGAACTTATTGTTTCAGAAAAATCTTCAAAGGAGTTTTGAAAAATTAATAATTATAGTAGTAATAATAATTCCAAAATTTACAAAATATTTCTTACTGCTAAAACAAGCTGACTTTGCATATATTCATCCAGTGCGTGCAACCCAGTTACTGAAATAATCAAAAACATAATGTAATAGAAAAGAATTAGTAAAATAATTTTAGATTTATAAGAAACCAAGTACTAAACGTTACCATCGGGTGCGCCGTCGCAAACAACCAAATCGGCTGTCAGTCCCTCGAAATAAGAGATAATTTTCTCGGCCGTTGAAACCTGAAGAGCTTAAAAACATTAATTTCAAACATGACTTTTACGAAAAGAAGGAAACCAGAAGTTTAAGGAATCTATGCAGGAAAGAAAAGCAACCTCGGTTATATCTCCCTGCAGCTGAATCACACCAGGAAGTGGTGACATAGGTTGCAAATCGACAGCGACTATATGTATCTATAATTAAAAATACATAGAAAAGAAAGCAAACTTGATCAATAAATTAAAGTTTATATTTTCTAGATTTGATCTTTATTATTTAAAAAAGAAACATTTTTTTAACATTTTAAGACTCACGTCTTTCCGTTTTTCTTCATCTTGGGCAAAATATAATTTTTTTGATAAAACCTGGCTCCAACTACCAGGAGCAGCACATAGATCAACAACTCGATGAACATCTAAAAAGCTTCCAGGAAAATAGTCATCTCTGCAAGACATTGGAAGAAATGTCAAATTTTTAAACAAATTTTAAACCTTTGAATTTATTAGGTACTCGGTTTACCTGAGATGTCATTTTTTCCTTCCAATGCCAAAATAAATAATACACCTTAAATCTTACTGCTATCAGTTATGAACACAAACATTACCACTAGACTTCAAACTATTAAATTTAATTTGACATCTAATCTACTTCATATGCGATCTCCTAATGCAATACAGAACCATTTTACCATACCTAGTTTAAAAAAATGTTGCAATACTCTGGCAATATGTGACCACTGTCAAATTTACCAATCATCTCTCCATATGCGATGAATGAATTTCAGGGCAACTTTGGCGTTATTAATGCACAGAAATCTAACCACATTATGAATATAAAATGTTACAATATTCTGATTGCCTATTTTATATTTGGATATTTTCATCAGTAAAATTTGCACCTTCAAATATATTAAATTCACCATCGATCTGCATTAACTTGAATGCACTGCGAGCTCGCCATCCTTCTTCTTTCGCTAACCGATAATATATATCTCGCTTGTCTTTAGATGTTTTACCCATGCCTACAACAAATAGTAGAATTCCATAAATGCATTTTTTTCATGCATTTTTCTTTCACAATTTTTTCGCTGCATAATCTTCCACAAATAATTTAATTTGAAATTGAAATTTCAGAAGTCATGAAATAATACCGTTCCATGAAACTTGCATATGAGAGAAACTCAAATACACACACAACTTCTGCATATGTCAAAGAGAAATTTGAAGCATGAATCAACTACATTTAAAACAATAAAGTATATGCCATTGAAGAAAGACGATTTTAGTGAAACATATTTCGCAATTACCAGTAGAAATTTCATCCGAAAGATCTGACAAAATTATAATCAAACTATCCAGTCATCAGATGCCGAAAGGACGGTATAAGTAATCTACGCGAAATGCTACAGCAAGTCAACTCATCCAACAAATCACTTCACTCCTCTTCACCCAACTAAAGCAGGTGGCCGGACCGTTCATCCGGTATTTTCAGGATATGATGACAATAATATAGCGGATGCTCTCTGAAGATTTGTTGCGAAAGCTGTAAAAGGAAGACGAGGAGGGGTAAAGATTTTCTCGTAGCCACCTGCCTATACTATTTGTCTATGGACGAAGATCGAAAAGTATTGAAATTTAAATTAAATTTTAAATGTTTTTTCCTTCGACATATGATATCTATTTAAATGTGTTATATCACTTTCTGTTAATTCCCAAATACAACGAAAAAAATTCTTTCTATTTTAATTTTTTTCCACCTTTTTTGATCTTTTAGCTTGCGGTCTGTCTTATCAGTTCAAAGTTTAGTTCAGTATTGAATTCATCGATATGCCAATTTTGTCTACGAAAAGAATACATTTGAAGTACACATTATTCATTGTGTTTATGTCTCATTATTTAAGCGAACGAAACATTCTCACTGAAAGTTTAAAAGTAGATTGAAGTTATTTCATCTCACAAATCTTTTAACCTTCCCTCTATCGAATGTTATTGCTTCATGATGTACTCACCTAGAAAAAAAAAAAAACTTCAGGCATAATCATTCTCACGCGTAATATTTTCTTGCGCTTCTAATGCAGTTGTAATATCTGCAACATTTCATCTTCCAATTTCGAAAAATAAATGAACTTTCTGAGCATCCTACACTTCTCTAGCAATCTTTGTAAATGCTACAAATTCTATCAAGATTTTTAAAACCTTCATTTTGAACAACTTTTAAAAATATATGAAGTGAAATTCAAGAAGTAAATTATGGATTTCAGTATCACTAAATACTTAATAGTAATCAATTTAGTAAATTAGGAAAATCCAATGATATAGTAGTGATTCTCCCGAGATTAGAAAGCGATGCTATATATGTACATTGCAGCAGCGATTACTTTATATTCAATTCCATTAGTTAAAAATTGAAGGTGCACTATAAGAAGTAGTGAAATTATATTTTCATAGCAAGACATTAATGAAATCATTTATGTATAAAATAGGAATTAATCAGTGGAATACATTTTCGAATCTGAATTTCCTATAATGAATTTAGGAAAAGAAGCAGCCATACTACTCAAATTTAATACTTTCTTCGTAATCTTGAATTTTGAAGAGTTAAAAACCATTGCTAAAATTCTCCTCCCTTGTTTTTAATGAATGCTTTAATTGAATGATTATTAATTTGACAAATGTTGCATAAATCATAGCAAGGAACTTGCCAAATCATCTGTTAGTTGTTTTTCAGTAGCCTAAGTTTGTTTATTTGAGACAATATTAGGGAAGTACTCGATCGTAAATGATTCCCTAATTTAATGCTGTCCGCTTGTCCAACAAAAACTCTGACATGTGCATGGATTTTTGCTATATTTATTTAGCCTTCCATATTTCATTGCAATATCACATTTTTTTTGACTGTACATCAATCGCTTGAAAAAAATTAAACAAATAATTTCCTTGCGTAATTGACATTTTTGGAAATATTTTTTAATCAAAAATATGCACATATATATATGTTAGAAGATTAATCTTTCATTGCTAGATTATATATACGAAAACATATATTCTACATGTAATTACGGTCTTCCAGAGAATTTCTTAATTCTCGTCAAACAATTGTTTAAGGAAATTTCATCCCGCATATTTATATGAAATTATACCTTCAGGAATCATTAAAAATTTTATTGATGGAGAACTGAAAAAAATTGATTGTAATCAAGACAGCTCTCATCAATGGATATTTGTCATGCTAAAATTTTTAACATGTAGCTAAAGAATTAGCCGTATAGACTTCCACAATCAACAATATTGCAAATTGAACATTGATTACTACGATTGTTTGCTGGAAAATCTGATACCGTGTTACGCGGCTTTTTAAAAATTTTACTTATCAGTTGAACTTCTGCATTCAATGTACTTTGCTCATTTTGTTGTAAATCACGTGAATCACATCGGTGTATTAGTCCAATCTACATCAAAAATCTATCATTAAAATAAATCATGTTTTTTTATCAATTTATTCTCTTGGTTAATAAGCGTATTAGATTATTACTGATCTTTTCAATTGCATTTGTTGTCAGCCTTGAAAGTATCGGTATTTCCATCAGATAATTTATTGAATATTTTCTTGAAATTATTCGGTAATTTCTGTAAGCTATGAAATAAGAATTTTGAAAGATTAAATATGACTGTAAACTGATGATTGTAAACAATAGCTTGAATCTTATCGTAAAAATTTTAGATTTCACAATGAAATTGACATACAAGCAAAGCGATGGAAACAATGCGCAACATTTATAAACTTAACAGCTCCTTCCTAAACAATCTCAATTTTAAGCATGATGCTTTTGTTACACATGAAATCATAAGTGATTGATCTTATAGATGATAAAGTTATTCGATATCAATGCCTCATCTATAAATCATGAAAATAGACAGTGTACATGTAATAATCATCAGCACCAAGTAAGCGGTTGTATTTGTCAGTAAACTAACATAGAAATCCATTTAAAAGCGAAAAATATTTTCATTACCGTTCAACTCAAATCTTATTGTCAAATCAAGAAGAGAAAGGCACAAAATCAATAAAATATCTTTATCGAATAAAATTTAAATAAACGACTGTAGCAGACGACGAAAAAAGCAATAGTGTTGAGAGCACTAGAAAAATATTTAAAGAGTGTAACTATGTCGTTATTATGAATACATTAAATAGAAGAGAATCACGTCTCCATTTAAATATCGGGTAATTTTTAATTAAGATAATTTTTGCGCTTTATTTTATGAACTAATTACACTCTTAGGAAATCAACTACAGAATAACGATTGATTCGCAAGAACAATAAGGCGCTTTTTAATCAAAACAGTAACAAAATAAAAAATGTGTTCATTCGTAAGCACATATAAAGCACAAATAATTTGATTTTAAAATGCTACATAAAAGAAAGTTGAAAGCACATAGTAAATTTGCGTAACATCATTCAAGTATTCAGCAGCTTATTTCAAGCGGAAATTCTAATTCGATGCAGCAAGTCAATAAACTAACTAAAGAAGATATAGCATAATAGTGCCTCTTCACAAATGCCTTATTTAACTCATATTTAGTAAACTGTCTTCTCAGATTACTCTTCATAGAAACAACGGAAAAATTCTGCGTATGTTTTTGCAATTTTGATTAAATTTCAAAACCTCACCCACAATAGATAAATATGTGAGCAATAGTTTCACGGTTATGCTCAAATTCAAAATCGAATCTGGACTGCTACTTATATGAATTAAGGGAATGAAAAATTTTCATTTAAGAGGCCAGTTTGACGAGTAATGTTAGCGAACTTATCAAAAATAGATTACTGGCGAGTAAAGAAATGATAGACACAAAATTCAATCGCTATACCTGCGGATTTTTGTTTTAAAGAATTTCAAAAGAATCTGTGATGAAAAACCGAAGCTCTAAATACGCATAAAATCTAAAAATGAGCGATAAAATTTGTAAGTGGATATCTCCGAAAATATAGTTGAATTCTACAATAAAAAAATAAAATATAAAAAACTAGAATGAAAAATAAAATATAAAAAAACCATATATAACCATAACTTTGGAAGAGGAATAGCAAAATATTCCTTTTTTCAGATCAAGGATAGCAGAGTTTTGCAGAACAAGCAACTCAAAAAAATTAAATGATGATGAGATACGATCTATTTCCACTACGTAAATCAAAAGCTTGCTGAATTTGGAAATCCATTCTGGTTTTCTAGATAACATTTCCATAACAAGAAATAGCAATATATTACATCATTCATTCTGATGAAACTGAAAAAATACGTTTCAATAACGTAGCATTTCAGATTCCCACTTAATGTATTGATCCTTTCTTAAAGTTCAAAGTAATTCATAATGTTTCAGGAACTCTCAACTTGTTAGAAATTACAAAAAGGAGTTAGTAAAAACCGTATTATTAATATTTTCAAGTATCACCGGAAAAGCCAGTTAATATACCCGTTTATATTCAATAACATGCAAAAACATTCTAATTATAAGATGAAGATTTTAAAAATCATATCGCCATATCATTTTGTCATTTGTGCATAAGGCCTTTCAATGTTAATCCTTTTAAATTCACAAAACTTTCTCTGGCTTATATAAATAAAAAGTTTAGGAATCCCTAAAAATATTTTAAAGTCACCCAATTTTAAAATCCATTAAAAAAGCTTGCTGTAATGATATGAAAGAATTTGTGAATCATTTGTAACAGCTCAAACAAATGGTAAGAACTAGAAATTAAAAAGAAAACTTGCAAATCATTTAAAGGCAAGAAGCAAAGAATGAACAAGATTATTTTTGAGATCAGAAAACAAGTCACATATATTTACTTGAGCTGCAAGCATGATCAAAATTCAATGAAGAGAAAATTTTTTATAGCAATTCCCGCACTTACTTTTTATGTAAGCAGAAATAGGCGATATTTTGATTCTCTTTCGGCCCTATGTGTCTCGTGTTTATATGTATTTTATAGTTTATACCCTAACTTTCAAAATGGAAGATCTTTTAAGCAATTTAAATAAATCATATCTACAATTCTCTAGATGAGGAACACTAACTTAGGTAAGCATTATGTGTACATGAAGCAATTTCTCTCATATTCTCTCTTTCACACTCCACAATTGTACTGTACATATAACAATACAAATAATTGACACGTACATGACATACACCAATATTCACGAGATGTACGTATATACTTTGATTGAGGACTACAATCTTCCACAAATTCATACGATCACATATGAATATATAAATAATAAGAACAAATGACTTCTAAGTGCAGTGATTTTATAAGCGATATATATATATATTGCAATTAATTATGCAATATCAATAACAAAGAGCAGATGAACCCATCTACTCTTTTATGTAATAAGTATTTTAAAATTAATAAGCTTTCGTTCAACTTTGAATAAACCTTCAGGTTTGTATGCAACCTTTGAAATTTCTCTATGCATTCACTTTTTGATTTCCATAATTCTATACAACTCTGTCAAAGTTTTGTTAAATTATTCAATTTTAATCCTAAGTAATTATAAAATAATGCTCCTAATTGTCCGAAAGAAAAACATCAACAAAAAACTTACAATAACGGGGTAAACATGGAATTTTAGGTATTTCTATTTTGTTCACAGTTTTGTCTAAATGTTAAAAACACTGTTAACAATAACAAAAATAATTAATAACAGATGTAGTTTTGTACTCTCTTGCTCTATACTGTTAGCGAAATGACTGCCCATATCTTCTTCACAACACAGAAATCATTCTTTCATCCTTCTTCACAACATAGAAACCGTTCTTGTTTCCAAGCATTCCCCATATCACTGCTATATTCTCTATGCATACATTAAAAGGTATCGTTAATAACGCACCAATCATGTACAAGCACAACCGAAATGGACTATGCCTGCAATTTTTTTTAAATTCTCAAAAGATTTCTGGACAGCTTGCTCACTGACGAGCGTATGTGTGCCACAAAAATTAAGAACTCTATTACTCGTTCCAAACACTCGAAGTATCAACTGCAAAAATTGATTTGTGCCCAACTTCATTTCCACAAAAAAATTAAGAGTGCCCGAATTCCCTTAGAAGTAAATCCTACAATTCCAGAAACTCCTATTTAATCTCGATCATTTTTGAATAATCTACTTAAAAGAACTTTTTAGCCTTGAATCTTCTTTCATGCTTTGCTGAAACGCACATAAATACGAACGGAGAAACACTAAATTTTCGCAAATAATAAGCAGAATATCTCGCTATTAAATTATCTGTAATATCAAAGTCAAAAAGTCTGATAATCTTGATAAAACCCAAGTTTTAGATTGAATTTCACAAACAGTGACGAACAAACCTATATTTGTGCGAAAAACTCTTCAGCACACCATAAATGTACATGTAAAGATTGACGGCTGCAACAAATGCAACCAAAAAATCAAATATAAAACACGGCGGCAGCGGAAATGCATGAAAAAGATACATTTGCAAAGTGGTTACTGGCATCGATGCCCATGCGTAGAAAGATAATCCTAATAATATCTGTAAATAATATACAATAGTTTCAATACTGTCAAAGGAATCTTATGGTTCCATGCCGCAATACCTTTGATGTCGATTTCTAGAAGATATCGGCTTGCTCGAGAGTCGGCATGATGATATCGGTATTACTAAGATGAGGTTATATACTTATTTCAAATATTTGAGACAGGTAATATTATCTGAATAAATTTAAAAAAAATAAAACACTTACTTTATTCCTCGTCGGAATTTGTTTAGCGTGTACTGTCAAGAAAATACCTTGGAGCCATCGCTTTCGTTGTTGTAAAAGTCCCAAAAGTGAAAGGACTTTTTTCGAGCATTTCACCTAGGAATCGATAGCTATGCAGAAAGAAAAAAAGAAATCAAAAATAAAAATCAAAAGCTGGCTAATTTTAGTAAAATCATTAATCAGAATACTCTGATGTGCAAATAGAAAGAGTGGAGATCGAACTAAATAAAAATAAGAAACATTACACTGTATACCTTCAATAAAATCAAACGTGTATCCATCTCTGAATGCAATCATACTAAAAAGCAATCTTCGGCTATTGAACCTTCCCGGCCATGATCAAATGATACGTTGCGTTCAGCTCCAACCTATAGTTAATTTGGAAGATACGGCATAACAATGGTTTTGCATCACAAAAATTATGGAAAATGGTAAGCGCAAACTTCTGATATTTGAATGCTTACCTGAGTGACGACGAATGAGCCTTTCCAGCCGAAAAGCGGTTTATGAAAGAATCTGAACTGGAAGCGTAATTTTCCCATATCATCAGCTACACTGTAATCATCGTAACATCAGCAAAATTTTTGCGTATTTCTGTTACCAAAAATTTGATTTTAAATAGAAAATTTTAAAGCAAGAAAAACTGGATGAATAAATGCTTTTCCAGAAGAAAACTAGTAATTTTTAAAATACATGAAGAAATAAAAAATGAACCGGAACGAATCTGACAAAGTTGTAATCCAATTAACTATATCGCCATTAGCATAAGTGATTATTCCTTGGCCAAACTGATGTTTTCCATCTTCACAAAAATTTAATATGCCACAAATCTGGAAATTAAATTTTGTAACCTAATTAAATAAATTGGATGAAATCTTTTTAATTCATAAGGGCAATCGATAGCATAACCAGAGTTAGATTTAATTTTTATCACAACAACATCGGAAGCAGAGTCATGTCACGCGCATCATACATTGGATCATTGGAAAGTTTCGATGAATTCAGTGCTTATTTTAAGCAAATTTTTAATCTGATAAATCAACAGACTGCGATCCAGAATGACGAAAGAATTTTTTCATATTAATGAGTGAGAAAAAAAACTTATTTCTTTGAGAGAATCAAATAAGGCATCAAGAGAAAGGAAACGGCACAAGCAAAATAAACAATGAACAAACCGAATTATTCGTTAGTAAAGTTTCTTCATCAAGATGTACAATCCAGTCATCATCTTGAAGGATGTTGACGCCATCTTCCAAACAATACTGCAATGCGCGTGACTTGAACTGAGCTCCACTTTTTGTCCTAGATGATATATCACAAAGAAATCTGTACAGTAAAACATTATTTTAATCAATTCATTACAAACTAAAGTGCTGGTAATGATTCATTTAAATCTACTTTGAAAATATACCTATAAGCACTTGGGACAATAACTTCCTGAAGACGAGGTTTGCTTGGCAAACAGATTGCTTTATCCGTTACCACTTCGAAAAAGAAATTCTCCATTCCGACTTCCCGACATTTTGTCATATTGTAATTTACATTCTGCTGCAATTTTGAAACATCAAGAATTCCATAAAAACAGGTTTATCTTATTTTTATTTTGAACTTGTCAAATTCTTGTAAGTGGGCAGTACATTGTCATAAAACAAGTTTGGAAAGACAGTCAATGACAGAGAAAGATTCTTTTGCAATATAGTGCTGAACCATAAATGCAATTCAGGTTTGTAATAACACTGCTAGAGAGTAAGTAGTAAAGTACAAAATCAAATATAATAAAGAGTATTCAAAACAAGATTTTACTGAAATAGAACGATACCTTTACAAGTTCAGGATAATCACCACGTGTTACTACTCGGAAACAAACAAGTGGTGCTAGCAACGGTGCAGCTTTCAATCTGACCTTTTCTCGGAAGCCATTGAATAGCACCAAACCAAGCATATTAAATATGCACTGAGGTAAAACTAATAGAGATGCAATACGTATAATATAAAGAACAAAAGTACCAAAATATCCGTACCTGAATATTTAATCATTAGATATTATTAAACAATTTTGATATGAATCGCAAAATATTTTTGCACCTTATTTATAGCAAGTTCACATTTTTATACTTTAATTTTTATGAAACGAACATGGTATATTCACACCTTATTTTCTCATAAAAAATTGACATTTTTACACTTTTTGACAAAAAATTGCACTTTCGAGCAATGAATAATAGATTTCTTCATATGATGGACTGTAGATAAGAATCACCATAAAGCTTATTCAACTGGGAAAAATTAATGGAATGCAAGAAGAAAAGATATTTATCTGATTATAAAAAAATTTCTATAGCCTCAGAAATTTTCAACATTTTTCCAAGTATCCATTAAGATGAAATACTCATCTATCTCATATCTCAAATGATACAATAGCTTTGCTAAGATCAAAGCATTCAGAACTAAATGGATTTTTCGTGTCTTTAATGAGAATATATGTATTTTAAAAAGAATTTCGAAATAAATAAACCTATCAATAAGCGATGCAGTTGAGACATATCTGCTATGGGTTTGTGAGAAAAGAGGTATGGTACCGCATATAACTTCGAACAGTACAAGCCAACAGAAGAAAGAAGCTACGTGGATAGCATGCTTCGTTTCTGCGTTAATATTCATCACTGTCTTGCAAGAAAGATCTCTATTGCCAATCCTTACCCGGATCAGTCACGCTGATCTGGATAATCTGGCACTTTCTGAAATTTATTCATTATAAGTCATTTGCTCTTTTGAAAAAAAAAAGAACATATCCTCAATTTTAAATCATGATAATAGATTAATCCTTGATTAATTCAATAGTTAAGATTTTTGAAAATATAGTGACAAGAGAGAATAGGACAAGTCTCTAGAAAGATATATATAAAATCTACTTTGAAGCTGCAAAATATGAACTTTTTATGAGCCTTGATAATATCCCAGGCAACTTAAGAGGAAATAAGCCTATTAATAACAAGCAGCATAGAATGTCCATGGCTTTGTGCATTTAGGCAAAAGACCGCAACTTTGGACAGTAATTGATGTTACTCAGTTTTCTATATTGACAAATAGATAGAAATGTTTTTGAAAAGAAATATAAGTCAACATGTATGGAATAACAATAGACAGTGTGAGCTTCTCTGAAATTGAAGTGAAATTTGTTCTTACCGCTATCGAATTTACTAGTATATTTCGATACTACTAGCAAATCTTTCTCTTCCTCCTTCAGAATTTGCATGCCTATTTCTAAGTTCAAAATTGCTAGCTCATCATTCTTCATTCTTTATACTTAGAAGAATCCTATTTATTAATAGCATAATCACTGAAAAAGTAGTCTTCAGGGAAGTCCATTCCTACAAGCTATACTATTAAAGCGAAACATTTCACTGATAACCCAACAATGCTGGGCAGAAAATGATTGATATGTTGAACAGAATGTCAGAAGCATTCATTCACGGTAATGTATGATGCTGATAAAAAGACCAAAACACTTAGGTACATAGCAAAGATAACAAATTTGTATCATGGAATATATTTCTGTGATATCATTTTATTTGAACAGAATTTTAAGCTTACTGAACATCCAAAGTTTATAATTCAACATGCTTCATGACGACGCTATCATGGAATGCTAAAGGGAAAGAAATATGCAGATAGCTACAAGACAGCGTTCATAAGTCCCTATTAAATTATCTTATCAGTTGTAATGCAAACTTTCCCGAGAGAAACAGAATGTTGTTGAAGCAGGAAATTATCAGAAGTGGAAAAAATGTTGACAATTGATGTTCTTTTTAATCGATGGATCATAATTGCCGCCTGATTTATCTTCCTTCGTTCAATCTATCTATTCTACTTAATTAATTTGAAAGAAGGTTCGTGATTGAAATTATATAAAGTAGCACGCTGCCAATCATTAGAGATAATTGGTTGATTTTCAGTGTTCATCGAGAGACCATAACACTCTTTCTTCTTTTCATTGCATCTAATGACCAGTGTCATATCTATTCTGTTATCAGTCTCCGTAGATAAGCCATTCATTCATTCTATCGTCGATTAGCTTAGTAAGCCCCAACACTTCATCTGCTCCATTAACAAAATTATGTTGAAAGAGCTCCCTTTTGAAGAATCGTGGCCAAATGTTACTTCCCCTGAAAACACGGCTCCTAAGTGAAACGATCTTCCCAAAACACACATTATAGAAATAGACTATAGAATAGATTGAGTTGGACACATTCATTTCGATTTTTGTGGGCAAACAAAAGCAATAATCATATTTACCCACTGTAATAGTAAAGTTTACAATACATCTCAAATTTCTATCATAAATTTCATTAATTTTGGAATTGTTACTAAAACTTACGGATGTTCTGTAAAGGAGAACCGAGCGATATTATATTAAAAAATATGGAGATATCAGTTTTATAGTTTCCTAATTAATAATTGTTTGTTGGATATCTCGAATAAAGTTATTAAATATTAGTAAATGAAAGGTTCAAGCTTCTTTCTTTTATGATCATTGCACTAACCTAGTAGCTGTTTTATCTCTTCTTTTATCTTTTAATTTTTCATTTAAAATAAGTTGGTGTTTCAATTTAATTTATAATTATTTGACGATTTTTGCTTCTACTTCGTTAGCTTCAAAAAATATAAGAATTTCTATGCAATTGCCAAAATATATAATTGAATAGATCTGAAATATGAAATGAAAATCCAATTCTTCGAACTCTAACCATAGCGTACATTAATCCAGATCGTATTCACATTTTATCAATATTTTTGATTTAAATATACTATTTAAACGTGTGAATAAATGAAATGAACTTATGAAATTTATGTCAGCAAGCAAATTAATTTTGAAAATTAATAATAGCACATTTCTAATATATATTTGATTATTAAGATATCAGATTTCTCTCTTTCATATCAGATCATTGCCATTTTAAAAGTTTGCAAGAAAGACGTACTTCTTGCCAAAACTGTTTGAAATTGAAGAAAAAAAAACGGTCAAGAAAAAAGATTGATGTTGGAGTGAAATCATCGTAAAGGGCATATATTTTACAGTTTTCGAAGTGATAATTTCTTTACGACCTTTATGAATCATTTCGCTCATGTATTTCTTATTAAAAGAATACTGTCACAAATCGGAGTTTTCAAATTACAAAATGAATTCGCTTAAAAATTTCTGAGTAATATCCAAAGGTAGTAATACTGAAAACGTAACAATACAAAAATAAATATAAATTAAGTAAATAAGGTAAACATAGATCGTTATGTGCCTCATAAGTTAAGAATAGGTATATTTTCGAACAGATATATGTGTTCTAAAAAGTTCGATTATCCAAAATTTTCTACCAAAATGATTCCCAATTTATTTCAATGATCAGAAAACGCGATTTATTGATATAAATCGGCAAAAACTTTACCAATAGAAACGAGCTTATGAATATTTCAAGATAATATATATGCAGTAATTAATTGAAATTATTATAATGTAATCTCTTTGGCCAATACTATCCTTGTGGTTACTTCAATATTAAAAACTGTATTGCGACAAAAGCAATATCTTACTCACATTTTAATTAGATTTCGGTTTTATTTAAGCGGTTTTCCGGTTTTTCACAAAATGTTTTTAAAAGTATGCTTTCACTATTTTGTAGAATATTTTCTATTTAAGATAAGAAAAGAATGAAAAAGAGTTCATAGCATAAAAGATATGAAGAAGTGATTTAGTGCTTTTCCCATGCGGATATCATATCTCGGAAAATATGACGTTGTTCAAATGTGTCGGCTATATATTTCATTCTCTAATCAGTGGAATATATTTAGGGAATATATTAATAACGAAAATAAAATGCATAGAATCGCATAGACAATCTTTTAAAATATGTGAAACTAACCATATTAAAAGCTAACGAAAAGATTTTATATTACAAATAAGACAATAAAAAGAAAGGGGAGGGGAAAGAAAAAAAAAAAAACAAGGATAATGAAAACTAAACTCGTAGGAATCGTATCAGTAAAAGAGAAATAATAATTCGTTGCCCACGGCAATGATGCAATTTGATCGCCTAATCCTTTACTTTGGATTATTCAATAACAAATTGATTATGTTTCAAATGCACTCCTAACTGCTTCCTAGAACACTATACTTCAAGTAAGAAACAAATGCACTAATACCATTAAAATGTCATTATTTATGACAGATTTTTCAGCATATTTGCATATAATTTCTATATCATGATAACGTATTTCAAAACTTTTTAAATTGTATTTTTTGAATTAAATTAGAAGTATCTGATAGAACTTGTTGGAGGAAAGTAATTCGAGAGTAAGCCGTTTCAGTCCTTTTTCCTTCAACATGTATAATCATGCATCATGCGGAACGAATACGTTGATAATCATTTAAGATAGATGGATAGAGAGGGAAAAAGAGGGAGAAAGATTTGACTGAGGTTTTGAGTTCCGTATAATTTCAATAAGATGTCGTGATGTCGTATATTTCATGATACGCTTGAACGATCAATTATTGTTAAGTGAAAAGTGGCAGTGATCAATGCATAATGCTTTAAATATTAAATAGATGTGTGACAACATATTTTCTCTCCATATTTCTCGTATCTCTCTTCTTATCTCTTATCTATGCTGAATGACAAATATTCACAAATCGTATCAAGTTAGTAATTCATTAAAATGGAATCAATAGCTGCTAGGCAACGAAATTTTATATCACTTCCGTTCTATTTCAAAATTTAATTATTTACGATATGTAAAGTTCATTGCTAAAAATTATAAGTTGTCAAGATAAAGGATAAAAATATTTTCCATTAAATTTCTCTTCTTAAACCATGAATTAAATGAAATAGTGCAAGAATTATTCCTTCATATTACTATCTTATTTACTAATAAAAATGTTGTACTCATTCCTACAACAATACTTTTGATTAATGCTTTCTCTCTGTTATTCATTCAATCATTCACATTTTTCCAAAAAAAAAAAAAATCAATAATCATTCAAATTTTTCTGCCTGATTCAGTAATCTACTTGATTATGATGTCTGGCAATCCATTACAGTAATAGCAATATCATATTTGTATATCATATCCGTAAATGTACTAACGAAACTTTGAAATGAGTGATTAAATATGAGCTGATAGAGCAATGATTGCAAAGAATCTTAGATAACGACAGACAAGCAATCATAGAATTCTGCTATTACAAGCAAAAATTAAATATACCGAAAAATTTTGTTAGCATTTGCATTACAGAAGTTAAAAGATTACTGAAATGATGCATACATACATTTTCCAAAATTGATTTGTTACTGTCCAAAATTGACAGTAACAAATTACTATCAGCAAAAGATGGCGTAATTCTTTATCTTTTCAATCATCTGTACAATACGAAAGGCATAAAACAACCAGATTTTACTTTTGCACCTCATTGCAAACTTGAAATTTATTGAATATTCCTTGTTAAAAATCTTATATTGTTTTAACGCAATATAAATTGAATTCTTCGTTTTCAATTCATTTTTACATATCAGCAAATGGTACTTTTATTATCTTCATTTCTGATTAATATTACTATCACTTATTTTCATCGACAAATCTATTAAAACTTCGAGGATTATCATAACTACTAATTTGAAAATGTGATTATACAATCTAGACATATTATTCAATGACCAAGAAGTTTTCTATATAAGACAAGCTTAGCCAGCATTTGAACTTATTTTGATTGATAAATATACTATATCCAAGTAATCTTCTAAATTATAACGTTTTAGTGCTGCTCGTTACCTATAAATATGTCGTATAGTATGATTATATCGAAGATTTTCTTTCCTTAAAATTAAAAATCCTCGATATTCATCGCCTAAGTATTCCGCAAACAGCGATTTTTACCTCTTTCACTCTATTCAGATGTCGTTGTAGCGCTCTTATATTGAAATGCAATGTTATCCGAAATCTGACAAAAATGTTCATCTCAACAAGGCGGAAGCAGAATTGTAATGGAAGGATAAAAACTATTTCATGAAAAAATTCGTCTCACTCTGAAATTACTCCATTCAACGGACCGTGCACATCAATCGGGGTGTTCGGAACTGTGGAGAGTGACTGATTGGCCATGACTGGTACGGAGCGGAAGGTTTTTCAGGTTCGTTTTATGTTTCACTCAATTTGGGGACTTTAAATTTCATTTATATAGTTGGATTCTTTATATGACTGCAGTGGCAAAACCTATCTATTATCAATAGTGATTTTAGAAAGAGAGAGAAAGGGAATGCGTATATATATTAAAATGATGCATGTTAATGAACTATTTCTCAAGTTTTGGAAATCGCCTATCCGTAAAGCATAATTCAGTTTGTTGCTGTTAGTTTACAGCTTTTCCATAATTTTCATTTATCAGCTTATCGTATTCGAATAAAATTTTCCAGAAATACTATCCGCCGGACTTTGATCCCTCGAAAATCCCACGGGCAAAGGACAGCGCAACAGACAGTTTGTACAGCGTGTGATGGCACCTTATAATATGCAATGTGATACTTGTCATGAATACATATATAAAGTATAAACTGCTTTTCAAATCTATCTTGATCATTTCGTGATCATCCTTAAATTCAAAATACAAGCTAATTCTAATGGTTCGTGTCTATTGTTACGAAACGACCGATACAGCACGCATAAAAGACAGACAGCGTATAGAACGGAATGTAAACAATTATGTCACAGTTTTGTTTCTGAAATTTAATTTTCACTCATTTTCAGGGAAAAAGTTTAACATGAGACGTGAGACCGCGGAGGAGAGACTTATTTGGGATTGAAAATCTTTCGATTTTACTTCCGGTCAGTTTTTTTCCAGTGACTTCATCCTCAACTTAGTTTTCCAAGTGTCCTTATTAATTTTAAAACTCCTTGATTTTACATACTGCGCTTCTTTACAGATGCCCAAACTGTCTAGCTGAAATAACGTTTAAAACGGATCTGCAAAATTGTGATTATCAACAAGAACATGGAGCAACTCGCCTTTTTGAAGCTTTCAAATTATATCAACAAGAGGAGAAAGCAAAAGAAACAAAAGAGGAGGAAGAAAAGAAAGATCCCATGAAAATGCTTGAAAAACGAACAAAAATGAGCAGAGCTGAAATGGAAGCATTGGGTAAGTAAATGAATTAATGCCGCAACTTTATTATTCCATTAAGTACTTTTTTCATCGTGGCGATAATTGTGGATTGCACATTTTCGGTTATAGTTTGATTGAATTGATTCAGTTTTGAAAAATGGCAATACTGCATAACCTGTTGTGTTGATACCGTTTCTCCAAATGAGGCGCTTCATATCCATTGCTATGGGCCTTAATTAATATGTAACCTAGCATGCTTAAGAAGACGTAATATTCAGCATTTTAAGCAATAGAACTGTTAATGATAAATTAAATTATATGATTTTTGCAAGTATTATTTCCATTGATAATGGTTGATTTAGATCAAACGTATTGAAATGCGAAAGAAACCACTGTTTTTCCAAGCTGTTCAAGTCATCAAATTATAATTGCCGATACCGTTAATAAAAATACTCTACAAATATAAATTCCCAAAATTTGCAAACTAAAATCTGTAAGTTTTAGGTAAGTTAGAAGAATTACAAGAAACAAATCGACGTCATGAAACGTTTGGCCCAGACCAATATTTCCAAAATTTAATTGGGGCTCAAGCAGAGGTGAATTACATTTATATATTATTAAATGAATTATTTTAATACTGATTGTGACAACTACAGATTTCTATCATAACACTTCCAGATATAAGATGATTTTGCTGCAGGCTTTGCGACTACAGGAAGAAGAAGATGAAAAATTCATCCAGAAATTATACGGAAGAATGAAAGACGGTAAAGTTATTAAACGAATTTCGGACGGAGAAAACGAAGAAATGAATTTACCGGCGCATATGAAACAAGAAATAAAACTTGAGCCAGTGAAAGGAGACCAGAAAGCAAGTTGTTCATTTGTAGATATAGCAAATGTGAAACCAAGCACGGCAGGACAAAGCATTATGATGGCACACAAGCGAACATCGCAAAAGGAACTTTTATCAAGAATTGTTGATATTAAGAAACAAAGAACGGGAAGAAATGAATCGGTAATTGTAAAAACAGAAAATCAGGATACAAATAACAGCTTTGAGGATACACCAGAATACTCCAAACTAAAAAAATTGAGAAAAATAGGAAATTATCACCCGTATCACTAGCGCCACAATTATCTGCCCTTCAAAGCTTAGCTGATTATTGCAGTGATTCTAATAGTGATTGATTTTTTTTTGAAATGGTTAAAAAACTTGGATAAAGCTTATTCAAAGGTGGACAGTTTTTCGGCACTTTAAATCAAGCAAATGAATATGAATTAATGAACGATTTAATCCCCACTTTAGTTTCACTTTGTGTAGGGAATGAAAAGTAAGTAAAGTAAACAATTACGATTAAAGTGGAGAGGGGAACTCTCTCTCCAAAACTTCTTTAATCTTAACACTAAAAATCCCAGCCAATCTTATATCAGTTTCTCAGAAATCGGCGCAGTCGAATTCATGTTGATGCTTATATAAATATGACATTAAAATAGAACAGAAATCTTTCGGTTTTAAAGGTAGCATATTTCCAAACTTGGTTGTAAAGATAATATATCTTTTAAACTTTGTTGCAGCCTTGAGAAAACAAAGAACTGCAAGGAAACGAAGAAAATCCACTTTATATTTTCTAGGAAGGCTGCTTTGTGTGGTGGAACTAGGTTTTTAGCAGGAAGAAATTGGTACTTTCTAAATGGATAAAATTAGTATTAATTAAATTTAATTAAAAAATTGTAGCTGAGTTTAAGTTCCCTCGAGAAATATAGTTTTGGCTGCTTGTAACTCCAGTAACAAGTTTTAGTAGGAAGCATTTAATGATGATTCATCGGAAACGTCGGAAGCATCAGATGAGATTGCCATTTCAGCTTCGCCTTCTTCAATTGTTGATGTCCGGAAACCATGAAGGGGACTAAAAACATTTATATGTTATAAAAGTTAATTTCGGATGATTAAAACGGAAACTTCACTAACTATTATGCTAACTATTATTATGCAAAAACCACATAATCTATTTCGTCGAGGTCCTTGGTTAATTCGACAAAGAATTTAGCTTACGTGGAACTTCCTGGAGGTAAAACAGAAATTCCTTGGCACTGGGCATTTCCAGGATTCATGGCCACTATTGGTATCGCATTTGGTGTTGCTACAAGCGTTTCAGGCAATACGCTCTGCCGGTGATGCAGTTGGCTTATTTGGCGCAATGTGTTTCGTCCTTCCTCCTTTGTCTAAAAATGCATTTGGTTAGCTGCAACAATAAATTAGAAAAGAAATCATTTGTATTTTGGAAGGTATATGCGCATTCTACGGAAAAAGAACATACACTATCATATTCTAGGCAACGTTGTGCAAACGGAGTAGCTGTGTCCAGGTCGCCTTTTTTAGATAATATTTGGCAAGAAACGAACAACATGTTGCAACATTATTTAAATCGTCCATCTGTAATAAAATTTTATATAGATTGATAATTACGTTTCTGATTTTAAAGTTATTTTGAACAATTAAATGTAATTACATTTACATTTTCTGAAATACAATTCATGCGAGAGAAAATGTAAAGAATGGGAAACTCACAAATTCTTCGCCGTAAACATTCAAATATTTTTCATAGATCAGTGCAGCCTGATCATTGTCATTACATTTTGCATAAAGTCTATAAAAGAAATGCAATGAATTAAAGTTGTATAGATATACATGTATATAGATAATGTAAATGTAAAGTAAAAAAGCATGTTTACTTCCCAAGCAGCATAAGCGCGGTCCCTTCGACGTCTCCAACCTTATAGGCTTTTAGGAAACATTTCTGAGCATCAGGAATTTGACTAAGTCGAACATAAACTTCACCCAGTGCAACTAACATACGTGAATCATCCGGTCTGTAAAGCTGTAATAAATATTGGAAATAAAAATCTTAAAACCTAACACTTTCAAGTTCAGTCCAACTGATTTCATTCTCAAATGCAACGAGAATTACTTCTTTAGAAAATAGCATGATTCTGGGTCAAGCTTCAAGCTGGTAATGTTCAAAAGATTTACACTGCCGATAATCTGTTGAGACTGACAGTTTTAAGCGAATTGTAATTTTAACAGTTATCTACTGACTCATTATTAAAGTTCCAAAAACGACTCTTACTTGCATTTATGAGCTTGCTGATAGTAGTAAAGCGAATATGAAGGCATTTTCAATATATCATAAAGCTGACCCAAACCATACCAGCCACGGTAATCGTGTGAATCAGCTTCTAAACATATAAAGTTTAATGAAAACGGAATTCATTCAAATTAACTAATAGTGGTGCAAAGGAATATTTTTGGTTCTAGTTTAAAATGTACGCCGAAAAAGTGAAGCGTATTATGAAGCGTACTATATTTTTACTGTTTATTCTAATATCTCACAATACAGAAGCAAATAGCATTGCAAATATTTCAGTGGTTTGTAATTCAAAATTTAGCCTAATTTCAAATTCCTTAACGATTGAAATATATAAAAGGCAATATATGTAATATATGTGAAAAACCGATTGCTTTTCGATATGCAAGACATGCTGCTGGATTATTTTTTTGTTCCATGAACTCATGTCCAATTAACGTCCATGCTGCTGCATTATTAGGGTTCAACTTGAGCGAGCGCTGCAGGAAAACAACTGCTTTCTCATGTTCACCTCTCAAGCTATAGTAATTCGCTGAAATTTAATTTTAAAGATAATGGAATATTATCAAATGTCAGAAGTACCATCAGTCCACAAGAAATAAGTTTCAGCTTATTTTGAACAAATTCTCATAACTTCAAAAATTTCCGCCCTTACGGTTTAGAGTAGGAAAACTCGCCTACAATACAACATGTTTCCCAGCAGAATTTGTGTGTTTTGAAGAAAGTATGAGCAAGGTCTGCCAGATCTGAACGAGAACCCTGTAAAACTGAAAAATTAGTATTTAGAAACACATAAATAAACTAGCAAATAACAATTTAAATAAAAATGGATCTAAGATCAGACATAAAAACTTACCCGGACATACAATGAATCGGAGAAAAGATGCATCTGTTCCACGCGATATGGATCAATCTTGCGCACTTTTTTGAAAAATTCTAACGCCATGTCATGCTCTAAATTAAAAATCAATAAAATTATTAGAAAAAATCTGAGAATTCATATAGACAAATATTTTTGAAAGAAATCAGTTCTGTTAGTAACCTTGCATGTTATTTAAAGAAGCAGCAACATGGTTCATCATATAAGGCATATTTGGGAAACCGCATTCGCTTAACTTTTCATACTGTTCCAATGCATTCTTGTGCAATTGAAATCGAGAAAGTACTGCAGCTTTGAAAAACTGATACATCCAATGCCCATCTGCAGAGTATACCTCTGTTTCAGCCTGTAATGACAATGGTAAGTAAATAAATATAAATTTTTGAAAAGACTGATTTGTTCTAAACCAAGCTCGAAAAGAAAGTTCTGAATTAAATATAAGCAAAAAGAAAAAATAATCCTTCCTATTTGAATTGTATAGCATGAATAATTTAAACTAAATTAATGGAAATTACTTGATAAAGTTACTTTCCTCAGATTTAGCTTACCTCATCAACAGAATCTACAAGCATAATCAGTTCCTCCCATGATGGCCACATAGCGCGATTTAATAAAACGGATTCGAGGAATGCTTCTTTCGCTTTCTCATTTAATTTCAAACTGCAACGTACCTTTGCAAGACTGCAAAGTTATCCTTTATTTCGAGTGCTTAAATTATCACAAAATTAGTTTTTATTTGATTATTTCTCCGAGTCCAAGATGCCTACTCAAATTGGTTATGATGACGTCATCAACATTCTATTAACATGAAGAAAAACAAACTAACACATAAAGAAGAAAGGTATCGAAATATTCTGGATGATCATTACCAAGCACACAGAGTTCGTTATGAAGATCCTTTAGTTCAGAATCGTCATATTCCATTCGTCCAATTGAATCTGCTTCAGTTTCCAGTCGATTATATTCATATCCCTGTTTTTGTATTATGTTAAAATCTTGAACATTTAAAAAATATAAACATCAAGTATTGCAAAAATGCCGAATATTTCCATGTAGATTTTATTCGATTATAGGACGGAATAAGCTAAAATATTGATCATATTAATCCAAAACACTCAGCTAATTGTAATTTAATGCATTTAATGCTCAGAAGTTTCATTTCGGTAATAAAACGTAACATGCAAAATATATTCAGAGCATTATTCTTTCTAGATTTTTGAGATATAATGATTCACAATTTCCTGTGTTTCTTCCAAAATGCTTTCAATTCTAAAAACCTAATCTTAATAAATAATTGTAAGCATTTCTGATTTAAGAAATTAAGATAGCAAACTGTTAACCAAATATCTTGCCCAATAATATATGAAACGATCATATGACGACTCATCTTTTATTTGTTTCAAGAAATAAGCAGCTCGATAAAATTCACGTTTTTTGATTAAAGCTCTCCCTATAAAAAGTTTAGTAATTTTCAGAACTATAAATTCTAATGTGGGAGCATTTAACTGATTGAAAACATGACGAATGATTCACTAATTAAAAACAGATGTCATCTTGAAAGCTTAAGCAATTGAAATCTGTAATCAGAAACACGGATTAAACTTTATGCCTAAGATAGTGTCATCGAAGATTCACATCAAAGGATTGATATAGAGTTAATTCAATATATTATAAGTCATAAACGTATGACATATTCCATCGAATGTAACGACAGTTTTGCCAATTTTCTCAACATTTTATATAAAACCTCTTATTTTCAAATCCCATAACTTTTCTGTCGTTTTTTATATCTTAATGGATAAGTCGCATGACAAATTGTCACAAAAACAAACCGAAACCGGCAACTTTAGTCAAATGTGGATCGACTGTATTGTAATTCATTTCCGGTTTTTCTGGTTGTGCCAATTTATGTTTTGCATAGGAACTATGCCAATCTTCGCTAACATAAAATAGCATTTCACTAGCCCTATAATGTTTAAGCTGACATTTTATTCGCTTTTCACAAATCAGTTGCAATATTAATATTAAAGAAGTAAATAAGCAAAATCACAGCATATTAAAGAATTAAAAGCAAAAACTGCAAAAAAAAATGAATGTAGCGGTTTAAATGTTAGTTAAAAAATAGAAAATTCAAAAATACCACTGTTCTGCGTCCACCAAACATCTCATTTCAGATTCCTTAATAAGCCAATGAAGATCGGCTAAAACGACAACACCATCGATTCCCAAATTCATCACTACAAAATCAAAAGAAAACTCCTTTAAATCAATCCAAAATAATTAAAAAATGTTTAATATCCGATTCCAACTGGCTGACTATAAATATTGTCTCTACTATCATCGCTGAATTCATAAATTCGAAGAATATTCACTCCAAACAAAAGATATAATAACCAAAAGAAATGCACATCACCCCTATAAAAACGTAGTTCAAGCTTCAGATTTTGATAAAAGCTAATTAAATTTTTTTGAGGACAATTAATATATAACAATGGAATTAAGACACTTGACTACTGCTTATAACAAGCATTAACGAATGAAATAAAAAAATGATTCCTTATATATTCCTATACAGCGATACATCTCTCAATATATAATTGAAATAATCAAGATAAAAATTGAAGGGAAATATTTTCCCTTGCATAATTCTGACTGCATCACTATTGAACATTTCAAATCATTCATAAAGCAGCCAAGATAACATTTTTGAGATGCCTTGTATACGAATTGGAAGAAAAGAAATAAGAAGCTGGAAATTTTATTCTTGAGTAGATCAGTTTTGACAAGCTACTTTGATGCATTGTTACATGTGTTATATTCATTCGAATCAAATTTATGATAAAGGTATAAATTATCAGCGGAATATAAAAACATGGATTACTTGAAAAAATTAGACTATTCTTTGAATTCAGTCACAAAAAGAAATTTGGAAGCAGTTTAAGAGTTATCCAAACGTTGTCTTTCAAAACGCTTTCAAAAATAAGATTTAAGACATTCGGATTTCGCTTGAACTTATACAACTATAAAAACTATTCTCTTGCAGATATTTGCACATATTATTTTTCTATTCCTAAAGTTGCTTTCAACTTCCACAATCACAAGATTTATGGCATTATTTGGGTAAATAAAATCTTGTAAAATAATAGAAGTTTTAGTACCGTAAGATGGTTAATGGTTATAATTTAATAAAAAAAAAGAAATATGTTAGTGCATCAAGAAAATAATCAGAACAAAGAAAAATAACGAATTCCTTAGTTGCTATACAAATTTTATAAAGTAAAGAACCTGAATCCTTTTAATATGATGATTAGGAAATGATAATTTAAGCGGTATCAATTTATAAATCAAGTAGTCGTCGATCTTTCTGGGCCTACCAGTTTTATATCAGGCTTAAAATCTTGTGAAATGAAAATTGCACAATAATTTTCATAAAAGTTGAAAATGTAGTTTCATCACATCATGAGTAAAAGGACGATAAATTCACAACAAATTCTAGAAATAAGTGAAAACATAACCTAATCATTATGATAAAAATGCAAAAGAAACTCTTTTCATCAAACCAAGGTTCTTTTTAGAATGTCACACAGCTGATTTAGTATTTGAAAGGATTTTCTTAACCAAATAATTGTTTAAGGAGAACTTTGTAGAACCTTTTAAGAAAAACATTTGGAAATGAAGCAGCCCTTTATTCACACTTTCTGGGTCTTATGTACAGCACAAACAATCCTATGGTAACGTCTCGATTATTCATATTTATTTCAAGCCAAATTCAGCCAGGTGATTTGGCCTCAAGTTTTAGAAGCAAATAATCCTATACTCAGATCACTGTGACTCGATTAAATGATTTGAGGTTTCACAGTCCGCAGCAGCATTATTTTTAAAGCTATTGTATTAAATAAAACTGTAACACAAAGTATAAAAAAAAACTGTTCATTATTCATTTCATGATAGTTTTCGCTGTAAAAGAATAGCCGAATGAAAGTAATGAATGAAAATTTGTAAAAGCACTTTTTTTCAGTATTTTAGCATTTCATAAGAATATCATTACTACCAAAATTATGTTAGAATCGCAGCTGGACATCTTTGGAAACAATATTCACGAAAAACTAGGAGAAAGTGAAATCATAATATTAGAAAAAAGAAACAACACGACTTAAGAACTATTTTTATAACAATGTTTTGCAATAATCCGTCCATTTCAAGTCACATTCTAATTCAATATTGAGCACAAACCCCGATCGCTTTCGAAAATTGAGCAAATTTCGTCCAACAATACGATATTTCACAGAATGCAAACCACTAATGCGATCTCTTTTGCGAGTCATCTAAAAGGACTAGCGCTTTTGTAATTTACATGAGCTGCATTTGATACTAAATATATGACAAAGCAAAAATAAATTTGACTCAGAATGTTTTAAAGATAATAAAATTAAAGCTTACTTGTTTTTGATTCCCATACTTTTTGAAATCTCTCTTTCGCAATTTTGGATCGTGTATGTGGCGAAAAGTATTAAAACGATTAGTTGTTAAATTCGTCGGCCTTTGCAGAGACGAGAGCAAATTTGCATCCCTTAAAATAATTGTCATTACAAATCAAGAAATTTTCCAGGAATTCGGGTAGAAGTTTTAAATAGATATGAGCAAGTTGGTTATAGGTGGTTAGTTGATATTTATTCAATCCATATGAGTAAAGAGTTGCCACTAAAGCTATATAAAGAAATTTGTTAATTATTTTACAATAGAGTGATACAAGACTGCTGTTATTACCTCTACAATGAAGATTTTGAGGAAGTTCAATATGATTTCATCAACCGCAAGCCGATGGGGCTTAGAGACATTTTCTACTAATAACTACGCAATACTCTTTTCCCTGCTTTCATAACATTTGTGTTCATACTTCCGTCTATAGTTAACTCAGATGCACTGATACATAAACCGTACTTACCTTAAACGAAGATAAAATTCGTCGTCTTCCAAACCCCATCCCCAATATTTATTTGACATGCCGTTCACTACTTTGTAATCAAACATTGTAAGAAGTAAAATGCCACCAACAAATTTCGTGTAATTATATCTGAGAATAAAAAGAAACAAATAAAATGTAGAAAAAAAAACCAAATACTATTCATCAAATAAAAAAATGCATAAGAAATTACTTTGGATGATATTCTGGAGAAGATAAATGTCGAATAATACCCTTTCCTGGATAAGAATAATCTAACTGCGGATTCAAAGGTAAAGATCCACATCATGCATAGCCAAATAATCACATCCTATCTAAAATAAGATGGAATATGTAAAATACTTTTAAATAGCTCTTACTGTTAAATATAAAAGTATATGTGTTCCTCTCCTACATTATGAGAGAGAGGAGAACAAATAGAGATGAAAGATTGTAAAGATGATTACCCTATCTGCTTCGTACCATCCAACATTAATCAGTGATGCTCGATTAAACCTTAATGTATCCGTTTGATTTAAAATAATTATTTTATGAAGGATACTTTGTTCATTGAGAAAATCATCGATGTGAGGGACAAAAATTTGTAATTCCGCCTCACGGTCACGATATGGCACCAATACGCATAACATATGAGTTGAAATTTCAGTTGTAAATGGTATATGCCTGAATACAAGGAAAAAAATCAGCAACCATTTGAATTTAACTTCTATTTCATGAGAGTAATAGTGTTTAACTTCTATTTCTTAGCGATCCATACAGAAATAATACACGCCACGACCAATCTACATCAGCATAATGAATGAAAATCTACCAGTGAAAAAGCTGATAATCTGAATCAACATAATTCGTCCAGCTCCCGATAACAAACATTGAAAAAAATATCAAACCAATAATACGAATTCGAATAGAAGGCTTCTTTACGGACTTCTTTTACACATAACTTAAAGATATGTTGTTAATATCAATTAATAGGATAACTGCAAATCTAAATCCAACTAATAATCAACGACGAAACCAAGAGAAATTTTCAGCGGAAACGATAAACAAATCGGAACAAAGCGAGATTTTTATATCTCGTTTTAAACAGAGCCCAACAAGAAGAAAGTGTTAAAATGGATCAAACAATCGCCTAAAAAAAACAACAGAAAATTGTTTATTTTTAAAAATCTTCAAATGGAAAACTAACCATTGAATTTTTGTTTCAGATATCGTATATGCATTTAAGACTAAAACTGTTATTACGACAATCCACAACAAGTAGACATTCTGAAAAATACTCTCTGAATCTAAACATATACTTTGAAATTTCGCATCTTTTACTACTCTAGCCCTAATCTGTCTTAACATTCCACCTCAAATGATATTATGACTTCACGTCAACTGAACTGTAATCTCGCGAGGATTCTTCAGAACCAAATATCGATATCAATTTTTCAGAATCAAACAAATATCGATACCAAACTGATTTTCATGACATATTTATTTTTATAACAGTAGTGATTATATTATTAATGTTATGAAAATCAACATCAACACATATCCATTTACATTATCTCTGTTCCAAATATTTAATTCAGCTGCTAGCGATACTTTCTGAATGCATTTTCTACAGGAAGTAAAAACGGTATAGAAATCTCGGCACTTTCATATCCTTGCAGTAACTTGAATCTCAAGGACAAAATAATACGATTTCAAACCCTCCCAAAGTCATATCAAACTTGCAGAAAAAAGAAAAAACTAAATCCTTTTAAAAACTTCAATTACGAACCTCTTTTTATAAATTTGATTTGGTTTATTTTTATCAATTAATCCGAATATATCATCAATAAATCGTCATAGTTAAATTCCTTCAATTGGCTGAACCAGACCACTCCCATAAATTTCTACTATATTCGAATATTCCCGATCTTTTCCAGCTTTCTCTTTCCATAGAAACAAAAATCCTATTTCAACTGAAGAGAGAAACAGACCTTTAACATATTAAATAGCTAGCAGCTCGCATTCAGAAACATATTAAATAACTTTTTTATTAAATAACATATTAAATAACTTTTTCTGCAACAAAGACAACAATTAATTGATGCAATAACGAGTAACAAGAAAAACAATTTTTATTTTCAAGCCCAGCACAAAATAAACAATGGTATTATTACTAACTAAACGAAGGGAATGAAATGTAAAATAACCGGAAGTTCTTACAGGAATACCAGCCTATAAAATTTCACCTAGTAAGAATCACAAGTTTGAAATTTTTCGTTGAAATTCCACCGTTTACAATAGATCATAGCATATTGAACAAGCGCGAAATGATTTACAAGTACCATATCTTCAATATATTTAAGATGCTGCATATCATAAAATAAGTTTAAATACTCTTCAAAAGAACAATCGAGAATAAAATACAGAGTCATTTCTCAACTGCTTCAAAAATTCTTCAAAGCTAAAACTTTTGAAGCTGTAACTATAAGAATATATTCATAAACTATTTTAGCAAAGTTCATTTTTACAATAAAAAAAAAAAACAGTAATAAGTAGCAGATGACAACACGCAACAAGTGGCACAGAAGTATGTGAGGCAAAAACCCGGTGAAACAAATACTTTACAAAGAAAAACAAGTTTCAAACAAAAACAACAAATAAGCTTTAGCCTCACATTTTGATTTTAAATTTGAAGGAAAACGAAATTTCAAAATATTACATAAATGAGAATAACTAATTTTTGTTCTCCGCAACGAAACATTACTCTCGTGAGATGTAACGCTAAAATAAAGTAAAATACATATGTTATGAAAAGCAAGAAATCAATACCATAATAAAGGAAGCCGCCGTTATACTAATCTATTCTAATTTTTAATTTCCAAGCTTCGGAACTAAGGAATTTTGAAGAACTGGAAGCAACAAAAAAACATCACTAGCAAAGCAGTGAAAAAACATTAGCAAAATGGTCACTAAAACGAGAATATATAAAAGTATTTATGCTTTCCAACTCATAATAAAATTCTGAAAAGGTTCTTAGAATCTTGAAAATTTTGGAAAGTTCTCAAAAATTTTGATGTATGAAAATAGCTATTAGAAATCTTTCCTTTGAAAATGGACATAATGTAAAAAAGGCCATAAATATCTGTTATTTCAAAATTATTCATACAAAAAATTAGAATAAAAAAATTCAGAAGGAAAGACGCAGAAAATAATTCAAAAAACAATGATCACATTAAAATTTACAGGATATATTTGATGAGACTTAAAGACATGTGTAAAAAAATTCGAAGCAGTTTATTAAAAAAAGCAATTTGAGAGTGCCTTACAAATAAAACGGAATCAAGTCGAGACATCAACTATCATTATTAAGAAAATGTTTTTAAATAAGTAAATTAAAACGCAATACACCAGTATAAAAACCTTAAGTGATGATGAAATCAAATGGATATATCATTGATGTCCAGTGAAAAAGTTATTGCTTTTTTGGACACAACATGTTTTGTAGATATTAATAACTGTAGTATTCTGAGTATTTTCAATTTCCGTACAGCAACGCAGTAGTTTGTTCAAGGAATCACGCCGTCGTTTACGCTCTCTTGTTTTGACTATTATTTTCAAACGATCATCATCACTTCTAAAAACAACAAAACATATTTCGATCTTCCAATTTTCTTTTTAAAAATAAATCGATAAGCTTCAACAAAGACAGGAATGAATAAACATACCCTAAGAAAGTGTTTGAATTATGAAAATGTGAGTGAGCAGCTACAGCTAAACGTGTCGTGTCCACTGTAACACAATCATGTAATTCTAGTTCGCTTATTTTGGGGCAATACTGAAAAACGGAATGATTATAAATGATATTAAACTACAAAACTAAGTTTCAAAACAAAGTTCCCAGACATTGCTTTGTTTTTTCAAACAAACGTGAATTTGAAAAAAGAGTCATAGATAAATACTTGAAATAACTGCACAAAAGTCAACACATCAATGCAAACTGGGCATATGAAACGTCCATCAATGCTATATATTAAAGTAAATGAAGTGAGCGATGGTAATGCACGAAATATGGCGCACAACATATTATTTGATAGATTACGAACGATAGCTAATCGAAGCCTGAAATTCAAGCTTGATCATTTGTACAAAAAATTTTTATAAAAAAGAATTCCTATCAAAACTTTCTTCATCTAATACAAAGGAAACAAAAGCATTAATTAGAAATACAAGACACTCTTATTAAATTACTTCTGATCATTCTAAATTAAAAAATATTTCACGGTTTTGACCAAATCATATGTGTGGATTTGATGAATATGATGATATCATAATGAATGAATTGCATCACTGCATCACTGTCACTTGCGATGGTGAAAAATAAAAAGTTAAACCACCACATAACAGTATCGTAAAATTGTAATGTTGAATAAGTGGAACGAATAATTAGTAATAAAAAGCGTACATTGTTAAGTTGTTCGCTAACGGTGATTTCGCCAGTATCTGCGGTAAATCAAATGGAAGAGCGCATGTCCACAGTGATAAGTGCGTTAGCGTCGGAAAATAGACGAGGGCTTGTAAAGCTCGTGTTCCAAACCATTCAGTGTTGTTATCCAACAGTGCAGCAATTCGTAAGTTTAAACGTTTTAATGCACGCGTTGTTCCGATGATACTGAAAAAGCCATCCAAATAGATAAAATACATGTTGATCTAAATCTCGAACTTCCATTAAATCTAAGGTTAACCTTATGAGACAGAAACAGGTCCTTACCGTAAACTGTGATATATTTTCTCTTCATTTACTGGATAATTGGTATCAAATGAGATATCAAGTTGTTCTAGCTCGAGATACACATCTCCCATATAAGCAAAAAAATCAATTACAAATTCAGGACGAACATATTTACATTCATATTGCAGAGTAGATCCTCCAACAATCGATAAACTAGTGTTGATACCAACATTAGCTGGCTAAAAGATTTCATCTAACTTCAGATTTTTGATTGAAAATAAAACTAACAAATAAAAATTAAATTATTGAACCAATACTAACTATATCTTACCTGTTTCAATAAAAGCGAATATATCCTCATATGAGGACTATTGGGAAATAGAGCAGATACGTTTGCAGGCATTGTATAACAATCCAAACGAAAAGAACGTAATTCTGTCATCGAACGAGCTACAGCGCTAAAAAACTTGCAAGTCGCACATCGAATTAATTAAAATAAATAGAATCACGTCATTTTACTAATTTTTTTAAAACAGGAACTAAGGTTTATACAATAACAGAATGACTTACTTCATTATTATGCGAAAAAAGACAAAAAAATATTTTTGGTAATAGAAAAATTCCCAGAACTGAATCTCTAAATATAATTTACCGCATCCCATTATAAAGTTCGTCCTGAGCTTGATAGCTAATACTAAGAGACTGGAGTTGGGCCAATTGATGACTATACTCTTTGAGCAGATTTGTCATTGCACAGCCATTCATATCTGTTATCAGACGTAATTCACGTAAGTTTACACATCTCTGACAAATGCTGCAAATAAGCTTGGGATTATATATGTGAGAATAACAACTCTCGAAATATAATGCCACAATAAATCCTGATGATTTCCAACGATGATAAAAATTATTTTAAATTTTCATGAACTTCTTACTACATGGTACATATAAATTACCTGAACAATACATGTCTTCCAATATTAACATGCGGGATAAAGAAATCAATGTAACGTAAATAACGTCCGCATTTCTGCAAGAAGCCACAAACATGATGGTCATCAATTGGTCGGATGTGAAAAGAATTCGTTACAGTGGATGGAATATCTGCGGAGGTAATATTCTGCCATGATATATTCAGTAATCTTTTCCACGTCATAGATACACGCTCCAAACGTACGCGGCATCTACATTGGAATTTCAGTAAAAGTATACTTGTTTAAAGAACATCTAAACATCAATACGAATTTGAACATGGGTACAAATGATTAAATTTTCGGTAAATTCAATCAATAAGAAAACACAGTACATTAAAGCAAGCAATTTCATAAATCAAAATGGAATTTTCAGAAGGTATATTTCATAAGGAGTAAGAAAACTAACTTTAAAGGCAAATAAGATAAAATTTTCTTTTGAATATTCAAAGGAAGCTTAGAAAAAGGGAAATAATTGTTTCCAAACAAATCATCACCACCACTATTGTTCTGTGCACTTATTTGCCCTTTTGATGACAAATTTAAAGACTGCAAAGATGAAGTGGATGGTATCGACTGCAACTCAACATTCTAAAAGAAATATAAATTGATATTTTATAACAAGAGCGTGCAATACGAATTACTGAACCAAAACCAAACGGACCAACTTAGCATCATACTCTAATCAGCATTATGATGATAGATAAGATGGATCAAATTACAAGCTTTCACGCATGAAATAAGCTCAGGATAAAACGCAATCGCAAAATTCTTCGATTTTTTGTTATATATCTTATCTCAAAAACCTCTCTTCGAAATATAGTTCAAAATGATGAACTTCCTACCAATTTAATCAAACATTAATAAAGTGGCTTATATAAGCTTAATAAACAATAAATAAAGGCAATAACCTCTATATTGTCGATGCTTCTTTTTCGCTTATGTTTCTTCGTTACCACTTTTCGTGTGCTACTTCGTCGCCTCAGTTGTGTTACTTTTGCCTTCCGTTTCTTCATCACCATTTTATTGTTACTTAGTGAAATCTTTAAATGAAAGGAAATAATCTATTGGCTCCATATCGAAGTAGGTCAGAATAATGACCTGAAAACCCGACGTCTCAACCTTTCACTTTCTTCTATGTACCTCAGTTTTTAATCAGTAATGTCATCTGAACATCATCAGGTTTATTTTTAGGTATTTGCTTATTCCGAAATGTTTGAAGCACAAAAGTTGTACTGTTTGCAATACGATCTACAATGATATTTGTTACCAGAGCTGATAACTTTTAAACTCTGCAGAAAACTAATGAAGCATGTAAAGTGCTTTTAATATACTATTTTCCGTACCATTTTCTAACGTTAATTTCTTTTTCTATGTAATGAAGTATTGAGTAAGTATTGAGTGCTTTTTCAAAGTATAACTGCTAGAGATGAATACAATTAATTGATTGAGATTCAATTTATGAACTGATCAAAAATTCGTGAACTTGGACAATGATATTGTTACTGCAATATTTTTTGCATGTTTATGTTTATTCACACTACTTCATTACCAGGAAAAAGAATAACTGATAGAAAGTTTCTCCTTACTCTTCCATTAACTGATAGAAAGTTTCTCCTTACTCTTCCACTTCTATCATCCAGAAGCAATGGAAAGCACGAAAAAATAAAGAATAAAATATTAGATAAGAATAATGAGTAACTTGTCCGAGTCATTCTTATTCGCTTTTCTGAGAACTTCTAGTACGTCATCGAACCCTGTGCCTTCATCTGGCGGGAATATGATCTTCCCGCCAACATATGACCTTTACCCTCTGCTATGATAGTGGAAGGAAGGAAAATTGAAATAAACCCAAATTCGACATGAAACACCAGAAAACTCGCCACAACCATACCCAGAGCACCTCAAGTTCAAAATTTCAACCCCATCCTCCCTCAGTTCCCACTAAACAATAATGTGGGACGCAACGCAACGCACCGCTTGTAAGCCATTCCAACTAGCTATAGGCATTGGAGACATTACCATAGTGCTCTTCGATTTTTGGTCATTGTGTGTTTGTCTTCTCGCTGGTATTGGCTTGTTTCTGGTACTTTTCTCTGCGTTTGTGTAACCAGGTTGATGTTAGCGTGTTTCTCGAGATTTTGGGTTTTCTCGAGTGAAAATGTGAAGAAATTTCGAGAATTATCACTATTGACGGCTTTGGTGTTGTAGATTTTCTTTTGCGGCCATCTTATGCAATAAGAAAGGCTTTCTCCGTATGCTTTATCTTTATTGTATAGGTCCGTCGAATTTTCACACTGCAAGTTGGATTCGTCACTCTATTACATTCGGTCTTACTTGATAAGAAATCATAGCTTTGATCGCTGTATTTTTGCTTTTTGGTATCTGACGTCTTGAAACAATATTTCATCCTTTTTAAGACATTATGTTTAAAATGTTAGGAATATGGAATAAAGTTTCTAAATATGAATTTTAATAAGACAATCTTTGAAAAAACTGATTTATGTGATTTTTTAAATAATTCTTATCTAACCAATTTATTGAATTCTAACTTTTACCTTATAATTTTTTTCTTTTTTTTTAAATCTGATTGGAAGAGTGCTCTATCGGCAAATTTAGAGGATACAGAAACATTCATATCAGACGAGGAGCATAATGTATTTCCTGCTCTCCTTGTATCTAATGACGAAGGCACTTGCTCTGTATATCAGGGAATGGAATACGTGATTATGGCGTAGTAAAAAAGATTAGCAAAAGAGTTAGATAGCTAACTAGACTTTCTTGGCAGTTGATTGTTGGACCTCATGTTTTGAGATTTATTACGGCTAAAACGGATAAGTAAGTAATTATCCTCATACTACTTAGGATGTAAAATAGTTTTACTTAATTAATTCGACATGTTTTGCAATAATAACACATATAGGTCATTGAAAGTTAGCGCTTGCCAATAGTTTTAATAGACGACTGCATAGTATGCGCTTGAAAATATAATAGTCATGCTAAAAGATGCAAGAGTAAAGAAGGATCATCTAGAGATTTCGACCCCATTAGTAAGTTTTATTCTGATTAACCAAAATAAGTTATAATCAAATGATAGTGACGACTTTAAACATAAGTATATGATTATTTCTTTGAGTTTTCTTCTTGTTAGCAATTATTAAATGATTTATTAAAAGTTGCCTAGTCTTGAATGATTTCTTCTGCTCGATTTATTTAAATATTTTCATTTTACTAAATCTCTTAGAAAGATTGAAAAGTAAATAATTTTGTTTCACCTGAACTCAACATTTTCCTAGAAAACAGTGGTGTTTTGTTGATTTAAACATGGCATTTCTATTTAACTCGAACATTATTTCTAAAATTAGGATTTTTAGTGACCAATATAGCGAAAACAAAAAGAGAGATGTATCATCTTCTGAAAGTATGATTGCTTTGGTTGATCAGGACGATGGTCGTGAAAAAAATTGAACTGAAGTCGGAACGGTAGCCTTTGTTAAAATATTTCTTTTTTAATGCGAATAGAAATTATTTCAGGAACTCGGAATGTCAGCTAGGAAATATATGAACCCACGACAGATCCGGAAAGTGCAATGTATGGGCCTTTCTTCGGTACGCTCGGAGTATCCGCTGCAATGATGTTCACGGCAGCCGGATCAGCCTGTGGTACTGCAAAATCAGGAACAGGCATTGCTTCCATGGCCGTTGCACGTCCTGATCTTGTTATGAAAGCTATTATACCTGTTGTAATGGCTGGTAAATTCTTCAAGTTTGACAGTATAACCAGTTGAAAGTTTTGTTGGACGCTTATCGATCAAAAGAGTATGAAAAACTTGGATTGGAATGGATTGTTTGACTATTTTTCTGAATTCTCAATATTATTTATATCATTTAAGTCATAAGAGATTTTGTACAATATTGTAGGACTGCCGTCTAGCAAAATATTAATATGCTTATTTTCATCAAGAAGTTTTTAACGTCTACCTCTTCAAATATAATAATGCTACGTTTGAAAAATTGGGAAAAATATTTGGGAAAAAATATAATGTAATGAATAAGTCTATCTAATGCGATTTTGTTTTGTGAACAAATAGATTTTTTCTGATATTCTGTGTAAAAAGAAATCAGTAATGCATCGAGGATGTTTATTTTCAGGTATTGTTGCAATTTATGGATTGGTAGTGGCTGTAATATATGCCGGTCGTGTTACATCATCTGCTGATGGCTATAAAATCGATCAAGGATTTAGCATGTTTGCTGGAGGTTTGGTATGTGGTCTCTGTGGTTGCGCTGCTGGTTATGCGATTGGAATTGCTGGTGACGCTAGTGTTCGGGCGTTATCGCAACAACCTCGTTTCTTTATAGGAATGATCTTGATACTTATTTTCGCTGAAGTGCTCGGTCTATATGGCATGATTGTTGCTTTGATGTTGGGAGCAACATAGTTTACATGACAATTTTTGAACAAGTACAGACATAGGCAAAACCGAAGCCTTAGTTTATCTAAAATTTGTAGAAAAAATTTTAAGAGGAAGGGAAGTTTTTTTCCAACTTTAACCAGGAGATATTTTTTTAGGAAGGAGAATCTTTCAGTCGCTGTTTGGAACTAATTAGAATTATTAGATTTATTTCATTTGATGATTTAGAATCAAATAAGAGTGGGATAGGATTTTTAATATTATTCTGGAAATTATAGATGAATGATTTTGACCGTGATCTAATTATTTCTTGTTAATTAAACATGATGAGTATAGATTTCATGTGAATAAACTACAAAATTAGCAAACCTGAAAAATTTTAACAAAGTTTAATATCTGTTATTTTGTATTGACTAAAGAAATTTTCCTAAAGTGTTACTTAGTAGTATTAGATTTGTTCATATATCAGCTTTTCTTGCACTTTATATGTAAATCTAAACATTTTGCCTCAGTAAAATTGTGATATTAAATTAACATCCTTTTTAGTTTCCAGTTATTGTTTATGTACAAGCTTCACAGTTTATTTTAGTAATTTTATTTTCAGTTACGTTTAAATATTTTAAATTTTAAATGGCTTTGAAAGTGGCATATGATTAAAGAGTTCGAGGCCCTTTCTTTTCTCTGAAAAATCATTTGAAGTTGGACTCATTGTTTTAATATTTTGATTATTTGAGGTTAATATTGCCGAAAGTATTATAGAATTCAATCATAAATATGAATCATGTTCCAGTGATCAAATTTGAGCTTCGTAATCTGAATCCCTCTGACTTTTTATACTTATTGTGAGCTGTTGCATTTCCGTTATATCTAGTCAGTGATGGTAGTAGCATAAGCACAAATTTTGTAAAATTAGTAGAATAGGACTTTTTGGCCATAGAGTATTGTGCCTTTTTTGCTGATGAATTGATACCATCATTTTAATTTTTTTAAGAATCACATTAGCGAATTATATTTATTTATATCCAGTACTTACTATGAATCCGTTAGCTTTTTTTTTTATACAGGGCTTTCTCTCAGCTTTGGTAAATTTCTCGCGGTTTGTCACAATATATTTGTTTTCATTACTTAGGTTCTCTTACTTTATCAAGTAAAATAAGCTGAGCTAAGCATTCTCATAATGAGGCAGATTTTTTATTTCAGATTTTCGGTAAAGAAAAAAACTTTGAGAAATGTCGTACGATTTGATAGCAGCAGAAAGTCCAGCTTATTCACCCTTCTTTGGATATATGGGAGCAGCATCAGCGCAGATATTTACTGTACTTGGTGCAGCGTACGGCACTGCTAAATCAGCTGTGGGTATTTCGAGTATGGGTGTAATGCGTCCTGAATTGATCATGAAATCTGTTGTTCCGATTATTATGGCTGGTGTTATTGGTATTTATGGTCTAGTCGTGAGTTCTTTTCTTTTGGTTTCCTGTTTTAAGTTGGTATACTTAATTATCATTCTTGTTTATGACCAGTTGCAAGTCTTCGTGTGCCATCTAGTTTTTAAAATAGGATTTGCATGAAATATCATTCTTTTAGAACTAAATCTATATTTAAGTTTACATATGTTTTAACTTTTATTAATATGTATTTATATTTTCCGAAGATTAGAAATAAGATTTAAATATACATTTATACTTTCTGAAGATTAAAAATTATAAGAATCATTTTTGATCTATCAGTTCTTGAGATCGTTATTGTAATTAGTTGCAGATTTTAGAGATGTTTAAAATAGGCAACAATAAAAGAGAACTTGAGTCAATCTGTTTTCATCAATATTGCTGTTTTCAATATTGCAGGTATCGATGGTATTGAAGGGCAGAGTGACAAAAGCTTCCGATGGTTACACGTTAGATAAAGGATTCGCACATTTGGCTGCTGGTCTCACATGTGGTTTGTGTGGTCTTGGTGCTGGTTATGCCATAGGTATTGCTGGTGATGCGGGAGTCAGAGGAACGGCTCAACAACCGCGGCTTTTCATTGCCATGATCCTCATTTTGATTTTCTCTGAGGTACATATTATTTCTTTATTAAATATTTATTGTTTCTACTTATTTTAGAAAATAATTTTTCGTTGTGATTATTTGTTTTTGAATATAAAATTCTAAATGAAATGAATTTATTCTGCTAAATGAAGATGAAAATTTTATCAGTTGTATTAACTGCTGAGTAAATTATAATTCAGTCTGAGGTGTTAAGTCTCATTTCATTTTTTTGTAACGTCTAAAATAAAACGAAATTTTTTGTTCACGAAAACGCGAACTCTTAGCAAAGAATCAACTGAGAAAAGTAGACTTATAAGGGAAAATTATTAAATAATAGTTGTGTGGCTTTCCTTTGCATGCTTTAATTTCTTTAAGCTCTTTGTTAAGTCTGTCTTTAATTTTTAAATCATTCCAGGTACTGGGTCTGTATGGCATGATTGTGGGTCTTCTTTGGGAACATCGTAAAAATTGCGGTCATCGTATTTTTCGCTTTGCTCTCTAAAGCGTTTTTGATACTTGTTACTTTATTCAAAAAAATACTGTCTTTATAAATTTATAATTGCCCATTTCGCTATTAAAAACTTGAAATCTTTTGATTGAGAATAAAATCTTATTCTAAAGTTTATTGTCAATCTTATTCTAAAGTTATGAGCTACATAGGTATTGTCGTCAGTTTTTGTATTTATATTTTGTCGTATTTTGAGGTGTCAATTTTATATTTGAAATAGATTCTAGAGAATTCATAATATCACCAGTATAGTTTGATTTTTGCAACCTCCAAAAACTGCATTATAAGTCTTGTCATTATGCAGTCAGTTGTAACTATTTTTTTTTAACTTTATTTCCAAGTAATTCACTACCAACTTATCTTCCGCATTATCTGATTCCACCGGATTTTCACTTTGTATTGTTATGATTTGTTCTACTCATCTGTAGAACTGATTTAATAGCATTTCTTCAAATATTGAATCTATTATCTCGTAAATTATTTTCTCCTGTTGCACTGTAACGGGTCTGCTTTGTTCCGCATTTGTTTGAAGTGGAATTTCATAACAACAAATATGATATTCGGCGGTGGTAATATATATTTCGAGGAAACATAGATTTTGCTTTTTGTAGTAGTTTCTGTGCAAAAATTATTTAATTAATTTGTTTAGATCAAAATCATGTCATAGAAAAGAAGTAACAGAAGCAGTCATTTTCTAGATAATAAAAATTAAAGGTTTCTTGTTTGCTTTGCCTAATTCTTAGCTATATCTGTGAAATAAATATTTTCCCAATTGTTTTCATTTTATAACAGAGCTGAAATGGATATCTGGATGTAGAAGTTACGGGTAGCTATTTGAACACGTGTACAAATGCCGTGTTATGCGCTCTAATCCGATAGATGTTAAATCTTCAGATGTTAAATCCATTAAGTCCATAAATGAAGGTCCATTTCTCGCATCCATCGTTAATTATTTAGGGCTCTTTCAGCATATCTTGTTAAAGCGAGTTTCTTCACTTTAGAATTGCATTTATAAAAGAACAAAAGTCCTACTTCCGTAAATATTTTGGACGTGATCATTTTAATCCGTGTGGTCTGGATCGATTCTTCACAGGAAGTATGGACGTTGCATCCCTCTAATTTTAAACATTCAGACATACAGTCGCTTCTTTTCGAAAATAATTTCAAATTTAAACAACTTTGTTTAATAAAAATAATAATCATCCAAGTTTATAGTTTAAAGACAGTCTTTAAACTAAGGTTATTGATTTCATAATTTTGCGATTAAAAGTTCGTAACTTCACTTTGCTCCACATCATTTGGAATGTTTCCATTTCTAAATTATCTATTTATATAATCCCTTTTATTAACGATTTTCTGATTTGGATAGTGCAAAAATTATGATTATGAAAATATATCTGCATCTTAAGACTTCCAAATGATAAATTTTATAAGCTTTAAAAAATTTGGGAAACATCGAAAACTGTTTAAATCTCTTTTATCAAAAAATTGAAAGTCCAATCTTAGTTTAGAGACAATGACTGTTTATGCAGAAATGATATCATTCGTTTGCCTGCAACCATAATTATTTTTAATGCGGCCTTAAGGTGCTCTTCAATTAAAGTTTCCATTAGCTTACGTTATTTCTATCATCACAGGACAAATTAAACTATCGATTCACCCGAAAAGTGCGCTGCTGAGTGTATATTGCATATTATGAAGTTAGGATCACGGAAAATCTTTTTCTGTAAAATTGAAAGTGAAAATAGATTTGTCTTTTTTTCTTGATGTTATTTGCTTATTACAAAATTAAATATTGTCTGAAATCATTGGTTATCATTTCAATTAATTTTTGGTTAATTCGGACCGCTTTGCTTTTATTTATCAAGCCTGAAATGACAGTATCCGCAAAATAAATTTTGATTAATATTCTGGTAATAAATATCTGGTATATTCATTTCAGGTTTTTATTTGCTTATAATAATTCTAATTTTATAATAATGCTTATAATAACTATAATTTATTTGTTTATAATAACCATCAAGACTGCGGAGTTAAATGAAAAAATTTTTCTGTTTTACAATTCTTAATTCTTCATATGAAACTTAAAAACGTAAAGATACTGTTTCGCTCATAATCAGTAAAGATATGCATTTAATTATATATTTTACAGTTCAACTTGCGTATTTAAAAATTTTTACTTAGATATTTGTACATGTACATGTAACTAATTATAGCTTAGTAATTCAAATTTCAAAATTTAAATGAAAGATAACGATCGATTTGTATTATTAACATGGAATTTTGATTTGAAGAATTTTTGGCAAAGTTGGATATATGAGAACTGAGATGGCGAATAAACAATCAATGTTGTATTCATTAAATCAAGTAAGAAAGGAAATCAATGACTAGTTCAAGTCATTGCAGTGCCTTTCTTTGTTATTGTTATGAAACTGATAAGATAAGTGATATCTGTTTGGCTTCAAAGATTTGCAAATGAACTTTCAATTTCTCTCTTTTTGCTTGCTATTATTCCTTAAATTATTGGCAGAAAATTGCTCTTACAAAGCAATGAAGAAAAAATTGAGAGAATTTCTTGGATGCATTTTGCAGTCCAATAGAGAAACATAGGCTGGATTTTTAGAAAAGGAAAAAATAAAGCTTGCTCGCACAGAAGCTTACCAGGCCATTTTTCCGTAACAATTTAATTGTGAAGCCATAGCAGAAAAGAGAAGGAAGAGAATAGAAAGAATTCATGGCCATAGGCTCTTTCCTCTTACATGCAATTATTCTTTGGCTTCCCAAATTTCAGTAATATATCTCAGCTAGCCAAGAATGCTCTCAGTTGATTTGTTCTTATTTAAGCATAAGTGTCCCCAATAATTCTCTCTGCTCATGTCCGTTTTACACTTCAAACTCCTCCATATGATTGCCTTCGTGAGTTTACAGCTAAATTCAGTAAAAAATTATATTTTCTATTCATTCTTTTCTGTTCTATTTTTGCACTGCACATTGAAGAGAAATGCATCCCTTTGAATTTGAAAAAATAAGTCAAAGAAGAACAATTTGTTTGATTAACTATATCATTCGTTCCAATTTCTTAAGCCGAAACATTTCGAGAAGAACGATAAGGATGGGAAGCTATCTTTCGAAGCAGATTTTTTTTCTTATTGACGTTTATGTTGATGGGAATTAAATAGTCTTTCAGATTTTTGATTTTTGGGTTGCAAGAGTGTCAAATAGTTGTTCATCATAGGAGGAACAGATCGTAGCAATAGGGAGCACGACTCAGAACTAAACACGAATGGCTAATATTGCACCATATGGCCATAGAAAAACACTGGAACGTAACGAAAGGAAGACATATGTATTCGGTTCATCTACGCCACGTGATCTCTCTTACATGAATAGCGTACCCGCTACGTTACGTATCTACGATTCGAAAATTAAACCAATGAAACGGGCAAAAGATCAAACGCTAGTGCATTTTATGAGACAGGCACGATCTGTCACTCGAAGCCAGTCAAGTAAGTGACAAAAGTATACTGTTCGAAAATAATTTGCAAATCCTACATGAGCTAACTATTCTTCCATTGAAATGAACCATGTGCCAGGACATTTTCATATGGAGCAGCAGAAAAGTTCAGCTAGTCAATTGAATTTCTCTCTAGGCTGATGTGCTTTTAAGTATTCTGACGGGCATGCTGAATTACTTATTTAAGAATCTATACTTCGAATCACTATCATGAACAACATTGCAAGGAAATATTCAGTTCAGATTTCTTTGACAAATCAGAATAAAATGAAGACTGGCATTCGCTTCTGACTATAATTTCGGCATAGTGTTTTTTTTTTTTTTTTAAAATTGTATAGCGAATTTTAAATAGGGTAATAATCTTTTTAATAGTGAAGATACATTGAAATGTCCATAAATAATTAATTACAACATTTTTGTTAATACAGATTGTTCACATCTAATTTTTATCTTCACCCCATTTGAATATTGTACAAACCATATCAGAGATATTAGAAAAACAAGGTTAAGATCAATATAGAACAGGTTTAAGATAACGGAAGGATCGTGGTCTAGGATCTTTCAACCGATATTTGATTTAATAAGTCATTGTTTTGTAAATACTTACGAGTTATGAAAAAACAGAGAAATTCGATATCTTCCAAATTTGCAACCTTTTATTTAAAGGTTCAGTTATTTCAATTTTTAAACTAAGAATAAGTCAGTTTGATTTAATTAGATGAAACTTTCATAAAGTAAAACTAAGATTTTTTGAGATGGGAAGTTAAGATGAGCATTCTCTAAATTAATCTTATTAAAATATCCTGATGACCAATTTCAAAAAGATTCGAAAAATTGGAAGCTTGGAGTTTTACAGATCACTATCTCTAAATTTGGAATACCAAAATTAAAATATAATTATTGCCATTTATAAAAATATCGCTTGTTTTCATCACAATTTCTAACAATGACCATTGTTAGCAAAAAAAAAACAAATGATATTAAATCATTGAATTTACCTTAGAAATTATCTGATTTGAAATATTATAGGATATGATTATAGGATTCTTGCTTTTCTGCAAACATAATGCATTCTTTATCGAATTTCATTAACTTATTTATTTCTTAAATACTATGTTAATAAATTTATGCAATTTAATTGCACGCAATATGGTTATACTTTTTCCTAATTTTAAAAAGTACAGTTATCAATATTTCTCCTTTCCTTTACCTTCTTTAATTTCCTCTTTCTTTCTTTGTATCCCATTGGTTTATTCCTTTATTTAAGTGATGAAAGTTGCAAGAAAGAGAAATGCAATTCAAAAAATTAATAAAGCCAAAAAACAGCCGTTAGTATATGTGTAGCTGATTATTGCAAATTATGGCATAATATGCTACGGAATGGAACGACCAACAGGCTGCTGAAATTGGAAATGCCCTTAAAACTTGAATTTTGCCCGCTAAATTATTAAAATGTTTCTTGCTTTGGAAGTATATGAGTGTGACTGTTAAATTAGAGAAGCACATTGGTAAATACTGGTAGATTGATAAGAAATAAGTGATGATGAAAACACTGATAGATTGTTAGTTATTCTTTCATTTAGAGAGCCGTAAATAAAATGAATATGATTGATGTAAATATTGACAAATCCACTTCGAGTTCAAATCATCTTGCAGAAAATCGAGATTATTCTGGAGATCGTGCAGTGCATGGAACATTTGCATTTGGCTCATCAACGCCACGCATTCTGTCATATTTATGCGGTACAGCAAGAGAATATTCTAATGACAAAATTAATCCGCAAGTTGGGCGACGATCTTATACAACACCAACTTTTCCAACATCACGCTCTAAAACGGGTCCTTTCCTTTGATTCGTTATTCCTTTTTCTTCAATCAAATGTTTGATGACTCTAATAGGAACAAATGTTAGTTTAAATTCAACTAATTTCAAGCTGCCGTAAGTAATTAAAGAGTCCAGTAGTATTCATTCCAATATTAATAAAATTTCAGTAGCCTCACCACTCACTATTGAAATGAAACGAACTAATGGAATTATCCAAAAGTTAAGTGGGACGGAAGAGAAAAAGATAACAAGTAAGAATACATGTCGAGTACAATCCATAAATCATCAATCGAGAAAAGGAAGTGAGGATTTCATAAAAAGAAGTTGCAAATACAGAACGATACAGCAAAGTCGATGAAAAAGTTATCGCTAAAGAGAAACAGTCGAAAAGTGAAAAGACTGGCATAAGAAAAGCTTCGGTAGGAAAAGGATTTGCGAAAACTGAAGTTCCTGAGGAATCAGAAAAAGTGTCCTCAGTCGATTATGTTGGATTCGAGAATGAAAAAGAGAAAGTCTTGCTTTTTAAGAAAGGGAAGAAGTAACGCTTACTGACGAAATCCAGTTACTGAATGCTAATACAATTGAAAATCAGGCGAAAATGCTCCCTGTGAAATCAACAGCTGCAGAGAAAATTATAACAAAAGAAACTGTAGAAAGTAATAGCTTCAGGAAGACGTCAAGCATAGACACTCTGATGGAAAATGCGACTATTCAAATTTTGCACGAAGAATTAGAAGGTGAGAAAATTGATATAAACATTCAACCAGGATCAAATGGTCGAGATGGCTTAACGGAGGATACATTTTCAATCGTTTCCATAAAGAATCATGTTAACAAAAATGCAAAATCAAATTCTGAATACAAAGATGAAACAGGACAAGAGTTTTCCATTAATTCCGGATCCGAAGAACTATCTCCTTTCATAGGTTTGTATAATACTGTTTCCACTGCTATCACCACTGACCCAGTTACTGTGAAGCCATCATCATCATCGGTTTTCGAGAAGTCATTTAACCTACCTAATGACAATGGCAAACTGAAAGATGATATACAACTGCATTGTCCAAAACATTCAGATGAGATTAAAAGTAGAGAAGCAGTAGCGAAAAATTCGAATGATGAACAAGTCGATTCAGAGCTACAGCAATATAGGTTGTCGAAAATAAGAGAATCGGTTCCTGAAAGTTTGCATCAATTACAAAAAACAATTCTGCAGCAGCCGGCAAGCAGTCTTTACGAGTAGATGCCGATCATGAGATAATTTATAACCACAACTATGAATATTATTCTGGAACTCCAATACGAAGAGATTGCGTAGATGCTAAGAAAAGCGATGGTAAAGTATTTGAACGAGAAAATTCTTTTCATAAATGAGAAATAAGGAAATCTTAAGACGCAGCGACACAGAAGCTTCACGGGATTTCTTGGAATGAATGCAATGATTATGGATTTTCGTTTCATTATTTCTATAATTATATCTATGACATATTTCTTTTAACGTATTTAACGTATATTTGCAAATGGTATCCTTCACAAATTAACAATTTTTTTTCAAGCACTTGAATTATTTATTTTTGTTAAGCTAATAAGAATCCTCATGGATGGTTGAAGAACCTTCCAGATTCTGATTTCAATGCAAGAAAGAAGTGTATTGATGAGCACGAATAATCAGTAAGGTAATTAAATGAATCAATAAATCTCTTTACCGACTACCGTTGTTAATATATTCCAAAATTCGCTAGGATCTATTGAATTATTTCAATACCAGATGAAATCCAAAATAATTCTTATGCAGCGTAAATGTATTAAAAATTTCACTAAGATTAAAAAGCTTATATTCAAACTAAGGAATTCCAATGGTTTCTTCGACTTACGACAAAATTAATAATTTGTCTTTGGAAAACTTGCAGTTGAAATATATCAGATAAGTTCCTTAATCTGATGTAATTTGACTGACCTACAATAGGAAATATATTATTTTTGTGAAATGGAACTTTTTAAATATCAGGAGCACTGAAATAATTTTTTTCCTTTCCAAAACAATAGAAATCGATTGATGAAGAAGGAGATGGCAATTTGTTTTTGTTTAAGACAAAGAAAGAAGGTCGAAATTTTTGATTTGATTGACAAAATGACATTCTGCAATGTCAGCAATCCAATAATTCAGGAATAGGAAAAATGCGAGAGAAGCGAGAAAAGGGAACAATAGAATAATGAGATTCATGAAACAGCTTCCTTGGATAGATAAAGGGTACGAATAATTTTGGGATCAATAAAGAAACAGCAATGGAAACCGAAGTTTTAATAAATTTTGGGATTCTCAATTGAAGCCACTATTATTAAATATATTAAGTTGCCATGCCTCTTCCTACAAGCAATATTTTTCAGAATCCATCCTCCTCCTTTTCGATTACTAAAAGTAGCGGTTAAATGAAGACTGAAAATCTTTTATCATTATTTATATTTTTGAAAACTAAAACATCCTGGATATAAAGTATTAGTTGTCCAAACGATTTACAGAGGTAATAAATATGTCCTCGGATCGCTAATGCCGACCGTACTTCATCATTTATCATCGTTTCAATTTGATTTTCTCAGATTTAGAAAATCTTGTGAAAATATTTTTCTGAAAATCATCTCCAATTCAAATCAAAAAAATGGAACAATTGAGTCGTAAATCAAATGATGGGTAAGATTCTGTAGTAAATTCTCTTTTATTTATTTCATGCCTTATTTCTTCATTTTAATGCTAAAATTTTATGAAAGAGACTATCTTTTACATTTTCTCGTACATTTCAAAATATATTTTGAGGGGTCTGATGTGTTTGCGTTCCATTCTTCACTCTCCATAAGGGAAATTAGTTAATGAAAAGTTTTAAAAATATGTCACCTTCAACAACTCATTTATTTGCAAGCAAAAATTACATGACTAATAATGGACTGAAATATTACATATTAATAATTAGTTTCTGAGCAGAAATATAAGCTGCTTGCATAATGATACTCAAATTCGATAAAAAGGAGATAATTGATTCCATTTTTTTACCGTTTTATAGAAGTTATTTTCTAATTTCACCTCTCATATGAACTGTGAGCAATAATCTAATCAACAGAGTACTTTATTTTAATCTATTTTGGAACCATGCAAAATTTCAAAAAATATGCAGTTCCTTATACAAGAAAATTCCAATGTGCTTTATTGTATGAAATTTAAAAAAAAATGGAAAATCTCAAAACGATGACACTGACAAAATAGAGAGAAAGCGAAAGAAGAGACTAAACAAGATATTACAGAATGATGGATCTTTTCAGGCAATTTGATAAATATTAGTAATTAGCAAAACAACTGTGGAAAAGGCACTTTATAGAGTATTGAAATAAATTAGGAACATTCATATCAAATTAAATTTCTTAGCATATTATAATCCATGCTATCCTTTAAAAAAATTGATTTATGCAACTTTAAACAAAATATATAAGCAAATTCTCCACTTTCAACTGGTTCAGATAAAATAAAAATAGATTAACATATTCACTGACTACTAGTAATAGAAAGAATGAAAACAAGAATGCCTACATAATTAGGTATAAATCATTTCACTAGATAAAGTAGAGTTAGAATGAAATATACATTTTAAAGAATTCAACATACATTGAATTTCTTATTTTTTATTTAATTTTTTTCAATATTTCTTTAATTTAGGTAGAAATGAATCGACTCGATTAATCCATAAATTAGCACACTGCTTATGATATATAATACCAGTAAATTCAAGCATGGAATTTAGAGGAACGCGTGTCAAGCAAATACCACATAATGAGGGAACAGTTTTGTTAACTGTTTCTGCAAATCGATCTGTATCCTCACTATCAATATTTTCTTCTATGAAGCATTCCAAACGTGACCATATTTGGTCGATTTTATCAAGCAGTTCTTTCTGCTTAACCAGTTTATCTGACCTTCCTTTCCGTATTCTCATTGTCTGAATCAAAACAAAGAATAAGATATTTTACTATATAATTATAACTCACTTTGTTAAACCGAAAAAAATGATGGAACTGACATACTGTGTTTTGAAAATTTCTTTATATCATTTTCTTTCAAAAAAAGGAAAAAACCATTGATCTAATTAAATCAAGTTCTATAGCTTTATGTTTTAAATAAAACATATTAAAAAGCAGTTGCAAAATGACTTCGGAATTTGTTTAAATCGACCACTCAGAATACTTTAAATTGAGGTAAATAAAGATTATGACTGAAAGTTTCAGTATAAGTAAATTCCGTATTCAGTACAGCGTAATCGCCTTATTTTTCCTTTTCAACGATGTATTGGATGCCATTTTAAATCCCTTCCCACTATTGTATCTCATGATAACTTGTTTGTGTTCCTTTTAATTCTTACAAATATATTAAAATACTAACAATTTCATGAATTTCATAAAGTGCATTTATATACCGCGCACCACGTTCGGTACGAATGATTTCTGCGACGTATACCTCTGCTGAACAAAGCAGTAATGAATCAGCATTACTTAATAATGTATGTGCTTCTTCAATACAACGCCGCCAAACGCAAAGACGTTCTTCCTATAAAATATCTGGTATTATTAATTCCGATGAAATCATAATTTCTCTATAATCTTCTTCATTTATCAACATAAAAGTTATTTATACCATTCATTTTTATACAGTATTTATCAATCTGACAAAATTTTTATGATTCAAACTATGCAGTCAAATAAACTGTAGAAACAAAATATACTTCTCCATCTTTGCTCTCTCCGGTTATGGTAGCATAAATATCCGAACCTGAAATTAGAAGTTCCTTCCTCATTAAATAGTTTTTAAGTCTAAAGCATGCAGAATAATAAAATATGATAAGTTCAAACGATATAATTTAGTAATCAGATTTTTTAATTTCGACGAGAAACGTCCACTACCATTACTTTTATTTTTCATTCAGTTGCTTTACTTTTTGAAATTCTGATAATTTCGCCATTTCAAAAAATGAACATTGTCACAGGAAATAAGGAATTAGGAATTAAGTAAGGATATCACGAGAATTAAGAATTTAAAGAAAATGCATGAAAAGAAAAAAGAGCATACATTCCACTGGTTCTAAAATTCGTGTAGTTTTATCCGCATCAATAATTGTTGAACTGCTATCACTATAAGGGATCATAACCGAAAGCAGGGTTTGTGAATCTGATCTCGACGTATTAGGAACAACATTCAGAATTTCATCCGATAGCGCAGAATTTTGCAAAATACTGCTTGCTGCATTGCTTAATGATTGATTTATATCTTTCGGAAGAACTTGATTATTCAAATTCGTCATATCACCGAAAGACTGATTTGAAGCAAGAGCGATTGGAGCTTGAGTTCCAGCAGTACTACCTAAATGTAATATACCAATGGTGCTAATTGATGGATATGAATGTGAAGCAGAAATCTGTGCAATCGATGCTGCCGTCGGTTGAATGAAATTCGTTGAATTTGTGGTAGGCTTGGAAAAGTCAATATCAGCGAGAAGTGAGATTGCGCTTGATGCTGCTGCTATTGTCTGTAAGTTTACTGCTACTCCTGAGGAATCAGTTTTTGGATAGTTTGACAAAATCTTTCTTGTTGTTGAAAAATATCTCCACCAGGTAAATGCTGTGCAAATGGTGCGCATGCTTGCAAGTGTGGGATTGGTAACGCAGACATTGTTGATAATGCTGATAATGGCTGGCCTTTCTAGAAAAAATTTCACCAAAAATAAATTGCAGAAATTTTATTTCGGAAGGAGAGACATTTTGTTGAATTAGAATTGAGTTTTTCATAAACTGCTCCAAAACTCATAGAATTCTTGACAGAAATACTTGTGTTCAATTCTAACTCATGCAACATCATTTTCATTTGCAATATTTCCTATTGTACAAGCTCATACAATTATATTTTAAATTAATCAATCCTATTAAATTTTTCTTTGTTCTTTGTATTAAATTTTCCATCCTACGTATAAGTGATATGAAACGGATTTTCATATATCAAAAAATATTACAAATTACCAACGAATAAAACTACCAAAAGAGAAAATGGATCTTGCTTTGCTTATTTAGCTCAAACATTATTCTGTTCCAATATTTGGAGCCCTAAATAAAAAGATAATAAATGAAAGGAAATAAAAGATTACCTGTATTAATGCAATCAGTGCTAAGCATGAAAAAAATTCTTGTCGTGTAAGTTGACCAGGAATAGTCCGATTTACTAATGACCATATATTACCAAGTATAGCACGTGGTAGACATGATGTGACCATTAAATTATAAACAAGTGCAGTATTAGGTAACTGTGATTGACTAGGAGCACCACATTTAGCAATAGCTTCTTTGTAGAAACGTGGGACACGGTTTTCTTGAAGAAGTGACGGTGGCAAGACGCCGCCATTCTGCATTATAAAATCTAGAAGTACACAACTGAATAATTATAATAAAGTTTGAAAGATCAAACTCACATCATCTTTTAATTCAATTTGGCTTTATAAAATAAATAAAAGCATGTTTGCAATGGTGCAACCTTAAAGCTCTAGGTCCTCCGCTTCTTTAGTAGTAATTATCATTAACTGACAAGAAAAATTTTTCACCTGAACCATTCCTTCCGAGAAACATACCACTAGCATCAATGTGTCCCACATGACCCATAACAATAATTGCCATAAGCCCAACTTTGATGATTTATGAATAATCGTTAAGATGTTTTAACGACGAAAACCTGCAACGCTCCATGTGATTAATTAACAGAGATCGTAAATGCAATAATCAATCAAAGCAATTCGTGATGTGTAACAAGTCTCAATATCAGAAATTTCTTTTGAATTAAACGAATGTTAATTATGGAATTAATTCTCGAAAAAAAAGTAGAATTGAAGAAAATCAAAAAAAGAGATACACGTACTCTTCAAAAAAGTACCACTATGAAAAAAATTTCCTTCGAAATCTTTATAAACAAGCAAAATGAACCTTTATGCTGACCACAGATAACAAAGACATATATATTATTAATCCTACAATATTCTTATAAATAGACTGAAATATTCAACAGGAATTTCTTTACGGATTCTTTTCCGAGATAAAAGAATTTCTTTTCTTTTTCATTACTGTAGCTAAAAACCAACTCCCAAAAATGGAATGTAAACAGATAATCTCATAAATAAGTAAATCTCAGAAGACTTTAGGAAGAGTGACCAATAATTCCTGGATTTATTGTGTTGAGAACAAGTTTCATTGCGACATAAAATTTTTGTAAGCATTGCAAAACAATCAATAATAATTTTTAACTTCATAGAATTTTGAAAGAGCTGAATATATATAACATTAAAATTCAAAAAGAAACTAAAATAAAAGCAAAGCTCATTGATAGGCACCAAAATACAATTCAAAAACAATTTCCAATAATCGCTTCTAAAAATGCTAGATTGCTAAATTTTGGAAGTGCGAAACTTGAAACAGAACAATGTGTAATATAGGTGAAGCATAAAATGTTAGATATCAGAAAATGTTATGAGATTGCCGATAAAATAAAGAGCAAAATTTCATAAGGCATTAATATAATAAACTGAGTAGAAGTATTGATAAAGAAGACTTTCACTTCCAGCTCATTTTTATGAAAATATGCCATTACAAAATAAATAAATACCCATTAATATAACTAATCGTTTTAGAAAAAAAACCTTATTAAAAAACATAGAGCAACACCCTAAAACAGAGCAAATGTTCAGAAACACCAAACAAAACATGGAGTGGTACTCTAAAATAAGGCAAACGGTCAGAAAGTAAACATAAAATTGATTGTTAAGACCTTCCCTTAAAAAAATTCAAAATTTTTAATAATAAACTCAAAGAACTGAGAAAAAGATTTTGCGAAATTGACAAAATTGACAAAACTTCTAATTAACAAAATTTCTAATTAACAAAATTGACTCTATCACTTTCAAAAGCTGCTGCAGTCCTCATTTTCCTACTAAGTAACAGATTAGCCAATTGTGCCTTAGAAGCAAATCCTTCACGCCGACTAAGTAAACAACGAGCGTAATCTGAATCTACCAATTCTGGCTTACAAACCCGATTGTGATATCGCAGCCGCAAAGCTGGCTCAACGGCTCGCATCATGTGGATATCTTGATGACCAAGAAACAGTGATGATAGATCTAACAGCACTGATTTACTGTTTAAACGTGAACGAATTCTTATGAAATCTGCACCATATAAAGAGAATACCGAAAAATCGGAGGTATCGAAATGGCCTCGGTCCTGAAAAATTATATCGCTTTTGTTCCACAATTATATCTTCAATTCCTTATAGGAAAATGTAAATATAAGCAATATAACCAATATCGAGTAAATAGAATGAACAGAAGTTTATACTCTCACGTCTGAAAGTTCAATTACAGTAATTTTTTAATCAATTCCAAATAGAGTCGTTCGCGAAATATGATGGTCATTAACTTTGCTGACAAAAGAAATTAATCACAGCTGTTAAACCTACTTTATGAATAATAAGTGGCTTTGCATTTCGTTTAAAAGTAGCATCACGAAACTTGCTCATAAATGTATCTGCACCATCTATAAATGTTTTCAGTGTTCGAACTTTTTGATTCATTTTACCCATTTCTGCTTGATTGTCAACATTAGGAACTTTCATTTTTGATTTGAGTGCTTCATTTTCTCTCACAATTCGTGGATGATATTCCACAAATGGAAGTGGAAAGAATACCTGCCAGAAACGTTAACAATAAAAATGATTGCTATAAAAGTAAATGAAGACCATCAATAAATGAAAAAAAACTGATAATCGCAATTACATCTAAGATTATCACAGCAGTTGCATATCTAATTGCAGCCTAACCCATCTGAAATATATAGGGATCACGTTCAAAAGACGCAAAGCATTTAATCAATCTCTTACATCATCCGCCGATGGGTGTAAACAGTAAAATTGAGCTTCATAATATTTCAAAATACTGAAGAAGTTTACTGTAATCAAGCACATATTGCCACAACTGCCAGTTCTTGACAAAAAAATTTTTACCTGGAAATGTCTGATAGTATTAATGCGCACCCGATCGAGAAATTCACGCTGAATATCAGCATGCGGTGATAACAATAGATACATCATCTGCTGGCCAAAATGATTAACTGCTTCATCCAGTACTGCTGCCGCCAAAATTGGATGACTGTCTTGTTTTAATATTAATAACTTCGTTTCCGTTCGCGATGGCTTACACCTGAAAGAATCGGAACAGGTGACTAGACACAACAACATTGAAAATCTTGGAGTTTGGAAAAATAATTCTCAGAAATTCCGCAAGAGACAAAAACTTACTGACAACAATATTGAAAATTTCAAAATACCGCATTGTTAATTCAATAATATCATCGTTGATTAGCCGAATGGCGAAAGGATCAACACCACGTATAGCCACAATAAATCTTGTTTGTCGGTTATCACCAACTGATGATTGACATATGCTCGTATAATGAAACATGAGTCGGCGAAGAGCGCCCACATCATCATTTGATCCAAGTGGTACCAAAATCGTTAAGTCAGTATCTTCTTTTACGTAAGGTACCTTAATAAGTATTTCTTTTTATATAAAGTATCGATTAAAATAATTCTTCAAACGCTTGAATTTGAACTTGAGAAAATCGGAAAGTCATGGATTAGCAGACTGAATTATACATATTTAATTTTTACTTAGATAATTAAATGAAACAATATCAAATAACTTACTTGCTGTAAAAGTTGATTATTAGATATTGTTCGGGTTAGATGGATACGATGTAACTTATCACCATCACTGCCATTATACAACAAATCTACGATGTAATCCATACCCCGTACTGGATCAAATAAACGATAACCATTTCGAAGTTGCAAAAATTCCTCATCATTCCCTTCACCATTTTCAATAAATTTTCGAGCAGCCGCTACTATCTAGAACAGATATATAAATGCAACAATGTGCCCTAAAACATAAAAATTTGAACTAAAAGTGAAAATTTTTTCGATGTAAACCTCTATAATCAATTGCAAAGAAAATAGAAATGTTAACTCAATTCTGACGTAAATTAAAACAACAGTTTATTGTTGTACTTCAAGCTGCAATCAATTTTCTACTAGAATTCGGAGTATCGAGTGATTCCTAACTTTCAACTTTAATAAGCAGAAAATATAGAAAATGAATTCATTCAAATATAAATGTGACATACAATAACAAACCTCTTCAACATCCAGTTTATCATCTCCACTCAATGCATAAACATTTTGATTCGGTTCATTTTTGAAAATGTCTGTACTTGTGAAGAAATGCCACTTTGGAACCTAAAAACTTAGTTTTCTGCAATTACTCTGGCACTAAACTGCATAAACTATCTCAGAATAGATTTATTAAAAAGATTTAGAAAAACCTGGTAACGATCTGGTGCTTTTGAATATGGTGGCAAACCAGCTGGTTGTGACGGTCCATCAGTGATATCGTATGATAATGAGGCAATTTCAGCAGATAAGCGATCAATTTTATACTCGATGCGATTTAACTCAACATTCAAAAAATGCTGATGAAGTGCATGAGCATCTAGATCCGAAAGCAAAGGCGAAACACTCAGAGATCTAAAAGGCATCAGAAACATTTAAGCCTTTTATGAATCCTGGGAAATATACTTTGAGTCTATTGGAAGTATACCTTAAAATATTTAATGAATAGATAAAAAGTTATTCGCATAACCGATTAAAATTTTGCAGCGAGGCCCACAACGCAACAGTATCATATAACGCTGAATGACTACCGCCTTCAGATAACCTTTCATCGATTTTCCACCAGTGATATGTCCGACTCTAAATAAATCAACAACATCAATGACAGAACAAAAATAATGGGGTAGAAGGTAATTATTCTGAAGTAAAGACCTGATAGTAATTGGTGCAGGACAAGTTTGTTGCAAGATGAATGCAAAGTTCGAATGCATTGTTATCTGAATTGCTAGATATGGAGCTGCACAAATGTCTATGTCTGAAATGCTAAATTTATAATATTGATTAAAAACTGTTTACATGAAACTTTATTTCCTGTTATCAATTTTTTAATTAAGTGAGCTATTTATTTCTGGAGATATCCAAAAATTTTCGCCATCTTATATCACTTTTTTTGCCAATAGTTGCCAAACGATTCACTGACATAAATTATAAATTACAATCATTTTGAAATTTCTGGAGGAATTAAAAACAAACTGGATATGTTTCTTACTGTATTAGCGATTGCATAGCAAGATTTGTTAGTAAAATTCCGGCTTGCAAATTACATCTGTTCGACTCATCCCCAGTTCCAATACCAATAATCACATGATGATTCCAGTTCACATGATTAACAAATCTCATCAGTTCGAACGGATTTACATATGTTGTATCAGGTATAACGTAATACCAGTCAAATTTTTCGTGCATAGTTTAAAATAAATTTGATATAAGAGAAACTAGAAATGCTTCGAAATTCAACAAATATTTCAGTATGCTGCAAACAGAATAAAGATCCCCGCTGTTATCTACTCCATAAAACATTATTGTATTTAAACTCAATTTCCAACTGATAACATTAGACGCAAAAAAATACTTTGTAATAAGTAACGATTGAGCAGAAAAAAAAGTACATGATTCATGCATATATAGCAGCTATTATTGATATCAAGAACCAACCATATTAAAAATGAGGTTAAGAATTGATATGTGTGAGTATTGTCCATTTAATCTGTATAGTATGAGATTCGCAGGAACATCTATATCATTATCAAAACGAGAAATATCAGCAAAACCTGCAGATGAGGTACATAATGGCCAATGGATGCATTTAGTGCCATCATTAGCGACGATTGCCCAAGAAGAATGACCGCAAGTTTCTCGCGTATTCCCAATTCAGTTGCTACGAATCCAGCTCTAATGATCTGAAATGAGTTAACTATCTTTAAGAAAAGAATGCGAGAAAATTTTAACTTTGCACTTATAGCGACGTATCTGTGAAAAACACACATCCGAAAAGTACAGAGAATTAATGAATATGGATGAATTCCAACTCTATGAAATAAACTGGAGAGATATCCTAAGTTATTCAGATCATGCGCATCAATGGTTAGTATTTTACATTAAAGTCGTTATAGTACAGCTCCTTATCTTACTTTATATTTATGAATTGATAAAGACAATATCAATGAAGACAACCTTTCGGATTTGAGATTGACCATTAGTCGTAGTAACTGCAGCTTTTTTGATGATAACTTCCCAATGATCAGTTGATGGTTCCTCATCCGACTTCCTAAGTTCGATCAATTCGTCGGGTAGAAACAGCAACACAGACAAGAGCACACCAAATACCAAACCCGAGGTAAACGATATACTCGCACGCACTCCATGCACCATTGACTCTCCAGTGATCTGCTACTCGCAATATCAAACTGTCATTTAGAGAATTTTCGCAAACATTAAAAGCAAAATGAACTGAATTACATTGGAATAGCTAGAATATCTACCATTATATGGAAACAGAAAGACGTAAAAAATCTAGAGAGTAGAAGCGCACTCGACAATGTCATAAAATCCGTCTACTAATGCACTTCTTGATGCTCTCGAGGCTTCTTTTATCCCCATCTCACGATTCCCAAAGTCAAACAAACGTAAGTCCCTCCAAGGATATATCCGAAACGCTCTCCCGAAGTGCACTCCTGCGCGACATCGCTTTTCTTATCATTCTTTGACACCTTCTCCCTGTAGCGTATATTCAATCTGCGATATCTCTGCATCACACAATTTTATCATTCTCTGCATCTTTTTCGATTATGCCTTACACATTTCATTTACTCCGAATCGTTACAGTTTTCAATCACTTGTATTGCGGTTTTTCTAGCATTTACCGCAAATTTCATGTAGCTATCAATTTATCTGAACTTTTCAAAGTCTTTTTAATTTTCTCGATCCTAACTAAAAGCATGTTACCACTGTATTTCTCATTATGCAATCGTATTATATTTGTTGGGTTTGTAGATGAGTTGCTGCATCTACATCCTTTTAATTAATACTGTTTCTATTCTTTGGGTGTCCGTTTGGTAGTGTTATCAATTTCTCCCTTGAGACGGGATTTGAAAGTCCAGTTGATTTAATTTAATGAAAAGGCGGAATTATTAGATTGATTTTTAGCATATTTAGAAACAATGGATACGGATTTATATGATGAATTTGGCAATTATATAGGGCCTGAATTAGATTCGGATGATGAGGAAGATGATACTGTTGCTTCGAATACTCAGAAATTGGATGATGACGGAAAAGAAGAAGAAGAGGTAGCTATCTTTATTTTCAATTTTTCAATGAATATAACATTTTGGTCGTTTTCGAACTTGAATAGAGGAAGAAAAAGGCTAGGATTATTCATATTCTTGGACGTCTCTTCTAGTGTTTGCTTGATTTGTTGAACAAAAATTAAATTGAGGAGGCATTGTTTTTAATTTAAAAAGTCTAAATTTATATATCAAATCTTCAGGATGATGAGACAGTGAATGAAGATGTTGATCAAATACCTTCTAATCAAATTGTGTTACATGAAGATAAGAAATACTATGCGACAGCGATGGAAGTATGTTCCTTATCGTACCACTTTAGGTTGAATGTTATAGAAACTACGTGAATTTTAAATAGAATTTGAATTTCTCAGAATAATTTTATCTCGAAATAAATTCACTTATTTCCTATATCTAAATTATTTAATTTAACAATTTTTTACGATCTTGAAGTGTATGTTTGTCAGTTTACATCTGGGTATGACATTTCAGATTTATGGCGAAGACGTTGAAACAATTGTGCAAGAAGAAGATGCTCAACCTTTAACGGAGCCAATCATAAAGCCTGTAAAACAACGAAAATTCCAAGTTTGCCTTCATTTCTCAGTGGATTTACTTGATCTACAAAAAGCGTTTATTTATTTATAGACCATTATCACTTTTCAGGCACTCGAGCATGCTCTACCAGAAACAACATACAACAAGGAGTATCTCGCTGATCTGATGGACTGTCCGCACGTTATGCGCAACATTGCAGTCGTCGGCCACCTTCATCATGGGAAAGTAAGTTTTCGAATCTTCATAGTTATCTCTTATTTTTTTAGTAGAAGAGAACGAAAAAGTTGTTTTATCGAGAGAGACGAGGTTTTGTTTTCTTGGTAATATAAAGACAAAAAAATGTGTCATTATCTTCTTTTTATAGACTACTTTCATTGACTGTTTAATGGAGCAGACACATCCAGAATTTATCCGTGATGAAGATTCAGACACACGCTTTACTGATACTTTATTCATTGAGCAGCAACGTGGCTGCAGTATTAAAGCTACACCAATTACTATTGTCATGCAGGATTCACGTCAAAAAGCTTTTTATTGAATATAATCGACACACCGGGTAATTTGCACCTCTGTAGTGATTAAGAATTATTTTTCATTGCATAGTGAAAGATTTCTTTTTTGACATAGAAATGAAATTTAATTTCAGGACATGTCAATTTCTCGGATGAAGTGACCGCAGCATACCGTTTGAGTGATGGCGCAGTAATTGTGGTAGATGCACATGAGGGAGTGAGTTGCATTATTTTTTCAAAATATGAGTAATTTTTTTTTGCTAACTTAAGTTGTATAAATTTTTAGGTCATGTTACAAACTGAAAGAACAATTCGACATGCTGTGCAAGAGCGCTTGCCGGTTACTGTCTGCATAAACAAAATTGATCGGTTGATATTAGAACTGAAATTGCCTCCAACAGATGCTTATTATAAACTTCGTTTTGTTTTGGACCAAATTAATAGTTTGCTTCAGTAAGCTTTATATAGTTTGAATTCCTTCATATTGTATAATTTGTCTGTTTTGTATAAGAAGAGAAATTGTTTCTTAATTCAACACATCGTAGAGCGATGCTAATTTTTTCATTGATTCCGTCTGATAATAACGGTGTAGTTTAAATGCTAATATGACGAGATTTACGTTTTCCTGCACTAGAAAATCACTGTAACTAAAGAAAAATGAATACATAAAATTACAGCGCGCTTTAAATTTTCTGGCACTCAAAATTTTTTCGCCTTGCAGTTCATTATTATTGGTAGTTTTGACTAAATTATTTTGCACAATAATGGAACTTTCGAATGAGTGTAATTGTGTTCAGTATATAAAAATAGCAATGATGTGACAGAGATCATTGAAAGTTTTGGGTTTTGCTGAGAGATTATTTTAACTCACCGAAGTATTATTGGTTATCTTATTTTGAATTTGGTTCACAGAACATTCAGCGATGAAAATGAAGCAATGAAAGTATCACCTTTACTCAACAACGTGGTTTTCGCTAGTTCGAGATACAACATATGTTTTTCATTACGAAGTTTCGCTGAACTATATGCTAGTAGTTATGGTATCTTTTGTTTAAAGAACTTCCTGCATTTTCACATATCCAGTTTTCATTTTTCTTGTTATTTTTTTCTGTTTCTCATTCCATAATTTTGCAGGAACATTTATTGGAGAAGAATTTGCAAAACATTTATGGGGCGATCAATATTTTGACAAGAAGACTAGAAAATTTGTGAAAAAACCACCGCATCAAGGAGCTTCACGATCTTTTGTAGAATTTGTTCTCGAACCTCTTTATAAAATATTTTCTCAGGTTACTATTTCCCGTGTTCTCATCTCTTTGATTGAATCTGCTTATAAAATATCATATATGTTATCATGTGTGATATTCTGTTATTTAAGGTAGTTGGCGATGTGGATACATGCCTGCCATCGATGATGGCTGAACTGAATATTAAATTGACTAAAGAAGAACAACGAATGAATGTACGACCATTAATTGCTCTGATTTGTCGCCGTTTCTTCGGCGACTTCAACTGTATATATTTTTACTTTATAGTAAACATATTTGTTTTACTTGATGGACTGGATTATTGAATCAATGTTAGGATTACTAATCACTTTTATAATTAGATAATATTAAACACCAAATACTGCAGCTTTTGTCGATCTCGTTACACAAAATATCAAATCACCATCGGATAATGCAGGCACGAAAGTAGAACATATTTATTTGGGGCCAATGGAGAGCAAACTGGCGCAGGCACTCATGAAATGTGATGCTGATGTAAGAATTAATTTTGGAGTTAGACGAATGATAAGATGTCCAATTTTACAGGAAAAAGCTGAGAATCCAGCAAATGAACAAATTTGCTTTAGGGTCCTCTCATGGTCCATACAACAAAGAACTACGCAACAGCTGATGCCACATCATTTCATGTTTTTGGCCGAGTTATCAGTGGAACATTACAAGCTGGACAAGACGTATTCTTTGCTTTTTCAATTCCAGAACTCTAACTTTTCATCGAAATTAATAGAACGAGTATTCTTAAAAGCCATTATTTCAATGTTGAAAGGACAAGAAAGATTTGTCTTCACATCATATTTTTAGGTTCGAATTCTTGGTGAAAATTACAGTATCCAAGATGAAGAAGACTGTAGAATCATGACTGTGGGTCGCCTATGGATTAGCGTTGCAAGGTTTCCTTACCTTGTTGATTCTATAAAGTTTTGTTTTTGGTAGAGATTTTGGTCTATTTTTTCTGCTGCTTCCGCTTACAGATATTCAATGGAAGTATCTCGCGTTCCAGCTGGAAATTGGGTGCTTATCGAAGGAATCGACCAGCCGATTGTGAAAACATCAACCATAATGCAAGTTGAATATGACGAAGACGTAAGTGAGAATTTGAAACATTTCCGCAAATTTTGGAATGACTTACTTAAATGTCGACATATTTATGTTTTAAATTAATCATTAAACCTTTTTAAAGGTTTACATATTTCGCCCTTGAAATTTAACACGAAGTCAGTTGTCAAGCTCGCAGTGGAGCCCATCAATCCTTCAGAGCTTCCGAAAATGCTTGATGGTTTGCGTAAAGTATGCTTTTTAGTGGTGGATTTTACAAGATTTTTGTTTTTTTTTTTTTTCATTTCATCATTAAAATTGTTTTACTCTTCATTTTCTTTAATTTCTCGTACTCAAAATTTGCATATTAAGCTATAAATTCTATAGGTCAATAAATCATATCCGCTACTAACAACTCGAGTTGAAGAGTCCGGAGAACATGTTATGCTCGGTACTGGAGAACTTTATATGGACTGCGTGATGCATGATATGCGAAAGGTTTATAGACTAGAGGATTTTCGAATTTTTAATCAAAATTCTTTCATACTAAACGGTTGTAATAGGTTTGTTAAATCAATCTACTAGGCGTGTTTGGAGTAATGCACACTCTTACTTGAATTATATATATCGCACATTGCAGCTTGTAAGATTTAGGTGTTTTCGGAAATTGATATTAAAGTGGCTGATCCCGTTGTTTCGTTCTGTGAAACTGTTGTCGAAACGTCGTCCTTGAAGTGCTTCGCGGAAACGCCGAATAAAAAGTTCGTATAAATCGTAAATTATTTTTAACGCTACAATTTTGTTTTTGTTTCAGAAGAATTTTAAATCCCCAAAAACTTTCGTTTTTACAGAAATAAATTAACGATGATAGCTGAACCGTTGGAGAAAGGTCTTGCGGAAGACATCGAAAATGAAATAGTCCAAATTGGATGGAACAGGAAACGTCTCGGTGAATTTTTCCAAACAAAGTATGATTGGGATTTGTTGGCAGCACGGAGCATTTAGGCTTTTGGTCCAGATACAACTGGACCAAATGTGCTTCTTGATGATACTCTGCCGTCTGAAGTTGATAAACAATTATTGGGAACAGTTCGTGAATCACTTGTGCAAGGTTTTCAGTGGGCCACGCGTGAAGGCCCACTTTGCGAAGAACGTAAGTTTATTATCCTTTCGACAAGTAAATATTGCTCAAAATATTTAAATTATGCAGTTTTTCCTCATTTTAGCAATACGCAATGTTAAGTTCAAAATGTTAGATGCAGTAATTGCAAGTGAACCGTTATATCGTGGCGGTGGCCAGATCATTCCAACAGCTCGTCGGTGTGCATACTCCGCCTTCCTGGTAGTTATTAACTTTAACATCACGTCATGTTTGTATCTTTACAGCTTTGAGTAGTATGATTTTTTGCATAATATATAGAATAAAAACTTCTAGTTTTATATTTTATCTCGCAATAAGACGTGAAGATTAAATTTAAAAAGATCATATTTATCCAGTGGAATTATAGATTTAATCGTGCGCCAAAACGTTTAATAAAGTAGTTATTTTATTTCGATCGGATTTCTTTCATTAAAAATTTAATGCAGATGGCTACTCCTCGTTTAATGGAACCGTATTATTTTGTGGAAGTAACAGCACCAGCAGATTGTGTCAGTTCAGTGTATACAGTGTTGGCAAAACGACGTGGTCACGTGACTACTGATGCACCTATTCCTGGATCACCGCTTTATACAATCAAAGCTTACATACCTGTCATCGATTCTTTTGGTTTCGAAACCGATTTGAGGACTCATACTCAGGGACAGGCATTTTGTTTAGCTGTTTTCAGTCATTGGCAGGTATGAATTCAGTTTTTTCAAGTTTAATCCTTTAGGAGTGCAACTTTAGGAGTTGGACTTGCTATTTAAAGTTTCTCCCTTTCATTCTTCTTTCTTCTAATTAAAATAACTAGGAAAAATAACTTTGTTTTTGAATTTCAAAAATGAGTATTTGGAATTAATGAAAGATTCAATTTTTCTTAATTTTGCAGATCGTTCCGGGCGATCCGTTAGATAAAAGTATCGTGATAAGGCCTTTGGAACTTCAGCCGGCACCCCATTTAGCTCGTGAGTTCATGATAAAAACCAGGCGTCGAAAAGGTCTTAGCGAGGACGTTTCAGTAAACAAATTCTTTGATGATCCTATGCTTTTGGAATTAGCGAAACAGCAGGATGTTTTCAGCTATACCAACTTTTAATATTTTTTCTGTGTGTATGATCTCGTTTTTTCCATTGTTTTGTTTGAATTTGAGCCAATTCTAGAAATTTTTCCAAGTTTTTTTGTTGTGGAAAATTTCATTTCTCTCAATTTTTACTCTTTTGTTCGATTTTTTATTTAAGAAGTTAAATTATATAAAATCACAAGGTTTCAATGTTCTGCAGAAGTTGCATAACTGTAAGGCTTAATTCTTCACAAAACATTGCTTTTTCATTGATCATCTGATCAATTAACAAGCCAAATGTTTCGGTCGTCCAAGAAGATTATTTGTTGTACATTTTGGTTTTTCTTCATGTCGAAATGAATTACATCGTATCTTTCTGAAATCAATGAGACTAAAATTGTTCCAAACATATTAAAAAGTAGAGAATTACATACTGAAAATGTGGACATTTCCAAATATTAATTAGTAAAAAAAATGAAAAAGTCCACCTCCCTTTCGGTTGGATTTCCTTGGATTTAGTCGAATCCATGTTGTTTGAGACGGAGTATTAGTAATTTCGGACTTAAATTTAATTTTCCTTCAATTAGTACCATAGGGTTTCTGAACTTTCACCTTTTTAACCTCTGGATATCCTTATCTGTTATTGTTCTCGTGGATCGGTCACGTTTGACTTCATTTTCTTCACATAGTCGTTTGTGCTTTACGCTTGATTCGGGTCGTCGGCGGGATGACATTCGTCGCACAATATATGCTAGAATTCTTATTCAGAAGTAGAATTAAATAAGCTTGGATACATCAACTGAGAAGATTTACGAAAGAACAGATCAATCAAACCTACAAAAGCTTTTAAAAATCTTTTGATTTTTCCTCAGTAGTCGTACTTTAATCTTTAGCAAAAAATTTTGTATGAAACAGTTGAAGGAGAGGTGTTTCTTAATTCTCGCGACATACATAAATTTTCATTCAAAAAGTTTTAATGGAGTTGTGAATAAACAGACATAGTCGACGAACAATATCTCCCATGCTTTGTTGAGGTTCCTTTTCCTTGGCCCATTCCTGAAGTTCTCCTTTAGCGAGTATGAGAAATGTGATCATGGCAGTGAGATCAATAGCAGCTGCTATCAAAAATGATATCCTCCAACCTTTTTCGATTCCCTAAATTTTTCCAGCTCATGTTGAAAATTGCATATTCTTTTTGATAAACAAGAATTTGCTATATCTTAATATTAAACATCTGAAAAAATAAGATGATTTCACCAGTTTATCATTCTACTGATAACACACTCCGTTGATATTGTTTTGGACAATTAATTTGTAGTGAAATCTTATGATCGCTTTTTGCTTTCCTCTAAAAATTGATCCCAAATAAAGTTCATAGTTCATATTTGCATAAAGAGAAAAGAACTGGACCTGGCCTTTATATAGGGTCTCAGAGGTATAGTCGGATTTCAATGAAGACAGTATTGAAAGATACATTGCACACTAGCACAGTTTCGCTAATTTTGCGGAACGATTGCTTGTAAAAACAAACCTGTGCAGCAACAAGGTGTTCCAAAATGAAACTACTGGCACCTGCTAAAGCGCTAATGCCATTTGAGAAACCCATCAAAATGGGAGCGTATCGCGGTGCTATGTCAAAATGATTTACGTTGAATCCTGTAATTAAGAATGGTCTAAAAGTTACAACTTTTAATCATTGAACCTATGGGGAAAAGCAGCCAAATTAAAAAAGAAAAAAGCTTTAATGTTGCTGTTGCTGTTCTTAACTCATACAATTCTTCGGCAATCTACCTGCAATACCAAAACCACTACATCCCGCAGCAAATATTAATGTAGTAACTGCAGCAGATGGTTCACTGATAAGAGATAAACAGCACAGGAACAGCGCTTCACCACCAAAACCTGAAGATGAGCTTATTTTTAAATGTCTAACAGTCATGCGACATATTTTGCCGATTGTAGATTGATATAACAGACATTGAGAACCACCTGTAATAACTTAACTGAACTAGCTTAACTGAATTTTCAAGGTATCGATGAGTTAGTTTTATATGTTTTGCACGACGATTCATTCTAATAAAATTATTATCTAACATCTTCATGATTTAGAAAATGCTCGAATGGATATTTGAAATAAAAATTTTTGAACTATAAACTAACCCAATGTGTTGAATAATTTGCGGACCGTCTGGGTTGACATTTTACCTTTAGATCGAAGATAGTCGGCCATTTGACCAGAAGCCAGCACAATTCCCGACATAAGAGCATGCGGCAGTGATGAAATAAAACCGCCCTAAAATTGAGAAGCATTAAATCAGTGAAATATCGATTGTGATTCTCTGGTAATTTCATTCATTGATTTAAAAGAGATTATGGTTGCCAACGGGAGAAACGAAAATGAATTACACTTTGTATTTCAAGGTGCAGTATGTCTTGCATGTAAGTTAACTGATTGCCAAGCAATAGGAAGAAAGTCCAAGAACGACAGAAATTACTGATAACAATTGCCCATACCGGTAGAGATAATAAAATTTCCTTCCATGGAATTGTTGTTAGCTAAAATAATTTTTACTTAAATTGCTGCTTTGCAAAATATCATTTATGATGATTGCGTGTAAATGAAAATATTATTTACCAAAAAATGTAATACTTGCAAGATTTATAAAAAAGCTTATAATATTTTTCAAATAAATTGAATTTGCTATTATACCGTTGCTGGCGAAGATGTTACTTGTCCAACTTGTTCGATAATAAATCGTTTTTCATCATCCGAAATCGATTTGCTTTTTTCTGGTGTTGGTGCACTAATAGAGAACCAAATTAAGAACCACAATATTCCCGCAACACCTATAAACTTAAATGTAGTTGGTTCCAATTGTTTTATCTTTTATTAACGATCAGTTTGATTTGAATTAAAACTTTCAGTAGCTTTACCGTAAAAATAAAAAGGAGTACACCAATTGATATACGAGACAAGATAAGCAGAGATTGGTAGACCAATCATTACTCCTAGATATCCACCGGTAAATGTAGTTGTAGCAAGTTTGGAACGTTCCATTGGTGGTGCCCAATGTCTCCAAATGCCATGCATTGCTGGATAACTTACTCCCTTGAAACATAAACAATGTTGCAGGATTATAACGATTAATTAAGTATGATCTTCTTAGAGTTAAAATGGGATTTTCTTTTTTAAGACCAAAAAACAATAAACTAACATCATTTAAATTTTCACTACAATATGCTTGATATAACGGATTTCAATTAAATTATGGTATGCATGTTTTTCTACTAATTATCCTCAGTTTCAATCTGCAACCTTTTGGATGCACTTGATATGATGCGTAAATTTAATTTTTCTATATGATGACACTAAAATTTCCAGATTCGTTGTTCGCTCCATTAGGATTAGAATTTGGAAAAAAGGATATTAAGTTTTAATAGAATAATCAAATTATTAATTGCAATATTTTATAAGTTCTAGCAAGCGAATTCGTAAAATACTGTAATTGCTGATATAGGCATATATTCTCAAGAATTAGAATAATGAATAGACCTGACTACCTTATTAAATTATTTAAAACGAAGTTAAAATTTACCAATGAAAGACCTTGACAAACTTGTATGGCAATGACAATAAAATCAGTATATGGATGTGCATTCAGTGCTAGAGCCAAGAATAAATTTAGCACAGCGGCAATGAGTATCGAAAATCCGAATAATCTTCAACATTCATCTATTTGTCCATCAAATAACTTCTTCATTAAGGGCCAGAAAAAAGAAGCGTACATTCATAAACAACAAGCAGTATTCATTCATAGGCAAAATAAAAAGTTTACAAATTTGGTGCAAATTTGGCGGCAAGCATACCGCCCGGTATTTGTGTGATTGCATAGCCGTAGAAAAATGAACTTTCCATGAAACCAAGTTCGGTGGGCGACCAGTAAAATTGTTGCGTCTGAAAACTTAGCAGCATAATTATCTCTGCACTGATATATTCAGTTTTTGATAAAATCTATTGATGAGAGTTTAATTAGCAACTTGACTCGTTAATTCTTTGGTTTCTTTTTTATCAATTATGTCATTTTCAATTTTTAAAATAATGTTCTATCAGCTTATCGTTCAACTAATTTTTTCATTCTTAATTCTTAACCGGTTTGACAAGTATCAATATTAATATTACTCACTGGCTCTTTGTTAACTGCAAATAAGCTTTTAATGATTAACGTTGTGATAAGATCCCTCTAGCCGTTTTTGGAAATTTTTGTTAACTGATCTTGTTTTATATTCATCAGCTTAAAATCTATTAAAAAATGATACACATTGTTTTTATAATTTGTTCTTCAATCGTCATCTGGTACTCTTAACTCTTATATCTCAATTTTTTTTGTATTCTATGATTTTACAGAGTGTGCACCAAATTCCATTGCGTAATCCCGCCGCGTCTATTAATGATATTATGTAATTTTGAATCATAACGTGAAACAGATGAATAATTATTTTTGCATAATTATGCCAAATATGCCAAAAACTTCACGGATAGTAAAAGCAACAATGAATCTCCTTGAAATGTTTTTCGCCAACATTTAATTAACCTGGAAGTTCAACATACTTCTAATTGAACTACCGCTTTCTATATATAGAAGAAAATATAATAGCAGAGGCTATTTCACAATCTAATCATCCGGCAAGCAAATTTGTCTTTTCTTCCCAGAAATTTCTTATTATCATATTGCTGATTAATAGTTGATATTTATTTCTTCTGCTTGTGCAAAATAAATTCACGATAATGAGGGTACGGTATCGTTTATCGAGATAACAATTAAACATAATAAATTTACAGTTCAATAAATCTGAAGAATCATTGTCGTATGCCTGTTTTATCTTTGATAATTTAATTTTTCTCATTTCTTATGTCGTTATATTATCTTCTTGATTAACATTTGTAATATAACGCCCGGCTTCTTCGGTCAAAAATTTTGAACTGAAATTTTTTTAGATTTTTAACTTATCAAAGATTCCAATATATCTGTCATTTTATCCATCTCTTCATTCAATTGATATTTTTGTTACGCAGCTTAGATTTGCTCCAAATTGTTAATTAATTCTATCACTTTTCTTATCTTCTCCCCGACTATTGGGATTTGTAAAATTATTATCAATTGCTTCGATATACTTTTTATCGAATTATCCATGTCATATAAGTTTACGCCTTTTGAGATCCTTATCAAATTTCAGTTGCGCTTTTGTCCAATTGATATTTTGTTTCCAAAGCACTTTTATTGCAATAAATTTTGTTGTTTTATTCTTCAAATCTTTTTCTCTTTGGCCCATAAATAACAATTCTTTCCTTTGCTCTCATCAATTTTCTTCATAAATATTAGGGCTCATTATTAATGACTTGTCCAATTTCTTCTGAGGCCATTGTATTTGTTATCTTTGCTTCCTTCTCTATTTAATTACTTTTATGATCTTTCCCTTATCCTTTTTGCATTACTATGCTTTAACAATGTGTTCAATCCTCTTCAAATTCTTGGCTTTTGCAATCTTTTTCATTTTTAATTCAATAACAATTCCGTTATCTTTGTCCAACTATTTCTTCTTTTCATTATCGATCCCTTTCTCTCATTATCCAGCAGTCTATTTTGTAATCCTTTTTCTCTCTTTTACCATTTGATATGTCATTTCCAAGAGAAATGAAAGCAGGCATTTTGAATATCATATCATGAAATATCAGACATCTCTTAATATATGCTGTGTAATCCTTCCAAGGAGCGATATGATCATTTGAGATGTTAATGAAGGTTACAGAGGAAATCCAATATGCAGAATGATCAATCTATTGATTTGGACGATCCTTGAATCTTCGTCAGAGAATTTCCATTATTTTCATGAAGTCAATGAATAGATGAAATAAAATTGCAGAATGCAAAGAACATTTTGCATCTATTCCGTGGAAATCGTCACTTGTAATACCATCCGGATGTTTTAGACCAAAATCTTGGAATTATAACAGTTGATTTCTTGCCCATAATCATCTGCCACACTGATTATTATTTATTATTATTATTATTACTATTATTATTATTACTATTATTATTATTAACTATTATTATTATTACTATTATTATTATTATTATTATCAGTTATTATCAACTATTATTATTATTATAAATATTGTATATACATGGTTATTGCCGAATGGATCAGTGAAATTGCTAATCATTCGTCCTTTTGCAGCACCAAAATTGCAACGGATTCCGAAAGCAATAATGAAACCAATATTTGCTAATATTGCCGTTTGCCAGCGTTTCTTCTTCAAAAAAATATGTCCTGTAAAAAAGTAAATTACCGAGTAATTTAATATAGTGATGTTTTGATATCTTTCAGATTTAAATAAATGAAAAGCTGTACGAATGTTACTGAAATCACAAAAAAATAGAAGCTTTGATACCGATTTTTCAGAGATACTATGAAGTTGCTCGATGTTCTTTGTTTTTCGTCGTGTTAAAATGCTGCAATATTGGATTTATATTAATTCGAGATCGTTTTCCATTGGAAGATTTACGATACAATTTCATGAATTTTTGAATAACTTCATTATTTCAACCTTTTTACTTTTTCGATCATTGTTTCACTTTGTTTTAATGGACAAGACAAAGATTTTGGCGTCGGTGATAATATATTGGCTTCTATATCCTGGAAATTTTACGAGATTTCAAAATTTATAAATGAAAGGTAGCTTCAGCTTCAGTTAGACAGCTTCAGCTCCAGTTATGTCGTTATTTTCTAATTCCTTTCTATTTTTTTCTTGAATTACATAGTAAGAACTTACGGAATTTGTATGTTGTGCTTTATCGGTAGAAATATAAGACATTGCCATCAGGCTGTGCTCCTTTTATCGTTTTATCGTATAAAAAAAAAAAAGAAAAAAATCTGCAAATTTGGAATTATTTGTTAAAGGAATTATTTGAAAAAATCTTAGAGATTTTAGAAAATATCGGGTCTTTTTAATAAAAATCAAATTTTTCTATTTAAATTATGACTTAAAAGGAATGACTGCAAATAAAGGTCGTTGCCTTGTTGGTAGATCATTGAAGAATTGCTGAAGAATACAATGAAAATGGGAAAATGCAAAAAAATTGAGATTACACCGAATGACACATTAACACAGCACCGTTAAGGATTATATGGTTAGGTAGAAAGTTTGTATCATTTCAAGAGTTGCTTTTCATTTTTAGAAAGAATTGTTCGTAGAACTGATAAGCAGAAGCACTCCTTGTTCATTCAATTTCAACACTGATTTTAGATATGAGAAAAGTGTAAAAAAATTATGCTACATTTCTATATTATTGTTCTGTCAATTGAAAACTTATTATTTACTGAAAAACTTATTTATATTTTGTCAGAATTTGTGGAATCAATTTTTCTGATCTAAGAGTCATACTCAAATAAGAATCATCACAAATTTCATGGAATGGATGTAAATGAGTAGGAATTATTACAAAAATTCATAAGACTTTATAATACGAAATTAGATGAAAATATATGAAACTAAAATATAACTTTCCATATATTTACGTAAAGAAATAAAAGCTCATCAAAAGGAATTTGTTTCAAGTTCTAGGATATTAAAACAATAAATTTGCTTGTTTTGCAAAGATTGGCATTAATTTAACGGGAGTTCTTTTTCATAATGATGCTATTTGCACAATTTTTTTGATTATAAGTAGAATTGAAAGTGATAACTTATAATGTGAGTTTAAAGGCTTATACCTTTTTATTTATGTTATTATTATCTTTCAGATTACTTCTTCATTTTCAATAAATATTATCCCATTTCATAACATAAGAAATATGTTGGTCTTTAAATGACTTAAAAAATACATTGAAATAGATACCTTATGAATTGTATTCTAAACTTTGAGATAAAATATTATTTGGCAAATTGAAATGAAAAAATTACTTTCTGCGTAAGATTTTGCAGCAAATTGTTATAAATTTATTGAAAATGATGAAAGAAGAAGATGAAATAAAAGGAAAGAGAAGGATGAAAGAAGGGAGAAATGGGGAAGGACGGAGGAATAAGAAACCTGCTGCTGTAGTTTTGTTTAACTATTTTTAAAAAAATTCGGGCAGGAACAATATAACTTTATACTCGACCGATTATAACACGGCTACTTTCTCATTTACCGTTATCCTTCTCTTTCATTTTTTTCTTTTTTTTTTTCGAACTTATTCCAAAACTTTCCTTTAGACTAGAAGTCATTTCAAAGAGAAATGTAGAAGACATTCAGCAACTATAATAAACTTTCTAAAAACAAATCTTTATTACAATATTATACACTTGACGCTTTAAGCCTAATATCAGGAAATTTTTCAGTAGAAAAAATGCTTTGCAAAAGAAAGAAGAACAATCTCTACATGACAAATTCCTTAAGAAAATTATTTCTTAAAAAAACTTTTATGTACAAACACTTTTATTGCAGAAGCTTTTTGCCGCCTTAAGAAAATATTATATAATTTTTTAGCCATTAAGTACAGAATTCTCGGTCAAATGACGTGAACAAATGACGTGAATGCAGAGTCAGCATCCTAAAGCAGATTCATGATATAAAATATCCATAAAAAGCGTAAAATATGACAAATATTTCCATTAGCAAGTAGATTTGTAATTTTAATTTCAAAAAAACTTAAGAATCAATCTATAATTGTATCTTTAAACAGTTGGTACTTCGAGAAGGATAAGTGAAAAGCTTCTGGGTGTTTAAAGTCGCTATAATAACATCGTGAAGAAATGACGTATTCTGAACTAATAATTAATTTTTGAAGCGAATAAGTCGACTATAATAAGAACGATTTGTTGAAGATGGGAAGCATATGCTGTGTCATCATATTCATTTTTGAGGCATAAAATAAAAGAATTCGATGGAATTCGTCATCAAACCCATCCTATCATATTGTTTCTCCCTTTAGAAACTGGTATGATACGGGTTTCGCCACTGCCTCTATTAATACATAGTTAGTTGGTCCACTGATTTACATCGCTCACTTACCCCAAAATTATATTTCTAACTATTTTGATGCATGTGTAATGAATGATTAATGCAATAACTGATTGAATGCAATTATGCATAAAGCAATGGATGTTGCAAGATAGTGTGATAATGGAGCAGTAGATTCAGACAGTGAATGCCTCAAAAATTTGCTTGTATCAAAAGTTAGTGAGTAATTATCTTTCAGTATGATGATTCTAGAAGTTTACAAAGGAAAAAATATTTTCCTGAAATCAGAAATAGGATGGAATTTCAATTGCTCTTTGAACCAAACATTTTCACATATTTTATTTCTGTTATATTTATAAAAGATATATATGCATATATCACTTATCACTTGTAGTTCACATCCTTTTGTCCTTGTCTCAGAGTACCCTTTCCTTGTTCCACTTTGTTTGGTTTTTGGACGAAACTCAATTAAAAATTCCATCGATATATTTCCTCAAACTATCAACTATTCTGAAAATTTATATCACTTTAAAAGTATCTTTTAATTATGAAAATGCAAATTTTTTTCTCAATTAAGTCATGAAAAAATAATTGAGAGTAATACATACTATAAGTATAATTTGCCTTAATTGCTGATACTATTTTCTTTAAAATTACTAATTGAATTTTTCAGTCATTAATAATTTTTCCCAATTTTTATTCAAAGAAATATAGGAAAATAATCTTATAAATTGGTTAATGATATCAATTAGAAGATATCATAGTCACACTTAAAACTTGAAATTATTAAAATTCTATTTAATCTATTAGTAATGTGATTTTTTAAACTTTAAATTTCTGCTATATTTTCATTTCTCCATTATTTGATCATTTATTTATCAATTTTTAGCTACAAAAGCTGCTTGTTCATCAATAAAAATGCATTTTCTATTGTTTTTAGATTATCTCTAAAAAAATCGCCATAATTGATGGCAATAATTTTCCTTCCATATTTATTCATTTTTTCTCTAACAGAATAACGAATAACGCTGTTTGTAGTATGGTACTTCAATGCTTATTAGTTACAAGCTGAATTTATGATAATATATTTCAAATAATTTGAATACTTGAAATTGATCCGCACAAATCTCTATGTAAACCACATTTTTGGAAGCAGCTGCGATCATTCCAATGCGAACAATACAAATTATCCTTCAAATATACAATAAATTTATTTAGCACTTTGGTCCATTGCTCGTACTTTCTTTAAGTTTCTGATTTTAATGGTATTTTATTTCGTACACCTTTACTCAATCCGAAATTTTATATGGAAATTATTTTCTTATTACACTAATATATTCTTCTATTTATAAGCTTTTTCAAAACATGAGTATGAATTATAAATGATGGACTAATAATTTAAACTAAAATTTGAAACTTTTTAGATCAAAAATATCAATATTGTATAAATTTCACGATTGTTTCAGCAATCTACCAAGAATTTCTTTTTATATGATTCATTTTCATATTTTAGAATAAAAATAGTCCAATCGGATTGATTTTATCGAAAATTATATTGTTTCATCATTTTATACTACAAAAATTAAATAGATGATTATATTTCCATCAGCGTTATAGCCAAAGTTTCCTCAAATGTCGTAAATTTGTATTTATTAGGAACTCTTTCAATTTAAAGTGATTTAATTTGTTCCCTTAAAAATTGTTACTTAAATATTCACTGTATGCTAACTGCAACAATAAGTATAGTATTTTGAAAATTATCAAAACATTATCTATATATAATAGTTTTTGATCGAAAATTTATTGTATTATGATTTCAGATCAATTTCGACAATCCTAATGACTTTACTGAATTTGTAGAAAACTGCTCAACGAAAGCGACTCATTTCATTTTCCCATTAATTGCATTTATTTACAAATTGTCGAAATTCTTATTCGTAAATGATGTTTCCACAGATAATCAAATAATTTTGTAATTCCTTTAGCAATTCAACACTGACTACAGGAAAATTTATTTCTGAATCCTGAAATTTCAATGGCTAGTATTATAACAATTTGAATATTTCACAATTTTTCATTTTACATTCTGTTATTCATTACACTTCATCGCTTCGTATTTCTTTACACTTCACTACACTCAAGTTTAGAACTTTGTTGAATCTTAATAAATAGGCAGTATCGATATGATAACAAATTGAGAAATAGTTGAATTTCTTGGTCCGAAGTTATATTTCGTATGATAAATGCCATATGTGGAAAACTGGAATTAGTAATGATTTTAATGTGGCTGCCATTATTTCAATAACATAAATGTGCTATGATAGAATTCGTTGTTAGAATATTTATTTTCGTATATTTCGAAATATTTCAAAAGAAGTGATTAAAGAAGTTTGACAGATGCTGTAGCGAGGAGAATCATCGATAATATCAAGAAATAAAGTCATTCTTACGAAATAATGGAACAACTAGAAAATATGACAGCAAAATATTACAACAGTAATTTCAAATAATATGCCGTCTATACATTTCATAATCCATGTCAGCTATTACGGAAGTCCGTTAAAACCAACAAAATTTTCCCAACTTTCAGGTTGTTAATATACAGGAAAATATAATAATAGTCATGCTCGTTTATTTGATTCTATTAAAATTAAATAAGCATCGCTTTTTATGAGAAAACATCAATCTTAAACTCTCAATTTTTAAAATAATTGATTCCAGTATTAAATTTTTCTACCAAATTCTCAAAGGATCAGAATATAATCAACCAAAAATAATCAGAAATTTCTTAAGGAATCAGAAATTTTCTCAATCTCTTCATTGCTTTTTTCAAGAAATACATTGTTCATCTTTTTGAGAATTACACTGCAATAATTAAACATTCTTAAATAAGAAATATTTTGAAATCAAAGCAAAAAGTTATCAGAAACAATCACGTCGCACCAAAATGAAAGAAAGATTTCTTTAAAAATATTTTGCCTTTCCCGAATAGTCATCTTGCAACTTTAATCGTGGCTTTATGTTGCATTATCCTTTTAAGTTTGAATTAAAAACAATCTTATCGCATCTATAGTCTATAGTTAAAGTAACTGTTATTGAAATATCTTCTTATAAGTTCTGAATTACATTCTGATCCAATTCAATGTAATGGATATAAATAACGATATGTTGAAATGGAAGCTTTTTCGAACTTAGATGCAATATTTCCAAAATAAATAATATTTTAGGATTTTACAATTGTAACAAGGAATCTTTCTATCAATTTCAGATGTAATTAATTTAGCTTAGCATTTGCAATATTTATAAGCTATTTATATAAAGTAATTCTCGCGATCATTGCTCCAATATAATGTATAATATAATTATTCCACACACTGCAAACATATTTTGAAACAGACAATTTCTTCTCTGTTTCTAAAAAGACTGATAAAGTTAATTTGAAAATTGCAATGTAATTTTTGGAATTAGATTAAATTTTTTTCTTTTAGATTCAGTATTTCCTAACTAATTTTTAATTCAGCTCGATTGCAATTCATTTCTATCGTCAATTTAAATATATATTTTTATATCATTTTTAGTGATAAATAATAGCGCAAATGTTAAGAAAACAACAGTAAAATGACATGAAATAATGAGCATTATTTAACAATTACATTTGCTGCCAATGCATTTCAAGAATTTCTGCTTATCATTTAGAACAGTGTCGTGAGTTGTTATTAATCAGATATTGTCATATCAGGTGAACATTATCACTTTTATAGCGCAGATAATTTCTCTAAACTGACATCATATCATCTGATGCCTAATAATTTCATCTATTTGTTCATTTTTTTCTAATCTATTTTTCGGTTATTTTTCAACTGATATCTCATTCATGGATTTTTGGTGACACAGGATTAGGATTTGGAGTTTGTTTGGTAGGAAATGGTCATCTAATTCTAATGACATTTGTACACTTCCGAATGAATGAACGACATTGCTTATTGCTTCCATAGTCTGCAATAATTTATACAATATCAATTAATTTGTAAGTAAAGCAAATAATTCAGGTCACAATTAATGTCGCCTATGGTGACATTCATGATGAATACAGATCGCATCATTTCATTTTTATTTCCTATTCGATATTTCGAGAATAATTATTCATGTCAAATCAAGTAGGTTAGTTTCTGCTTTGTTTTTCATGAAGCAGAAACGATTGAAAAATTCGAAATTTTTAAATAAAAATTTCAAAAACAATCTGTTTTTCTTTTGACTTCGCAGTGTTTAAATGTGTAAATTGCAAACTTTTCCACAAGCTTCTAAATAACCGAGGAAGCTAAAAGTTAGGCAATTATAAAAATATTTGACTCCAAAATTTCTGTTGAGAAATGCCTCTTTTTCAATAATTTTTTTATTTTGGATTAATCACTGTTTACCCCCAATACTTTTTTTTTCGTATTTGTTCCTTCAGAAATATTGAATCGTTCAGTGGTTATTGCTGGTATTTATTGATTCCCAGATAATTCAGTTTAGCAATAATTTTTAACTGCCACTAAAGATTCTATGAAGGAAAAGTTTTAGGTCAGATATATTCTGCTACCGATTTTCGCGGATTTGATTGCTATGATGATTATCATTCCCGCATCTTTAAGTGTTATCCTTTACGTAATTGTTATTGCGCTAACTAATTGTCGAGAAAAAGAATATTAATTAATATAGTGTAGCAGCATAAAGAAAGGGAAGATTATTTCTTTAATGTACCTTCCAAATTATCATTTTTAATAAATATCATTAATGAATTACAATAATCATTTATTATGAAACGAGCAATGTCTTAACAAGACCTTTTATGATTCCGTAACCAATCTCTTTATTTGTACAGTCATCTGTGAAAATGATGAATAATTAATTAATTCAGTAAGGCGTGTTTAACATAATATCTCACCATATCGAAATATGAAATTAAAACTAACAAATCAAAATCATTTATATTCTAATCTGCAGTGATAATTCGCATCTAAAATTAGCTAGTCATTATTATTTCAGTGGATATTAAGTGGCAGTAATATTCATTAGAGGATATCTGTGCCATAGAGCACAAAAAAATTGATCATCTAAACAGCTACATAATCTGAGTAATCTGTGAAAAAAAAAAGTAATATGCTTGTTATTGATAAAATTCTTTTAAGATAACATTGATAGTACTTAGATTAAATAACTTATACATCTGACAAATGACTACATATTTCTCATTCATTTAATAATGATGAAACACTAAAATTATTCAATTGTATGAAAATTTAAAAAGAAAAAATAAACTACAAATATTATGGGCAATGATATTGTCCTAATGTGCTGCTGTTATGGAATATGCTAGTGGATTGAGAAAGTGAAACAGAAATAAAAATGTAGTAGGGTAATGGTCATTTTCAGGCCTTGACCCTTGTTATCGCTACCATTCTTCTTCCAAATAATTATGCTTTATATTTTGCATAACAAGTTAAATATTTGCACAAGAACGAATACTGAATGCTAAATAGACTTAATATTCAATATTTAATGCCGAATGCAATTGTGATGATCCGACCTTTTGCTTTCTCGAGAAAGCATCACAGGTTCTCCTTTGTCTTATGTTGTACGAAGGAAAAGCTCGAAACGTAATTTACATCAAGAATCAATATTGGAAGCAGAACGAATAGGTTTCCGAAATGATCTGCCTACGAGTTTTTGATTAACTATGAAAGATAGGATGCGTTAATGTGACATAGTGTCCCCGTAAAAATGAACTTAAGCATGTGGTTTGGATTGAGGAGAAGGAGTGGGGTGATGGAGAGGGGATTTAATGGATTGTCGGTTTGGAATAGGGAAGGGAACGATTTTGATTCTATGGTTGAGAGATAATCGATGATCAGAGCGATAACTTTAAGTAAAAGTTTTCTAAGTGACTGACGTATAACGTGACTAGACGATGGTGATTGAACTGACTCCATATGTGATACATGTAACAGACTTTATGTATTTTAAAGAAAATTAAAATGAGTGAAATGAGTATTATCACTGAAACTGAATATCGACAGTCACATCAAGAAAATGACGATGATATCGAGAGAAACATTCCTGAACCAAAAACTGAGCGAGCATTATTGATACAACGTTGTCTCTTGGCCGAACAACAATGGTATCAAAACTTAGAAGTAGCCGAAATTTTTGTGAAGGTATTTCTGGTCTTGATGTGGCTGCCGCTTTTTTCATAAGCCTGAATTTAGTATTTTTTTCTAATATATGATGGTAAGTTTGAATCGGTTGTTCTAAAAGAAATTTAGAATATAATCGTTAGATTATATTCTAAAATAATCTAACGTTGGTAATGAATATTAATGGCTAGAAGTACAATGAAAATTTTAAAAAATAACTTAATTGATTACAAGCACAAAAGTAATTTTCACTTAATAATTTATTTATTTTTGAAAGTTTTTAGCTGGAAAATATTTTGCGGGCAATTTGTAAAAGAATGAATTTATCTGCCAAAGTGGATTCATCGGTTAACTTGAAAGCAGAAAATCCGATGACAGAAAGATTTTCGTTGGTGCAGCGAACGGGAACGGAAGTATTCAAATGTTCTGTTATGCTACTTGGCGAAAGTGTCGTCCAGACTGAGGTGTCACCGATAAAAATTCAAGATTGTAATGTTCTGAACTTTCAAAAATAGAAGGAAATTTAATTTTCGAATTCTTTCACAACTTATCAGTTTGTTTGTGTAAGTTATTAGCAAGTATTATGATGTAGAATAAATTGTAACTGAATCAGTTAATTTTTAGGTAACAATGAAATATCCGAAAATGCCTAATGGCTTTTACCGCGGAACTGCACAGCCTGATGTACAGTGGAAATTGCAGCAAATGCAAAATGCCGATAATTATTATATTCAGGCCTTGAGCATAATTGTTCAAGTCAGTTCGTTTTATTCCTAATTTTTTCTGTTTGTCTTTTTTTTTAGAGAATAATCTTAAATGATTGGCATTGATTGTACTTCAGGAATTGAGGTGGATTAGGCAGTTGTCATCTGATGATATCGGAAAGATATCATCCACTATTATCACCACTATTGCTAAGGTACAATTTGTTTTCTTTATTTTACTAGTTTAATAAATTTTATATAAAAATTTTTGAATTTAAATCTAAAATTTTAAGCTTATTTTATGTTACATCTCATTACTTTTGCGTAATTTTTCTAGACGTTTCAAAAATTTTTATTTTTGTAGGTAACAAATCTTATGGGGCATGCACGTTCAACATTATGCTTGCCAGAAAAACGCACATTGTTAGACTTGTGTAATTTAGCGATAACACGATGTTTCAATCCCCCACTGCCATCTGATTTGGTTTTCTCATATTATATAAGTGCAGATCGTCTTGTTTGTGCTGCTTATCAAATCGCATCAAAGACTAATGGTGTTCTTTTTGAAATGTTTTTATATATTTATAGTTTAATCTTTTTTCTAATTTGAAAAATAGTCTCTTGTAAGCAATAAACGAACGAAATCTTGGTCAATTATCTCTTTCTGCATATTTGCTACTATTTATTACAAACACTTTGAAAAAATATATATATAAATGGATCATTGAGGATCAGTGATAGACTTCAGTTTTATGGGGACAGTCTTTGAATTTTATATTTTTTCTGAAAAATAAAAATGATATTGATCTCTCTAACTCTAGTGGATAAAAGAAAATTTTTTGAAAAAAAGTTTTTACTTCTCTAATGATTCTTAATAATCAAGTAGTTGTGATAATGATATTTGAGTTTGTTATTCATAAGATTTCTTATTCATTTTTTCAGGCGCTCAAAATTTGACAGTTACCTTAGCAGACTGTTTACTTCCGCAACTCGTGGACGTTTTATTTTTGACAGATCGAGCTCTGAACGTAGCGCAACAATTTAATTATAATATGTGCATGCTTAAAGAACGAATACTTACATACAACCATATTTGCTCCTGATTTTGTTGTTCTTATTTTTGACCATTACTTATTGGAACTTAAGATAGGAACCTAGTTAAAAATTGGTAAAGTGTTCAAAATACATTTCATGATTTCCTTCTTGTTTTTTTTTCGTTTTTCCGAAATATCAGGTACATCCTTCCGAAGCATGGAGCAGCTTCGTAAGAAGCCCAAAGCAAAGAAAATATTAGGTGGTCGTCTTTGTTGTACAAATATATTATTGATAATTTCTCAGGATAACATCGTGTATAAACTGTGTTATGAAGAAATGGTAATATTGCATAGTATTTGTAAATATTTTTGATTACTGTGCGGTTCAATTTTTCACAAGCTATTCATATTTATTTATATTTTTATAAAATGTACTATAACGTTGAATATTAGCTTTAGCTGAATATATGCAGTTAGTTGATGTTCCGGGTGAACAGATTTAAAAAGTTTACTTGATTAAACTTGCGTGACCGATGATTGGAAGCTAAGTTCAAAATACTATTTTCAGCTAACTGGTTTCAGTTATTTTTAATTTTTAATATCATTTCGTTTTCTATGGTGGCTAGATCTATGAGACCTGAGAGAAGTAGATTTTGTATTTTTTTGTATTTTTCTGAGATTCACAGTGCTGGGATATTGTAGCTCATGGATTTTATGCTGTAATCAAAAGATACTTGAGGAAGGAAAATTTATACTTGGCGACTTGAGCGAGTGAATCACCCTTAAGTTCCCATGTAAGCTATACTATCTCCTAAGTAAGTAGAGAATTTGCTCCTTAATATTCAGCAAAAATATATCAGTTACAGATATCCAACTATTCTTGAAATGTCAGCAATTATAGAACTGAAGGAAGCGCATGCCACATTACTGTACTTGGAAAGCATTTTATATTGCCAAGCAAACAGGATAAAACCATCACCAATAGTTATTCGTGAAAAGGTAATCTTTGTAATTTGTAAATTGTTCGATTATTTTTGAAAAATGGTTTGCAGATTATTCGTGGATTTTGTTGTGAAACGAGAAAGACCATTCTTTTGTTTTAGTATTGATCATTTGCCACGACTTTATTAACATACGTTTATTATTTCGAAAGTAATTTTCTCATGAGTATTAATCAGCGTTTGATAATTTGCAGTCTCTGTGTATCGATGTGTAGAATGGGAAACATTTTTCTCTACACATATGTCATTCTTCCAAAAGTCAGTTCATAAAAGTAGTTGGAATAAGTTTTTAGGTACTACCGCTGTTATATCGTTTGATGAAATCTTCTGTTTCAATAATGTTTTTCACGGAACAAAATAAAGATCAACTGACCGTTATCATTAATTTATTAGAAGCTGGTCTGAAATTCTGTCGTGGTACAAAAATTCAAGTAAGTCAATTCCATACAAATTTCACGTTGGTCGACGAAACATTCAAATTTTTGTAAATTTATAGAATTTGCGATTGGATACTCTCGATTCTTTTCATATTGGACGAAAAGAAGCTATTGAACGTACTATTGTTAAAGACAAATCGGAACTTCCTACCATGGATGATATTATTGGACAAATAGAAGTTTGTTTTCATTTTGAGTGCTCCTTTAATTTTCAGCATATTTTCACTCCTGCTTGATTAAATAATTTGTTAAGGCTAAGAAGGCTCTATTAGAAGCCGTGGTTGATCCTTTCTTATATCCGGAATGGTTTGCTGCATCAGGACATTATCCTTGGCGTTGCGTTCTTCTTTATGGTCCGCCGGGAACTGGTTAGAGTTTCCTTATAGGACTTTTAAAATAATTGCCATTACTTATTATTGTCCAATTGTTTAAATAATTATGGCCTCAGCTAAACTTATTTTTCTACCATGTATCTCAAAAAATTCTATAAAATTGATTTTTGATTTGATTTGGATATTAGTCCATTCAGATAAAGCCTGCTTGGCAGGTAATATTAAAAATAAAAACAAAAGTGGATAGGAAAAAAGATATTTCAGGTAAAACACGTTTATCTCAGTCAATTGCACGAGAAATGAATACCAGATTTTACCAGGCAAAGTATACATAATTATGGACAAAAATGATTGGTCTTCTTTTAAACTTTACAGATAATATATGAACTATATTCTGTTAGCTTTTAAACGGAACATATTTTTATATCAAAGAAGCCATAGTTTAATGAGGTCAATAAATAGTTCATATTTGGCTCATCTCAGGTTTCCTCCTCAGATTTAATTTCAACCTGGATTGGTCAGAGTGAAAAATTAATTCGTGAACTTTTCGATCATGCTTTAGCTCATGATGGTGCATCGGTCATATTTATTGATGAAATTGATAGTTTGTGCCGGGTCAGGCAGATTACTGAAGATGATAATATTAGGCGTGTTAAGGTAAATGTGTGTTTGTATGTTTTTTCCAGAAGTAAATTCTGCTTTTTATTAATGTTTGTAATAGGTTGAAAAACAATCTTTTTCCATTAATTTCTTATAATAGTTTCAAATCCTTTTTTTGCTTAGACTTAGTCGTTTAACTTATTTGACCATCGAGAAAAATTTTACGCTATTTACTGAATATACTAGTACAAATTTAAATGTGAAATAGAATCTTAAATCAAATCAAATGTGATGGTTCATTTGATAAACAGTATTCGGTTCAAATCAAATTTAAATTTATTAGTTCTGCAGTTTACAGACAGAATTGTTTTTGCAACTGCAAAGATTGCAAAGTTCACAACGTTCTGTATTGCTTATTTGTGCAACTAATTGTCCATGGGAATTGGATGCTGCTTTCTTGAGACAGTTTGTCCTTATTAGTTTACAACTAAATTAAGTTCTTTTATTTTAGGAAATTGTTATATAAAGAATGCATTCAAAAATTTAGAGAAAACGAAATAAATATCTTCTTCAGTTGTCTTTCCTTTTAGTTTCGAAAAAGGATTTTTGTTGGTTTGCCTGATGCTGCGTCAAGAGTAACCTTACTAAAAAGTTCATGAATGTGAGTCCCAGTTTATTTCATCAATTATTTGTTTTAAAATTAAGTGATAATAAGAAATTAGATACCTAAAACAGGTTTGGATGTCTAAGACAGGTTTAGGTGATCTTTAAAATCTCTTAAAATCTTCAAGTTTATATCATTTCTAAATAATTTCATTTTGTTTAGAAACTTACTATATCGAGCAACATTAATTGGAATGTTTTGGAAACTGTAACAGATGGTTTTAGTGGTGATGATCTAAGAAGGTTTGCTCGAGAAATCGCATTTTTGCATTTCAATAAATTCAAGGTATGTTATCTTTCTTCATTTGTTTCTATATATGTGTATATATACGCTTATTTTGATGAGTTGAATAGAAGAGTAAAAACTGAAAATTGCTCGTCTTCTATTGGTATCCATAAAATTTTCTTCACCTTGGCTATTAACATTTTTCTAATATAGAATTTATTTTCACATTAATTTCTATTATCACATCGTTTCAGCAAACATTGTTTTCTGAAAACATGTGACGTTTGGATGTAAAAGATTAGTGTATGGAATAATGAAATGTTAAAATAAATTAATTATCCATTATTCTTGTATTTACAGGAGTTATACAATCTCAATTGCGCTATTAGCAGGTCACGCTTAGCAGCTCAGATTCCAGTAACCATGGAAGATTTTGAACAAACGCTTCAGAAATTTTGCCCTACTGTAGACGGACTCACGCTATCTAAATATATGGAATATTCAAAACAAATTTAGAAAGACTGTAATTAATCATTGATTGCTTTTGATTTTGTTATTATTGTATTATATTTGCGGTTATTTCACCTTACTGACTTTCGAAAACTGGTGATGTTTGTTCTTCTCACTGGTTTTTTTCTTTATTGTTTTATAAACAAGAAGCTCTTCCAATTACTAGTAGATAACTAATAATTAGATTATTCAATTATTAAATTTCATTTGACGATCTTGTTAATATAGTGGATGCATCATAATGCTAATTTACTGGTTATTCTTACATTTATCATTTATTTTGCATTGCTGTGTAATCTTTATCTAAAGAAAATTTTTTCAATGAAATTGGTGGTTTTTCATAGTTTACCGGTATTAGTAAAATAAGAAGTGAAGGAAAAGATATCTCTTCCCAGGAATTTTGGTTATTCTTAAATTAATCTCGGCAACTTGACTCTAATTTTACTATTTCTCTAGATTTTTTTTCACTGGAGAATAACAACCCTCATTTCTTTTTCTTCTTCCTCTGAAGCAGGAAAATTCTCATGTGGTTCATATTGAAATTAGTTTCTGCTTGAGTGCTAGCAGTTAAGTCATGTGAGAGGTAAGGGTGTGGTTTACAATGTTATCTGCAACTGCATTTTCAGAAAAAGATGGATTAAGCGTGAAAGATAACGCACTGATATTATCTATATATAGATAGAAAGAGATACACACAAATGCAGCAATAAGGATTTGGAGCTTAGTAGAATACGGGATGCCAATCGTATATATATATATATATATATAGATTATATATTTGTAGATATGTACATGAATAAATAAATAAGTATATACAATGTTTCATTGTTTATTTGTTGATTGTTCAACTCATTTATTTACAAGAAATATATGGTTAGTCTGAAAATTAATTTTGTCACTATCTACTCATTCTGAAGGCCTTTGAAAAGTGGTTTTCGGGTAAAAAAAAAAAGAAATTTCCTTGTAAAGAAGGATAGAGAGGATAAAGATGAGTAAGGGAAGAGATGCTTGGAACATGCAACTAGAAAACAAATCAGTGTGTTAGTGCCAGCCAAACCGAGCTGCCACTGTTGCAGGATTAGTAATTCAGGCCATCGTGGCAGCACAAGCGGCTACCACTCAATGCACTACCTCAATCGTCTGCTTCTTATTAGTATAATCTGCTCTTCTTCCTTCATCAATTTCATCCACTCAAGGTAATCTTCGCTCTTCTGTTCCTTCCTTTATTTTGAAACATTATTTGCTTCACCTTTTTACTATTTACATTTATTCATTCAGATGGTCTAGGCTTGAAAATGTTTCCTCATCATATCATCGTTCATGAAATTTTACTGATAATAAATAGTCTAAGAGAAAGGTCAGTCTCTGAGTTTTTATTGATGCTCTACATGTCTTCAAAATATTTGCGATGCTCACTTCGTGTTCTCTGTTTTATGGCTCCATTCTTTATATCTTTATATTATTGATATAATATAGTATTGATCCATTATTATCATCTAATTGATAGGTACTGTTGTTTTATTGATTCTATATTAATCGTATGATGATTCGTTTAATGTATAAATAGTAGACAGGTAATGAATTAGAGTACCAGAGACAACTGTTTTGCCTATCAGTTAATCAAAAAACATGAATATTTAGACGTAAATTAATATTTAATTATGAAACTTACGAAATGTTTTTGGATATAATATCAGTGGTTTTGGTGGTACTGTTGCAAGCACTCTCTCTCGTTGAAAAAGGGAACAAGAATTCATTGTCGAACAGATTTCGAACTTTCAGATTTGTTTATACAACTAAGAATATAATTAGGTAATTAGAAGTTGGACCAAATCCTCATTTATACACAATATATTATCTTATAAATTTATGTCCTACACCATGTTGTATCAGATTATAAATTGGACTGTGAAATCCATACAGTTATTGCATCACAGCATTGATTGCATATTAAGTCGTATTCAAGAAATTTGCTTACCACGATGTATAAAATTAGAATCTTATCAAAATAAATTCTGAGACAGATGTTGAGAAAATGAAAAATCGACTACTTGACAAATCTTTGTATTCCAATCCACTCCTTTGCAATTCTCTACTGTCCCATTCTCTTGTGAATTTTCTCAATATTTTTTAAACTGAGTCCTGAGAATTGAATATGAGTGTTTTTCAGTTTATGATTATCATTACTCACCTTGGACATCATTTCTTCATTTATAGCCATTACTTATCTTGGACGTCGTCCTTCGTTCCTCTTCTTGCGTGTTTTCTCTTGCATTTAGTCATTTTCATATTTCCTATTGAGTTCATTTCTTTTTGAATATTTTCTAATGAACTTATTCTTTTTGAATATTTCTTATCGAATTTATCCTTTCTGAATACTTTCTGCTAGATGTACTTGTACTCTAATTTTAAAATTTCTTTTGAATATCAAGTTTATTCGAATAACAAACAACCTTAGAAGAATCAAATAAGTGAGGAATGATAGCAAAAAAAAGAAAGAAAGATTCTTCTCTTCACCAACTGGCAAATATCAGGTATTGCAAGTTATAAGAAGTTCTACTTTTCGTCTTTTCTGTATTTACCAAATCTAATCTAATTGATACCTTACTCATCTATGCTTTTGAAATTGTCCTCTCCCTCTTCTCTCTATCCATTTCACGATCCTTGTTCCTTTGTGATATATTTTTTTACTTTTTTGTTAATTGATTTTGCAAACTATATTTGCTTGTTATTTACTCAATTAAATCTCTTTAGACTATTGTTGTCTTGTCATTTCTTTTCATTTTAATGTCGTTTTGAAAGATAATGTTAACGAATTTTTACGTAAAATTGAAAATTAAATTTTTCATTGATATTTATTAAAAAAATATATATCCAATTAACAAGGGATTGTTATTGCATCTATTTTTTCTTTTTATACTAACACAATCAAAACTTATTCTTGTTTCTAATAAAATAAATGTATTTTGTAAGTATTCTGACGATTCGATATTGAATAAGGCCTAACTAAGCGACCATCTATCTAATTTATATTTTCATAGATAAATCAAAGGAAAATTTGGTTTTGGTTCTTCACTGCCGTGAAATTTCTCAACTAAGTTTAAAATATTATAGAAGTAGGCAGGTCATCATATATTGATACTACGGCGGATAATCATTGCACTCTAAATATTATGTTTTTTTTCTCCTTGAAGTTGAGAGTTCTGTAGAAATTCAAAGTGAAATTCATAAATGCTTTAGCCGTTTTCAAGAAACTTTCGACTGAGACTATTGCAATGATTAGAAGTGAATGAATTTTGTTCTGAAGGAGTAAAAATTGCAAAAATTCTTGATTGGTTCAGTTGAAGTAATTAAGAAAGCGAAAACATCATATTGAAAATCCTAATCAACCAGAACCTTTTAAAGTTTTCAAATTTAGTGAAAAATTTTTTAAGATTGAAATCTTTGAATAATTTCAGCAATCTCAATATAAAATTGGTGTGGCATTTCTTCATGTCTAATCATTTTCATTCGTTGGTATATTTTTGAAAATGTAACGAAAAAGAAAATGCATTTCGATCAAATTATTCCTTATCCACTTAGTGCCTTTTTCATTCTATTTTCCTCTGTCACTTCGCTTTGATTTTACCCTTTGATTTCAACCAAATATTTCAGTCTTCTTTTTCTTCTTCAACTTTTTCTTCAAACTTTTTGCTATTTTATATGGATTTGAGGAAAATATCAATTGCAATTGCTTGGAAATAGTTGCGAAAAAAAAAGAACCAATAGAAATGAGAAAAAGTATAGAATAAATAGCACCAAATCGAATTTCTTCTTTGTTTCAAAAATTCGAAAATAGTAATAACAAATGTCTAGCAATGCCAGATGTACCACTATATCTGAGGAGAAGATTTATAATTAAAAATTATTCCTTTTCAATTTCTTTTTTAAAAGCACAGCGCTTAACAAGATGATCAAAACTTGCCGCACATGATGATGGTAAGGAGTGACTTACCTTTAATCAGATCATAGCAAAGTGTCATCTCTCCATCATTCTCTCCTCCACTAAAAGATTAATGGAATGAAATGCTCTTTCTAACTCGATTGTTTCTTGGCTTAAATAAATACTAAGAGATTTGGGAAAAGTCAGTCTACTGATTCTTAAATTTTTGAATAAAATTTTTATTAAAAAGTGGGAATGAAGTTAGTGCGATCATACGGCAGAAGATTTTCAACCACCCAAATATATTATGGAAGGGAGTTGGGCTTATTTAACTGAAAATTTTTAAAATTTTTTTATTGGCACAATTTGCTATTGTCGTAAGAAACTATCGGCAAATAGAAGTACTCAAATTGAGGGAGGTAAGAAGACATAAGAGAAATAATTAGCAGTGAAAATACTTAATGAATTGGCAATCAAACTACAAAGCATTTGAAAGTTCTACATGAATTTTCTATATGAAAAAAAATTCTGTATGAATTCTAAAATATATGGACTTTTTATGTTTCACTTATCTTCCACCTGTGCATGAAAATTAAATAAACGGTTGAATCTTCAAGCCAGAAAGTAAAATCTTAGGAACTCCATTTTCATAGATTTAACATCCTTGAAATTGAAACACACGGATGTTGGGATACGTATAAAAGTAGTCTCACTATGGTACGACATCTCTCTCCTTTTACTACTTGCAGATTGTGGAGCGATTCGAAAATTGTAGGTTTGCTCTTTGTAAGCTAAATTTTTTGGAAATTTTTAAAATTACGAAAAATCATTTCATAAAGCTGTTTTTCAAAAAAATTTATTAAACTTTTCTTTTCAGACAAACAATGTATAGAAAGAATTCACGAATTCTTCGAAGGTTGAGCAGGTAGTTCGTTTTGAAATTTAATGACTTAGTATCTCATATCTCTGAAAGAATATTCCACATTCATAATTTTCCTTAAAAAAATTTATGTCTTAAGTTTTTGTAAAATCTATGAAATATCTATCGTTTTTACAATTTCAGATTATATGATTGGCAAATGGATGAGTATGGTGGCTTACATCCAGTGATTGAATCAATTAACGGAAAGGAACAGCAGCCACACTATCCCCATTATCATCATTCAGCAATCTCAGTGGATGATAAAATGAAACGCCAACAAACTTGTGCCAATGATTCATTCATTCTGGAAACTATCCTCAAAAAATATAATCGCCATAAAATTCCAGGAGATTCAGTGGTTGTTCAGGTTGAGGTTTGGGTACAAGAAATTACGACAATTAGCGATATTACCTCCGACTTTCAAGTAAACTTCTGTTCTTAAATTACAAACTTATCGATTTTACTGTCATATTTGTAGTACAAAACAGCATAAGTTAAAACTTATAACCAACATTACCTGAATATAACAGTTCTGCAAGACTTTTAGAAATCTGGAAAAAATTTAAATAAATAACCTGATAAAGTGATAAAGGAATATGATTGCGATTGCTAAAGGATTTTTTTGCCCATTTAATTTCTATTTCTTTTTTAATTCATCTATTCTTTCGATTTACATTAGATTTGATGTATATCTAAATTACAGCTCGATATTTACATAAGTGAAATGTGGTTGGATCCAGCTTTAGATTATTCTTGGATGCAACCCTGTAAATATAATTTGTCACTGAATAGCGTTTTGCTGGAAAAGCTTTGGACTCCTAATTCATGTTTTATCAATTCGAAAACTGCTGATATACATCGAAGTCCATTTCCAAACATTTTTTAATGATTTATTCCAATGGATCAGTATGGACTAATTATAGGCTCAAATTGCAAGGTATGTCGTTTTTCTTATACCCTTCTTTTTGAATCTCGAAGAAGCAAAAATAACCTTCAAGAATGGATGAAATTCCATGTAATACTATACTTTATTTGTTTATCTATGCAGACTTGAAAGTTATATGATTATTTCTCAATATATCTATCTGAAAATTCTGAAAATTCAGCTTCCAGACATCGAAAGTTGATGAAATGCTTTTTAGTAGATTTCTCGGTAATTCATTAGCAAGCAATTTTTGGCATAGATAAAATTTTTCTTCCTGTATGCTTCTATGCTTCCATCAAGTTGAAAAATTCATGAAAAACTTTTTTTAATAGTTTGGTAAAAAATTGTAATGGTTTTCAATTCGATATACATTCTGGCATTTTTATCTTTTTTCCATTCTGTTTCTGTATTCGAAAATAATTTTTGGATTCGATTTCAGTTTAGTAATCCCTCAGTATGATTACTTCGTATTTTTCTAAGTGAAATATTGTAAATATTAAAAATAACAGTTTGAAGTTTAAATATCAAAATATGACTTAAAGAATCACTTTACTCAAACTTTACTCTTTAGCCTACTTTCAATTGCAATTGGCTAAAGTCATATGCAAAAATAGTAAGAAGAAACACAAAATTTCAAATAATAAAAATTAAAGATCGATTTAAAGGATTTATGAAAATATAAATCAGTAATATCCAAGCAAAAAAAGATAATGTTACATTAAAATCCATAAACTTTAAGAAAAAATGTCAATTTCAGGACCATGCATTATGGATTTAACAAGATTTCCATTCGACAATGTTACATGCTCGCTCACTTTCGAAAGCTTCAAGTGAATTCTTCAAATTCATCTTAAAAACTTTAAAAATACTATGACAATTATTCCATTAATTATGTGACTGCTAGGTTTCGAGTTTATGCCAAAAGTTATCTATTCTTTAAAAAAATTCGAAAGGACAAAGACGATTTAGCATTATTAATCATTGCGAAATTAATGAAAACAAGCAAAATTTGAAAGGAAAAAAGGCAAACAAATTTGCAGAATTAAGACATAAATTTATTTTCGATCACTTAATATCACTTTACTCAAAAATTTTGCTACAGTAAAAATTATAAAACAGTTAAAACATTAACCAAAAAAAATAAACAAAAAAATAATATATGCAAAAAAAATAAATTGTTTGTTGAAATAATAATTTTCTTCAATAAATTTCACTTTTTTTCTTTTTGAATAACTCTGATGATGCACAAAAGCCCCATTACTGACAGTCGACTTGAATTGATGGAATAATTTTCCAGTTTCTGAAATGCATGTTTGGTAGCGTCTCAGGGATTGTAGCTGTCACGTTGCTTTTTTTTCAATTCTATTCAAAGATGTAATAGTTTTAATGTTTGGGCAAGCATATTTCGCAGAATATTCGTAATTTTCTATTTTTGTTCTTTTAGTTATAATACTGATGAAGTTCAAATGGTTTGGTCGCCACTTGGTGTTTCAAAAATGCGTGAAAAAATGGAACTAGCTGATTATGAGCTTACCGGTATAGAGAACCTCAGGAAGACAGAGGTCTCTTTTATGTATTTTATTATATCGTCCTTCAATTGATACAAGAATTTGTTGTTGATCTTTGTCATTTATTGACATATATATCTAACTAACAATATTGAAAAATAAGATAATTACAATTAATTCTTTTTTCCGACATTTGTTCTTTAGAAAATTTTCTTCAGCCTTATCCCGCTGGTTTTTGGCATGAATTAACAATGAGATTTCATTTTAAAAGACGCGCAGGATGGTATATTCTGCAAGCTTATCTTCCAACTTATCTTACTATTTGTATATGTAAGCTACTTCAATGACTGATTTAATAATTTCTGCTGTGAATTTATCAATATGTCTTACGTTCTTTGAATTTTTTTTCTTATTGTCGACAAGGACATTACATATTGTCGCTGAATAAAATTGGTTGTTATTTATTGTTGTTTAGTTATGGTGGAAAAATGCTGTCATTCCTTTAAGAGCAACATATTAGAACTAGATTTCTTATTAGTTAACCTGATACGTTTATCGTTTATTTTAGCATGGATTTCGTTTGCTCTTGGTTCCAAAGCAATACCAGCACGAACAATGTTAGGGGTTAATTCACTTCTTGCAATGACTTTTCAGTTTGGCAATATTATAAGAAATTTACCGCGAGTTAGCTATGTCAAGGTTTGTAATTTTTGTATTGTTTGTAATAAAAATGTGTACTGATTTGCAGTTGTTGAATGAATAGTGAAATACTTAGTAAATGAATTCATTTTTAGGCAATAGATGTTTGGATGCTAAGTTGTATGACTTTCGTATTCTGTTCATTGTTGGAGCTTGCGTGGGTCGGATACTTGAGCAGGGAAGAACTCGAAGCACCTAAATCCGTAACAACAAAGGTATTACCAGCAGTGCATCATGATAATAACAGTATCAACTTACCAACAACAACGCATCAAGACCATTATGAAACGAATTCTGTACTTTCCAGGTCAAATTTTACATTGTCAAGATTCTGTCCCATATATTATCAAATTAAATATGTTTCGAATATATTCAGAATCCTCAGGGACTTCTTTCCTATTATGCTATGGATGTTCAAAATTTTTCCTAATTTTTCTACTTTTTTTTTTTAATTTTAATGGACAAATTAAAGTAATTGAATTGATCAGTGATTAAATTTTATTCAGTTGATCTATGGACTGAATGTTACAGACGGAGACCAGCAATTTCTGAGGAAGAAAATGCATTGATAAGTCTTGCACATGGTAATGATTACGGTTACATACCGCCAGGTTACGGTCTCAACGATCATTTGAAAGCAACTATGGCTTCCATAGCTGGACCTTGCGGTTGCTTGCAGCAAGAGCCAATGCCTAATACAAAATCCTTTTCATCCATTCCAACATCACACGATCCTAACGAACTCTCCAAACAAAGGGTACATCGTGTTTGAATATATTTATTGATTTCTTAGAGATTCACAAGAATTTTTATGATTAATGAACTTCATTGCACGTATCTTAGACAATATTTTTCCTCGTTATATTTCATTTCAATTTATATTCTTGATGATTATTTATGACATTTATATACCTTTTATCAATCAAAGGTCGTAAATTTGGACTTCGAAAATTTTCAGAGCAAATTAAAGTTTTGCAGTTCTTGAGAAAGTTTGCATAGTGTAATTACTTTAAACCAAATCGATTGTAGTGATATTCATAGCTACGTTACAAACTTATCAGATTCTGAATAAAAGAAAAGGTTTAACCATTATATTTCGCATCTCTTTTGAAAAGCGAGCGTGTTACAGGTAGCTTCTTATTGCGAATATAGCTGCAGCGCTATTGCGAATTATGTGAAGTAACCGTTTCTTAATATCTTAATGTTGAGTTTGCCAAACTATCATATCAATAGTCTTTTTTTTTTTAAATTTTTAAGAGGTATTTTTCAGGAACGAGCAACACAGTATATTGATAAGTTATCAGCAATACTATTCCCGATGTTATTCAGTGTGTTTAATATTGCTTATTGGTATCATTACCTCAAGGATTGATGAATTTCATATAGTATTTAATAAATTCCTTAATGGAAAATAATTGATGAAATTTTATTGATTTAATCCAATAGTATATCATATTCGTTCTTCGGAAGATTGAAAAGTCAAAGTTATTTAGTCAAAATTACCAAAGAACTTTTGAAGGGCCGAAAAATGTAGCAACATCTAAACAGCATTAATAAGCGATTCGTACCATTTGGCCTTGCTATACAAGTTTAGCAAAAATTGATGTTTAGAAAGCGGTCATTTCATCATATAAATGTTGTTGCTCAATATCCGTGCATAATTAAAAAATAGTTTATTTGTTTACCAATTTATTCAAATTTGAGTTCAACATTCGTTCTTCTGATTTGGCATGATTGATTTATTAATTAAAGTTTCTACACAGCAACTGTGCTGTATAGGATGATATCGTACAAAATTCCAATACATATTATTATGCTTTAAATTACTAAATATTCATTTCTGATCAAAAATTTACAAATTCTTTGCAGATACCGCTTTTTCTAACTTTTCTTCCATTTGAACTGGATACATTTTGCTTCCAAGCCTGCGAAAATATTTCTTGTTGATACATTAACATCCGGAATGCTTGTTGATTGACGAGTACATATCTTTCAGAACAACTCAAAAATATAATTCATTTATAAACCTCTCTGTATGCTTAAATTCAATTTAATTTTTTCAGTTATTTGTATCCTTTATAGATATAAACTTGTCGTACATAATAATTTATATTTTATAAGATATGTTTTTTTAAAAAAGTATTGAAAAAGGAAAAAAAAAACGGAATTCATAGAAAATAGTAGATTTTCTATATAACCTGCCACAGGAAAACATACATTAGTATGGCTCATCTTTCAAGTACCACTTTAGGGCAATTTGATATGGCTCGTTACCCATTCATAAATTCTTCTTTCGTCATTATCAATTCGACAACATATTCCTATTTTTTCAGATCGATTATCAGTAGACAGCATCAATGTAATTGCTCGTACATGACATTTTTGCACATACCACCACTTAAAATATCAACCATATTTATCTCTTTGCTGTTATCATCCAGCATAACTTTCACTGAAAGCCAACAATACCATTTTCATCCATAGAAACAAATTTGACATCTTTCAGTCTTATAAATTTTAAGGAAAAATCAAAGGAGCATCACAGCAAGACGACATTCTCTAGCATACGTATCTGCAAATAATTCATATAAATATCTGAGCTCTACGATTAGAATGAGCGGCAACTAAATAAAGAGAGATAAGAGATGAGTTCGAGATGATATGACCACGTTCTTGGCTCATTTTGTAAAATAATTTGCCATTCTTCTTTGGGATTGGTTTTATTATACTAAAAGATAAATGAATATTTGTTAATTAACAATATTTCCACGAGAAAGAACTCTCCTTCTTTATTGTCATAAAATTGGATTAAATTGCTACAAATAAATCTATCGTCTTCGAGAAATGGTCATGCAAAGCCATTATTTAAAAAAGCCTGAAGCAATTCTTTATTAATTGACTAATATTTCATCTAAATTCTAAGATTTATTTGTAGCAAACATGGATGATTGTTTTTTCTCTAACATTCCTTGCATCCAATTTTAGAATCCCCTGAGATTTCTGCAAGAGAATATTTGAAGATAGAACTCGTCGTAAATAACACTAAATATTTCTGTTTTTTACAAAAACTTCCGACATAACAGTGATCAGCTCGTGTACAATATATCTGCATTCTACAATTTAATTATCAAGTGTAATGCTTCGCTGCAATATTTTAGAGTGATTCTTTCTAGAAAATTTATCTCTTCGACATGCTTGAATTGTAACTGCCCAATCATAACTTGCTGTTGTCAGTGTTGATATATCGCAATGTTCAGGTAATTTGTATACTTTACGAATACGTTTTAAACGTTTCACTGTTTCGCCTGGTCGAGATACATCTCTGAAATATAGATTCAGTACTTACTAGAATGCCCAAATTATTCCTATTCCACTAGGACCCGTACTACTATACACTCTTTACAACGACGAAACGATTTTTAGTGAATAAAAATAGTGCTGCAAAACTTAATTTTCCAATAAAAGTTGATTTTTTTCTTAAAGAATTTTTCTTTAAAAATCAGTAGAACTCTCTATTAGACTTCCTATCGATCTTCGGCATTTGATATTGTTTCATTAAAGATTTTGAGAAGTCAAAATTACCTCGAGGCATTGAGTACAAGCGTATTGAGATTTCTCATAATTTCAATTTCAAGTCTCCAAAAGTAAGTTCCAAAAAACTGTTATTGCAAAGTCCAATGATGCAACTAAAGTCCGATTCTGAGATCTTTTCAAACTTTTTCAGCTGAAGGGTAAGTGCTGTTAAAATTTTTTTGAGAAATGAGCAAAGAAATTTACCAAATCGCATTTTTCATCTTCTTTCTACTAACAAAACAAAAGCAATGTAAAAATTGATGTTTTACGCATACTATTTGAAGGTCAAAATCAATGATTTTAAATATAATTAATTTGACTAGGACATAACATAACTTAATAATCTAGAATTTCTTTTTAAAAGTTCTTTGAAAAAATAAACTTACTGTTCCTCTAGATTCTCCAGTACCACCTTGATTGAAAGGTAAACAAACAAAGAATTTTTCTTCGGAAAAGAAACCCTTGCTACACAATCTTCACTGAATGGCCAATCCCAAACAAATGCTTCAAATGGTGGATCATAATCATTATTATCATTTTCTGTAGTCCTGGAAATGACAGCGTAGCAATGATTTAAATAAGTGTGAATTGTGAAATAGACATGAAGCAGTTGTGAAAAGAAACAATTGTTATGATGAATTACAAATCAAAGTTATGGTAGGAAGTGATCGTGAGAATCAAAAAAATAAACGGTTAGAATATTGTTTACATAGGTGAGTAGCATTTAACAGGTATGATGAAGTTGTGAAGTGATGTTTGTAATTTTTCGGTCATATCTTCTGATGTTTCTGAAACCGAATGCGATTTCTGCAACGCTGCCATCGCAAATAAAATTGATGTGATGTTGTGATACCTAAAACATATGCAAGATGAAAATCAAAACATAGTGGATGATGCTTCAAGTGATGATGTTTGTCATCAAAGCATCAGAGATAACTGTTACAGCGTCAATGTAATCTGCGAGCAAAATGAATATTTTATTATGAATTCCAGAAAAGTTTGTTTGAATATTGCAAATGGAAATATAGTCATCAACAAAATCAGTAAATTTGAAAAAAAAAAACATCTGAATTGGAATAAGCTGGAAAACATACAATTTTATAAAATTCGATATTAAAAGCATTATTAAATATGTATCGATTAATCAAGCATACTGAAAGCTATAGCACTTGCTTTTCATAAAGATGTACAATTCGTTATATATAGAGACACTGCAGAGAGTTTCAAACTATAGATATTCCATACAAGTGACAAGAACGATTCTTAACTGATGAACTAAATTTAGGATTGGATGTCGTTATATCATATGACTGATAAGCCATCACCAAACACCAGCTAATGTCTCAGAAAAACTGTAAAGATAAAGTAAATATTCAAAATGTTCAAGTGACAAGACTATTAACAAATACTGGCCTAAATCTACAATTCATAGAACAATTCATAGAAACAGCTGCTCAACAGAGAAAGCTTTAGTTAGTTGTTGTCCAACAAGAGGGAACGAATAGAATGGCAAATTATAAGCTTTAAGTGGAAAGGAAATATGATCCCTATGTGAAGTGTTTTTGAAAAAATTTAAAATTGAGCAAAATCGACTATTAGTTAGGGTGAAATAATAGTAGTCTCGAGATTTAGTCTTATAGGCGAGAAACTATTTTCTTTAAAAAATGCTTAGTTTTACAATTTTTTCTTTTATGAGCCGATCTAATTTTCAGAATAATTTCTCTTGATGATTTAAAATCTCAGAAAGTTTCATTAATGAAAAGGAATCCATAAATCAAAATTTCAAATAAAACTTGAAAAATGCAGAAGTCTCATCTAACTTTCTTTTTTAAATTCAGTCTCTTCTCTAAAGGAAAATGTTTGCTGGGAATCGACTAAGCGCAGATTATATTAAGTTAAGAGATTAATAAAAATTTAATCATTTGAAGTTTCTACAAAAGACCATGATGAATTTCTAAATTTTATAGATTCTTAAGATCACTTCTCTCCGCTTCACGAAAACATAAAAATATTAGTAATCAGGCTATCACTTTACATGAGACTTCTAAACTTAACTAATGCATATTCATGTAAGAAAAATATAGGCAGTTATATAGTAAAAGTGAAATAAAAAATAATTTGATTAGTTAAATCGACATTATAAACCATTATTAATTCAAAACTTGATGAAATTTCCGTTTCAATTTATAAATTAGTTAAGTTTTTTTCTTATAACAAAACACTGAGGTTTTTTTTTTTTTAATTTCTAAATTCAAGAAAATTTGAATTTATTATAAATGAATACTCATAAAGCTGAATGCAATTTTTCATTTTTCAATATATTATCTCAACAAATATATTTGAGCTTTGTATCTATAAATCTGTTATAAGCATCTTCAACTGTTAAGGAAAGAATGAAAAGTTAAACAATCAAATATGCTTACGACATAATTTCTCGAAAATGTTATTATTATTCACAATATTTAGATATAAGCAATTTAAAATATCGAAAATTTTAGAAATCGATGCTTATTTTAAGTAAACTAAACAAGTAATTATACCGAGGATAATTAATTATGCATTCTTTTGCTCGATCCTCTCTTACATATATATATATATATATATTTTGCTGTCGAATTACTGCATCACTTCGCAACACGTGCTCAACAAATGATACGTCATACTACTCATTCAGATATAAACATTGTGTAAATTGTAGTAGAAAATTGTTCAGTTTAAATTTATTGAAATAAAATGAAGTGAATTTGAAAAAATTAAGGAATAAACAAATCAGAGAATAAACTTTTTATTTATCAGTTTGACTGATATTGTAGAGGATAGGTACATACATTCTTTATTTATTTCACAGTTTAAATGATAGACATCATCGACATCGGTTATTATCCTGTGTACCGCTCTGTTTCTCGGCCTTTTTCACTTCGACATTGCAGGGAAGATATTTTTCAGCATTTTGTCTTCTTCCTGTTTCCGTATGACTTATCTCCGGCACATTTGTTGTCCTCAAAATAAGTAACTCTTATTTTTAATTGCAGTAGTTTCTTGCTATTTAAGATCAAACTATTTGGCACAATATTTGACCAACCTTTTTTATATTATATAAAATGAGTAACAAGCTATTCAGCTTGCTTCGGCAGAATTTTCCTCTAAACGACGCATTTTTTTTTGCAATTTTGCATCCAACGCAAAATTAGTCGACAAATGATGGCGCCGCTGGAATTGATGTTGATCAATTTCAGTGTGATTTGAAATCACTTGTCTAACGCCAGTTCAGACCAACATGCCTTAGTATTTCTTCATCGTAATTATGATAATAGAGATAATAGTCTCATTATACCACTGTAACTGCATATTTCGATAATAATTAATGATAATTAAAAAGAGTAAGTGATAGTATAATATGTTACATAAAACATAATTGGTATTATGAGTTATTTTTTTGTATTTATATCGCTGGTAAGTTTCTGTACAGTATTCAGATACATATCTCTCCTCCTTCCTCATTAATAATTAATTATCTGAAAGATATGGATGAAGCGTTTGATTCGTACTTGCTGTTTTTTTTTTTTTTTTACATGACTTCATCCAAAAATTATTATGAAATTATTTGGCAAAATGAAATAAATAGTCAACTTTCTGAAGAGTTCTTAATTAACTGATATTAAATAACTTGCTTGCCTTTGCCATAAGAAGTGTTGTAAAAACTTTGCGTTCAATACACCAGCATAATATTAAGCCTTTAAAATAAGTGTTAGAGTAAGAGAGAAGAAGAAAGATTTAATTAACTCATTAAAATTCGAAGCATTTATTGCTATGCTCAATGAATTTCTAATGATTCGATTCATATTAGTCATCTATTTGATATTTACAAATGTTTATAACAACGATTATGTTCATCATCCTACGTATAACGAAACATTAGAAAATAGAAAGAGAAGGATTAAGGAGAATAACGAGAAATAAAACGATGAAAATATCGTTATAAGATGAAAAATGGCTTAATAAAATTCAGTGAAAATTTTTCAAATAACAATTTAAGAATTAAATCTTTCGAAATAATGGCAGGGATTTGCAATCACAGACATTCTCAAAATAAGTCAGCGATTGCTGATATTAAATATTAATGATATGATAGTTCCAATATGGGGCAAAGAGTATAGAGCGATGATATGATAGTTCCAATATGGGGCAAAGAGTAAAGAGCGATCATCTGTTAACATCAACTTCTCGCAATAATTAAACAAAGTTTAATTGCTTGAAATCATCTATGCTAAATACTTGAAATGAAAGTAACTGTTGCCCATCAAATTTCTATTAATTTTAGTAATAAGCTTCTAGAAAATTATTATCTGAATGATCACTTGAAGAAAAGAGCATTGAAATTAGCTGAAATTAATTCTTCTATATGATCAGTAAAATCCAAAAATCATGATTTTGTAATATATATTGAAGCACATCAATTATATCTGATTAATACTAATAAAGTAATTTGGATGATCTAGCAAAAAGCTATTCACATACGCTATGTGCGAATCAAATAAACGTTGAGCAAGTAATACTTGAAAAATCGAAACATCTTGTCGCACTATTCTATATACATGAATAAATTTAGTATACTTCACTTAATTCTTTTATTGGGCTTCTTGTCACATAAATAAATATTGAACAGAGCTTATTCTGTTTTAATTCAAAAATCTGATGGAATTTTTTTTTGCAAAGAAAATATCAGGATATAGGATTAAGGATCTGAAATAGCCTCAAAATAATTGCGTATGTTTCATTAAATGTTACTGTTACTATCCTGAATTTCAGTTGTAAGTAGACCAGTTAATACTTCTGATTACTTTTGCATGTGAATTATGCATGTACGCATTTTCGATAGTAAATACCTGAGAAATATCTAAAATAATAAAAAATTTACCATTAAAAATTTTGGTAGCATTTTGTGACGAAATTTTATCATGACGACACGAATCAATCTTTATCAGCGATGTGTTTATGATAATATATTTAGAATAAGGGATAATATTAAGTTATACTGCCTTTAATTCTATTTTTCACTTTTAATTATTTTCATCGTATATTTGTAAACATCGTCTGGCTTTTCTTTTTTTTTCAAGTATTTTATTTTTCATATTGATGAAAGGATAAAGATCCTGATTTCCCAGTATTTATGACCGCTGTTATTGTTGTTAGTAATGCATTAATACCATTAAATATGATAGTAGTTTTGTTTAATAACGATAGTAATCAGATGTCAGAATCATATATGCTTACAATTGATTTCTTGTTCGATTTATCGTCGTTTAATTTTTAAGTCTTAATATTTGACTCATTTGGAAATTCTATCGAGAAATGTAATATCAAAAAAATTTAATATTACTTAAAGGATAAATTTTGTTACAGTCAGTTCTGCAATCTTTTCAAATTTTTGTTGAAAATAAAAGAATTTTTATTCAAATCAGTGCATTTCAATAATTCTAATAACTTCTATGATCGCATAGTCTTTAAAAGAAGTCGTTGTTTTCGCACATTTTTTGTTTTCTAATTAACTCTTAAGTCAATCTTCATTATAATTGATTCAAATTAAATAAAGAAAAGTTAATTTAACTAAACCGAACAAATTTCATTTGATGCAGTAAGAGATAAGCTGTCAATGAACGCTTCTAACTAATTCGCTCACCGAGAATTACTTCAATTTTTCGCGTAAATATTCATACAAATTTCAGTCTCAGATATTCTCGCTTGATCTCTTTTCAACACAAAGGACGCTTCAATGAGAATGGCCAAGAACTTATCTCAGTCTGTTTTCAATTGCAAAAATTCTTCATCGCTAGAAAATAAATGTTAAATAAGAAAAAGAATCATTATTCCTGCGTGTACTTCTTCAGCAAATATATGCGAAGTTCTTCTTACACAATAAACAGTCACCACTGGTCCGGAATTAATCAGATAATGGAAATATTGCTCTTCAGAAATATTACCAAGAGCAAGGTAGAATTACCATTTTGGCTTCTGATACAACGTCTCTTTTGGCTGGTCACTACTTCTTTCAAATTCTTTTTCTAGATAATCTGATTTTTATCACTGATAGGACAATACTCTAACACCCGCTCATTCTCTCAATGAAGTCTTCACTGGATTGGAGTGCAGGAACTCTCGCTTTGGGCACTGATATCCAATTTACTGTATTGAATCCGATACATAAGGATTACCACCTTCCTCCGGTATTCATAATTATGCGCTGAATCTTTCGTAACACATCATTTAAAGAATGATGTAAATTTTGTTAAAAACTTCATTCCTTTTACTTTTCTTTACACGAGCCATACAATTACCACACTTTGGCTGAATTTCTTGACCGTCCATTTCGATCAATTTCAGCCTATTACGTCGTCCACAATTAGTTCAATTAGATTCACGTAATTCGGAATGGCCCAATAGTACATCTCCCTTGGACTAAATTCGGCACTTCCAGTATAATCAACTTTTTATATTTGGAAGTTTTGCCATTGGTTCCATACATGGTAGAAAGGTAATTATTTTTATTTGATTCATTTAAGAATCAAGCAATTCATCCCTCGTTTTGTTAATCAATCCATTATTGGTTGTGCTTTCAAACAGTCGTAATGCGCATCAGAAACTTTCTATTTCATTCATCTTCCTATTTTATTTTTCTAAACGAAAAACTCTTTTACCTCCCATTTTCGTAAATCCGGCATATGCACATTATCTAATATCTTGTTCTCGAATATTTGCAAACTAAGCATTTATCTTTTTTTCGTGCATTTCTCTTCCAGATTTTATTATTGTTTCGGTTTCTAGTGAACTATTTTCCTCAGTTAATAATTCATATGTGCTTCCTTGAACGGATCCATATTGGAGACCTGAAAATACATCATTTTTTCCAAACATTTACCTATGCCCAAAAGAATTTTGGTTGGCAAGATGCAGTGATTCTATAAAGTATTCAATCATGTTTTACAGTTACTGCTGCTACACTTTGACCAAAATTTCGATGTTCTGCTAAAAACCGAATAGATTGCGCTGAAGAATGCAAAACATATGCAATATTTTTAATGACAAAAATATATTTCCAGGTAACAATTACTGGTTTCATTTATATTTGTATTAGATTCAATATAATACATCTATATATTTTTACTCGCTACGTAGACATATACTTGATGGTAGGATGAATGTTGCAGGGTAAAAGCTTATTGTAAAAAAAAAAATAAAACATTTTAAGGGTAATTAGATCTTTAAGTTTTTGTTGCAGAAATAAAAGTTTTACTTAGTTTTAGGGAAGATACATTAAGAGCTAACATTGCTGAATGCATTTTGTTCCATCAAAATAGTTCGTTATTTTGCAAACCTGCCATAATATCTCATCCAAATTTTGGAAAGCCAATCTGATTCAAATTTAAAAATGGCACCACTTCGTTGAAAACTCTATCTTCTCGACTTGAAGTATCAAAACTTTGTTGTGCTAAAGAAGTTCAAAATTAATTTTTACTTCATCTCTTCATTTCTAATTGTTCTGATTGCTCGATTTTGCTAGTTTGCTAATCAGTTAGTTGACAAACTTCAATTTCCGATCACGTATCCAGATGAAATTTAAAAAAAAGCAGCAATTCAGATTTTACTCAATATACTCAAGCAAAAATGTATATTTGCTTCACTTCTAAAATATAGATTTACATATCAGTAAGACTGTAGTCTCCATTTATTCGGTGTAATTTTCAATATTTACCCATAGAAATTGTCTTAAAAAGTTTCATTCATTATTACTTCGACTTAAATTGAATAAATTATCAAAGCAGTGCGGAAAAAACAAAGATACAAAGAAATCGATAAATTTATTTTAAACACCAAGATTAGTGACTGATATTATGAAAATACCTTAAATTTTTTACCCAAAGTATTAAAAACCGAATAATAAATAAGATATGGGGCGGAATTTATGGAAAGATTTAACAACAAATCATGAGATTTCAATGTCACCTTCACTAATAACTTTGAGCGCCAGTAATTCTAAATGTCCTGTTTTTTTGTCTCTTTCTGAAGCAACTCTTCAACTGATCGATACGCACCGGGATCAATTAGTCCAACCTGAAGTGACAATTACGAAACAGTTCTTTTACCATAAATTAGCTGCCAGTATATTGACCTAAATCTTGCTATCTAGAAAAACTTGACTAAAAAGCTCTAAAATTAAAAAAACTGAGTCTTGAACATTTCACCATTTCAAGACTTCCTTGGTCCCAATCTTCAACTTCAATTTTTGTGAACATCCCTTTTAGACGATCATGTATGCGTTTAGCTTCTTTTGCCTCAACAGATACTCGAAGTCGCATCTCTGCTCGATCAATTTTTATTGATTCACGCAATTTGGGAATTATTTCCAAGGCCTTAATGCGGTAACAATCAAATAATAAAAGATATGGCATGAAAATAATGTTAATTTCTTCAAAATTCACGAAATACCAAAATTTCCAAACGATTTCTGATATGCCTTACTTGCTGTTTTACTGAACGATTGGGCTTAAGACTTAAATGTGTTTCATGCAGAGCACTTTCGATAACGCTGCTAGAATAAGGACGCTTCGTATCCGGATTTACACACATATTCGATATTAAATTAGCAATTTCTTTAAATGACGAATCAGATTGCGCCTGACGCTCTTTTTCCGAAACTTGAAGATCACCTTTTTCTAAAATCTGAAATTTAATAAAAGAACTAATAATTTTTCCTATCCAAATTTTCAGCATAACATTCAGATTCGTATGGAAATAACAGAATCACAAATCTAAGGAATCTAATACAGATTTTGTTACAGCAATAAAGTGATGCATATATTTGACATGAAAGGTAGACTGTACTAACGAATAGGATGTGAAGAATACATAAGACTGACTAGAAATTATTTTGTATTGAATAATGCTAAGAGATGCAGAGATTTATATATTTAGTTATATATTTATAACTAACTATTTTACAAATTTCCAACTGATCATCTGTACCGAAAGCAGTATTAAGCTCTTCGCGTTTCGCCACCTGTCCTTTGGACACATTAATAAATACAGTTTGTGTCTGCAGTACCTCATCGATGTCTTTTTCTCTGAAATTAAACTTTAGCATATGAATTTAATTCTTGGTGCATGTTTTACTCACTATTTTTGGACCCTTTCAATATCGATATTAAATTCGCTTCGCTATAACGAGTTTCAATGATTCATTTCTTTTATCATCATCCTCTTTCAAGGAGCTTCGCTTACAAAGTACTCACAGAGATCACTTCACCCGCTTAAAAAGTAATTCACTAACGTTTTATTTCTCCAACTGATCACTTTATTTTTGTAACATGCAATTTCAAATCGTTTTCCACATTTTTTCATTCGAACCACTGCTACATTGGTGAGCAGCTTGACATTTGTTGGAGTTTTGATTCGATTTGCCATCTTCTATTGACTATTACATGACTAAGCAATCAGTAACTACCGTATCCAAAGAATAACATTTTGTTTTCACACTTAGAACCTATAATGCTTAGCAATATTTCATTATAACCGCAATTTTATCTTTTATTGTCTAAATTGAATAGAGAAGAGTCAGAGTATGCGAAGAGCCAGCGTAAACTTTCTCCGATGCTTTCCTAAAAGTGAATTTTTTAAAACATTTATTTATTAGCTCAACCTTTGACAAAAAATAAAGACAATGTAACACAATTAAAAGTAACACTTCAGAGTAACATTTCAATTTTTTCATTTAAAATATATTAATACAAAACTAACGAAATTTTATATTTTGCCAAAGTGCATTAATATATGTGAAAAACAACGATAATACTCCACTAAAATCTAAGCAGAAATTATAAAATAAAGCGTACAGAAGGGATAGATGACAAACGGCAGACTTAGTTATTTTATTTTAACTCCATCAATATGTAAAATAGCCAATCTACGCCGATGTTATTACTCCTTCCCATTTGCTTTTGACCAAAATCCTCCAGCACTCGATAATATATGAAATAAAATCTTTCATTGATCTCGTTTCCTCCATTTTATTTATGAAAGGAAAAGAAAGAGAGGTAGAGAAAGAAGAATGGTGCATAGAAACGAAAGAAAAAGCTGTTTTTAGCAAATCGTCCATTACCTACTTTTCCTCTTGCTTACTGACTCTCTCTATGTGCCTTGTGAGAAATTATCTGACATTTACAAATAAAGAATGAGGGGAAGAATTTGTCAGCAGGAAAAATAAATACTGTTTTGTGTAAGAAGAAAAAGATTGATGAAATTATGAAAATATACTATATCATAACCGGAGAGAAGATGATGATAAGAAATTGGTGTGTTGAGTGCGTCAGGACGAGTGCGTCAGAAACCATAACGAATTTTCTTGAGATATGTGAAGATTTCCGGAAAATCGCTTACGGGGTATAGAGAGGGTGTTAAAGGGAAGAAAGCAATTGATAATATAGTAGTTCTCTGAGGCTCAAATTACTTTTCGATCTCCCGTAAACAATTTCCATTGACTTTTCTGCTAAGACTAAGGCTAAATTTATTGATTTCATCTTAAAATAGTATTAATGGTAGAACGATAGTTATATTATTTTTAAGCTATGGCGAATTTCTTTTTATGCTATGAGTGTGGTGCAACATTCAGTATAAGGAACGATTTTGATGAGCATATTTTGATTCATCAAGCAGTTTCGCTGTGCTATCAAATTTATGAGTTCGACAAGGGCGGACCGGCTTCCGTTAAGGTTTTATTTTTTTATTATCAAAAAATTGAAAAAAATATTCCTTCATCACTTCCTATTTTTCATCGTTACATTACTATTAATTATCTATTTGTTCTAAAAATAATTGATGAGTATTCTATTACAGGCTAAAGAGGAAAATCAACATATAACGATATTTAAAGAGAACAATAAACCACAGGCAATCAAATTATCGGCAACATTTCGGAAAACATCTTGTGACTGGTCTCAAAAAACATGCGAAAAACAACAACATCGAAGCGGAAATTAGTAGATTTTCCTTTTTCTCCGGACAGTTCTTCCAAAGTATTTTGCTTGAAACAAAGGAAAAACTTCCAAAATGATGCAAAAACTACGAAGACGAATAAAGCACAAGATGATTCAACAACTGTCACTATTAACTCTCAGGCTACTCAATCGCAAATAGGTGAAGAATTTTTTAGAATCGGATTGGAGGTAGTTTTTCATATTTGAAAGAAAATTAAACTGATAAGTTTTTTAAACTTATCCAATGATTTTAATCGTATTTGAATCAGTGAGTGTAATGCTATAGTATTATTTTATTTCTCTTTTTCCTGTTGCGTTGAATAAAAGCTTAATGTTGTTTCTTGCACTTTCAGAATTAAAATCTGCAAAAAAACAAATTCAACAGATATTTTGGTGACAAGGCTTCCTGTGGACGTTTCTGGACCCATTCACATTAATTCACTGGATAGTCAAATGATGAATTCACAGAAAGTTGTTGAATTACCGAAAACCGATGTATCCGTAGCAACGGTTACAACATCAGCGAGAGTAACCATTACTTCGTCATCATCTACATTTTTAACTGCATCAGCAATAAGGCAGAATGAATCTGCAACCTCGGCAACTACTCCAATGCTACCAAAATGTTTGATCTGTGATTATCGAAGCAGTCAAGGAACGGATATGGTGGAACACGGTATTTTTCATTTTTTTAACCGTCTGTAGACTGATGTTCAAGGTAGGCATTTTAATATATTTATCGATCTTCAAATTCATTTTCTTAAAATTTTGTTGCATGTCAGATTCTTCTTTTTCTTTTTATGTTATGTTTATAGCGATAGAAAAATATATAGCGTAAAATACATTTAAAAACTACTGAATTATTTGATGCAAACGTTTTTTTTTTAGTTATATACTCTTTTTGCAGAACAGCGATGACTTAGTTGCATTAATTGAGTCTATTTTTTCAGAGATGTGTAAATTTGTTAAAAAAATTATTTTATAGTCGTTCGAGTGCACAAAACATCTATTACAAATCTTGAAAGAGTAGATTTCGTGGACGGGAAGTGGTTAGAGCCGATAAAGCTTGAACCAAAGCAGGTATGTCGCATTTGTGTTTTTTAAATGGATCAGGGCTGATTTACTTCTTTTTTCTTAATTTTTAATATTATTTAAACCTGTTCGCTTCATATTTCATCACATTATGATATAAGAATGAAGCAACGCATATCCGTAGAACATCATAAGGCAAATAATCATTATGAGATATATCGAATTGAATGTTATGAGTTATATTAATAATTTTAGCAATGTGCTTATTGTGTTCGAACTTTCCAAGAAGTGACAGATTATTTCTTGCATGTGATAATTTGTCATAAAAGAAACTTGTTATTACCAAATGTCAGTAAATATAACTGTATCGTTTATCTGGCTCATCCTGGGATGCCTACGCACATGGTTCGTATTTTCATGAAAAGACCATAATCAAACGCGATTAAAGTTTCCGTCTTGGCAGCTATTGAGTTCGTCCATATAAATAATTTATAAATGAAGCGAAATGTTTCAGCGTTTTTTCGCGAAGTTTTCGTTTTTGAAATCTATAATATAATAACTTATTATACACGATTTTTTTGATGTACATTTTCATTGAATTTGGAAATTGTTGGTAGAATTAGTGCTAATAAATGCTTTAAATATTTGGTCTATATTCAGTATTCTTACTTTAAAAATAGATTGAGCCAAGATTGTTTCCATTTTGAAAATATTTCTTAATAATTACCTTTGAATTCTCTTTCTACAAAAATATTTCTGTGTCGATATGATATTGGCCGATCTGCATTTATTTTCTGCTTTGCTAATTTTTCTAATGCAATTTTGTATGAACATTTAAGTCATAAGAATTTTTAAATTTTGTTCAAATGGCATGATGGCATATATTTGGGCATGCAATTATTGTAAGTGATAAATCTGTTTAACTCGGCGAATAAATAGTTCGATTACTTCAAAGGAAAATAGATGCCATAAATTGCCCGTATCATCGCCAGTCTGGGAGCTGTCTGTGCAGTATTTTTCTGTAAGAATGAGAAAAAAATCAGAATTAAATCTCGGAATTTTGGTGTTTTTACATTATATATAATGGAAGTTTCTACCGAGGAGTACCATCAAAAGTTTAAAAACTACAGGGATGAATAATAATGTTTCTTGAAATACCACACTTCATTTTAAATTAGAACAAACAGGTAAAGTGCGAGGATTGTGCAGCGAGTATGGCCGATTGCATTTTTCAGGAATTGAAACAGTATGAGAAGGGAAGGAAAAGGAAAGAAACGACTTCATACTACTATTGAATTTTAATAGCAGTGGGTAGAAAGAAGAATATGCGTTCGCATTATGCACAAATTTGTATAATCATCTCTTACTATTCAACGAACCACCCGATTTCATTCATTTGACACAGCAAGTCAACGTTACTGAGAGTTCATCTAAATTTAAATCTTAATATTTCGGTCAGGACAATCAAAGAGTAAGAAGTCGGAGTGTATCATATTCCCTATCAAAAGGCTCATAATACAATTTTATAACAGTTCGGTCAAATGAGCACCGTTGCAATGCGCGCAGCGACTGCAGCTGCAAATGCATGTATGTCACATGAATGAGGCTGTAGAAAAAGCATAGAGGAGTCATTCACATGTTATATCTTCTGGACTAAATACATGCGATCATTTCTTTATTTTTCCATCCTATATGATGAAGACGATATTTCTCGCAAAACTCTCCTTTTCTCGTTCCCCTTATTTTCAAGTGATCTTGTTGTTTGTATGTGATATGTCTGAGACGCAGATACGTCCATAACGAGAAGTTGGCTTCAAATTTATTTGCCCTTGGAATGTGAGCTTGGCGGATAGTGCGACGGCCAGAAGAAGTCAATCAGGGGACTCTGTGAGGTGTTGTCCAATCCTACTTTTCCTGAATCACACCCTTTTATACGGTACATCCTATGGTTTCTCTTAAATAAAAGTGGAAGAAAAAGGCTTCTGCTTTCCAGATATTTTAACTATTTAACCGGATTTGATTTGATTGTGCTCTGTTTCTTATTTCATTTCGAATCATACCAATAACTAATCTTGAATTAGCGTTCACAAATATGTCTTACTCTTCCATTTTTCTTTTAGCAATTCTTTCATGTCCATTCTTCAGCTTATTATATATTATTGCATGCAATTTATCCATAAACATCATTTGAAGCGGAACGAATGTCTTGCAGTCCAATGTGCAAACAAACAAACAAATAGATAATTTTTCTTTTCCAACACTTTGCTCCATATTGCTTCATAAATTTCACGCTATTATATTATTATTATCACTTTTTTTTTGACAGATTTTGGTTGATGTTTGTATCGCCTAACAAACGCTCTTTCTTATCCAAGCCTCTTTCTCCCTCTCTTCCGTCCTCTCTCTCTCTCTCTATCTATATATATATATATATATATATATATATATATATATATATACTTACGCTTTCCTCCACGTTCAACGAAACTTTAATATGACATCAAGAATTTTAAATCTTTATGTTCATTTCAATTCAAGCAATTCAGTTATAATCAGATAAAGTCATAATTTAGTTGATTTACTTCTCACTGGAAGAACGTCATATGTCATGCAGTTACAATTTTCAGTGATTTTTTTGATACAGCTTAATTCTTATGTCGCATTTTAGTTTACAGTTCGTTCTTCACTATTTTCACGCATGAGGAGGGAAGAGTCTTTATCATGTTTTCGTGCATAAGGTAATAGGCTTTATTAGGTAATAGTAATAAGGAATAAGGTAAGCATACGTATATATAAGATAAGCGTACGTATTTATAGATCTGAATAGGAAAGAACCTTCATTTTTTTAGACTGCTGAGGTGGTCAAAGTGTAACTGGTTTGTCACTTAGGCTAAACTTTACGGAAAGCTGTCCCAGTCATGGCGAATCCGGTGCCAAATCCTGCTGAGTGTGGCATACAGGTTAGATTTTTGGAAATAAATTAATTAAACTTAGTCGTTGACAATTCTTCCATTCAAGGGAGAACAGTAGTGATTTTAAAATATTTTTGCAGGTATTTTGCCGTGTCCGTCCTCTCAACAGCATGGAAGAAAAAGGGGACTCGAAGTTTGTTCCGAAATTTTCATCCGATTCGCAGGAAGCGATATCGGTTGCGGTATCATCTTTTGGTTATTTGCTTAGTTGTTGCATATTTCTGTTTTAATCTAATTTCACTCAATTTACTCAATAATGCAACGTATTCATCTTTCAAACCAGTAGCTAGAGTACTTGGAAAGTAACTGTTTCACTTTTTTTCTTGTATTATTATTTTACTGTAGTTTGGGCAGCATATTCTAAGTTCATACAGAATTTTTTAAGTTAGATTCTTTATGAATTTGTTTATCGTTTAAAAGTTTAAAAATTTTTCGGTTTTCAGGGTAAAGTTTATGTCTTTGACAAAGTATTCAAGCCTACCTCCACGCAAGAGGAGGTTTACATGGGTGCAGCTTATCATATCGTGCAGGATGTTCTTTCTGGTTATAACGGCACTGTATTCGCTTATGGGCAGACATCATCTGGAAAGACACATACGATGGAGGTAATTATTTATTTGAAGAAATGACTTCATGCAATTTTTCTATTGTAGTAAAACAATTGGTATTTGTTTTCTTGGTTTTTAGTTTATATATGCAGATTTAATGGAGCGTAAAAAAATAAATTGAGGTTTGAACGGTATTTATTAATTATACTTTCATCAAAAAGCTTTTATTTATGTGCGAATTGTAATTTTTTTAAAGGGTGTTTTCGGTGATTCAGAGAAACAGGGTATAATACCGCGTATTGTGCAGGATATATTCAATCATATTTATAATATGGATGTCGATCTCGAGTTTCATATTAAAGTTTCATACTTTGAGATTTATAACGAAAAAATTCGTGATTTGCTAGATGGTATGCTAAAATTTGTTCTCTTATAATTTTTTGTTATATGTTATATAGATCTACCAAATATTCTTGCGAAAACTTTCAAAAAAAAATTCAAATTTATTTTTATTTGAAATATGGACATCGAATTACTTTAGTGTTTTTTTAAATTTTCAAGAAAGTCATTTTGATTACTTTCTTTCTTTAAGAACTATTTTATTTTTAACAAAAGGGATTTAGTAACGAAGATGAATCTTGCAATTCATGAAGATAAAAATCGGGTACCATATGTGAAGGAGCCACAGAACGATTCGTCTCTAGTCCAGAGGAAGTTATGGCTTGCATTGATGAAGGAAAAAATAATAGACATGTTGCTGTTACAAGTGAGTATCCTTTTTATTTTTTGATCTTGACTCAGCGCTGTGATTTCGCATATTTGCGAATCGCAAAATTTGTTAAATACTTGCAGTCAGAAGAATTTGATCTTACTCTATAATCAGGAATAGAGTTTACTTAGAATGATGTTCATTTGACTTTTGACTATCAACAAGTTGTTTCAACTTTCTACTAGAAATATCTGTGAAGTTCCATTGCTTTTTGTTTTGCTTAGATTGCAACAACCTTCATTTTCTTATTTGTTCGATAAACAACTTAGCATGGTAATCTTTTTGATTTGAATAATTCTGTAAATAAAATATGTCTTCACAGATATGAATGAACACAGTTCAAGGAGTCACAGTGTATTTCTAATACAAGTAAAACAAGAAAATACGGCCACTCAAAAGAAATTAACCGGAAGTTGTATCTTGTTGACCTCGCAGGAAGTGAAAAAGTAAGGTTACTAACTTTTAGCTTTTTTCAATGTTGCATCATTTCGAGTTTGCTTATTTTTCATCAGCTCATATTTAGGTTAGTAAGACAGGCGCTGAAGGCACAGTATTAGAAGAAGCAAAGAATATTAACAAATCTTTGTCGGCTCTTGGAAATGTGATAGCCGCTTTAGCCGAAGGAACGGTATGTAACTTTTTAGATTTTGCAATCGGTCCATTCGTACGATAATCCGAATCATGCGATTTGAATTTTAATTTTTACAAGTTCCAAGGAGAAAATTTTAAGAATTAATGTTTTATTTCAGAAAGGACATGTACCTTATCGCGATAGCAAACTAACCCGAATTTTACAAGAATCACTAGGTGGTAATTCAAGGACTACAATTGTAATTTGCTGCTCTCCTGCTTCTGTTAACGAAGCAGAAACGAAGAGTACGTTGATGTTCGGACAGCGAGCTAAAACGATCAAAAATGTTGTTATAGTTAATGAGGAATTAACAGCCGAAGAATGGAAGCGACGTTATGAGCGCGAGAAAGAAAAGGTTAATTTTTGTGAAAGAGATTGATACTTTATTATGTATATTGATTTTTGCCTGGAAAGCGTTGCATTTTTTCCGAAAAAGCAGGATGAATTTCATTTCTCATTCCAGTACACATTTTAACTTTCTCGATGTAATTCGGTTCGGAATAATTTATAAAATGATAAGTCAACATTAAATCATGATCACTAGTGTTTGAAATTTTATTGCTGTTAAAGATTTACTAACAGGATTACGGTAGTAAACTCCCAATTCCATTCGATGCTGAACTGAAAATATTCTTAAGTTTCATAACATTTAGTTTTTTATTTAACTCTGTTTTTGTCGCAGGTATTTAAATTGAAACAGCAACTGGTGGCAGCAGAGGCAGAATTAAATCGATGGAGAAAAGGTGAAAAGGTGCCTGAGGCAGAGTGGATTAACTTACTAGAGGGTGCTGCTGTAAATCTGCAACTTCCATCTGGAGCAGAATGTAGGTTATCAATTGATGTTTATAATTTATACCCAGCTTCTATGCTAAAAATGTAAGTGAAAAGAGAAGTTAATAGTTTTTTCTTGAATTTGTGATTTGTCACTGTCTTCGTAATACAGTATTTTTCTTCTAAGGTTTTATTAAATTTCTTAAAATTCTTCGTTTATCATTTCAAAATGACAAAATGGAATTTCAGCATTATCACCATCTGTCAGTGATTCAGTACTTGGTTCACTAGATAGGTCGATTTCGGTTGCTCCAGTACCACTGCTAACGTCAGCAATTGGTGCAATTACCGATGCCGACCGAAAGAAATATGAAGAGGAACGATCTGCACTTTATCAGCAAGTCGGAATTTTCGTTTCATTTCTGTAGGGTTAAAGCTAAGAATTAATTATTCGATTCGTTTTGTTTCTTAGTTCTTATAAACATTCGATGTCTATGAAAGATGGAGGAATGAGGTTTTTGACAAGCACCTATTTCAGTGCTCTCATTTGAGTTTAAGTATTGATTTCAAAACCTGATTCTCCCGACTCATTTTTTACTGAATCGCATTTTTTAAAACTCATCCGAAATGTGTGGAACATATAGCTTTGTTTATGTGCTTTTGCAGCTGGATGAAAAAGACGATGAAATTACGCTGCACTCCCAACTGGCTGAGCGCCTCAAACAACAAATGAATGAGCAAGTTAGTTTTATGGGATAGTAATACAATGAGATTTATACGAATTTTCTTCAGCTATAATTATAAACCAGATATGCAGAACATCTCAAGCGCTGAATTTACTATTCTTTTGTTTTAAGGAAGAATTGATCAGGCAGATCAAGCTCGATTACGAGAATGCTCAGGCGGAAGTGAGCCGTATCCAAAATGAAAATGAAGCTTCGAAAGAAGAATCGAAAGAAGTATTGACTGCTTTGGAGGAACTTGCTATGAATTATGATATAAAAACACAAGAAGCAGAGCAGAAGATTCGAGAAAATGAACAACTTAGTGTAAGTGTTTTTTTGTGTAGGCATCAAAAATTATTCTATACTTTGTCGCACTAGTAATTAATATTATGATAATATTTCAGGATGAACTATCAAAGAAAAATGTCAAAGTCGTAGAATTAACCACAGAACTGGAAACATTACGTGAAAGTTGTGCAGCGCAGAAAAACGTATCACCGATGCGATGCAATCAATGCTAAGAGATTTGTCTGAAGTTGGTAGTAACTATGCCAATGCAGCTAAGGTTTAAAATTACATAACTTTATTACTATTTAAATTTAATTTACATAACTTTGCTATGATCCTTTTACAGTTCTGTCATTTCCATTCCAGTTTAATGCTGAAAATGGAACTGACAAACCATACGATGAAGAATTATTTGCTCATGCACGAATCTGCATATCAAAATTAAGCGCTGATTTTAAATCAACACTTCAGGCACCTTTTTATTCTTTTTTAAATTTTCACCTTTTTTTATTTGAGGAAATATTTAGAAATTTCCCTTAATGGAGTTATTTCAGAGAATAATAATAGAGATAAGATTTTGAAATTTATTTTTATTACTAATTGTTGTTTCAGAAAATGTCGAATTTGGAATCAGGTTCTGGCGATGTAACACACAGGCTAGAAATCACCGAAAAAGAGCTAGCAGATTGTCGGTTATTTTTGCAGCAAAATGAGGCGAAAAATAAGTCATTGCAGGAAACCATTGCAATGCAAGAAAAAGTGAAACGTCAACTTGAAGAACAAGTAAATTCTTTAATTTCTTCAGAAAATTATTCCAACATTATTGGAATTTCTAAAATACTGTTTTCATTTACAGATGGTTTGGCGTATGTTGATACTGAAAAGAATATTTTTACACTAAATTATATATTTTCCTTTATTTTTTTGTTATCGTAGGTAGATATGTTGAATGAGAAATTAGCTGCCGCAGGCGATGAAACCGTGCAAATAAGCGATGAAGCAAAAGAACAGCATACGAAACAAGTTGCTGCGCTGAGAGATGAAGTAGCCGAGAAAAGTCGTAAAATCGAGGAACTCACTGTCAGTAAACCTTTTAACTTTGCTTTCATATATTTTTATATTTTATCTCTTATCAATTATAAAATTTTATAATCATTTTTTTCATTCTTTCTCCGCTCTGTTTCCAGAATTTAAAAGTATAGTTCAACACACTGCATATAGTAATGATTTCAGGCATTATTGCAAGATTTACGAGTCGCTAAAAATCAGTTGCAAGCGGATTATGAAAAACTGAAAATGGATGAACAAGAACAAGAAAAACGCATTAAAGAATTATCTGGTTTGTCAGAGAAACGGGAGCAAGCAAAAAGTGATCTGAAAGGCATCATTTTTTTTTATTTTAATAGTTTCTGTGGGAGATCTTAAATTTTAATTTTTTTCTTATACTAAATTATTTTCTATAAATAACATTTTACAATAATTTGTTCTCATTCTAGGATTGGAGGAAACGGTTGCAAAAGAATTGCAAACGTTGCATAACCTCCGTAAAATGTTTGTGCAAGATATTGGACAGAGGATTAAACGAGCACCTACAGGCACTGAACCAAGTGAAGAGGAATATATGTCATCACCAGCTCAGAAGCAAAAGATCGCGTTCCTAGAAAACAACTTGGATCAGCTAACGAAAGTACACAAACAGGTTGATGAAAAATCTTCCTATTTAATTGAAAAAAAAGAAAAATTTTTTTTGCTGTACGAATTGTAATTCTAATATGGATTTCTTATGTCCTGGACTTTAACGGACAAATATGTTTTTAATCGTGAAATTTAATATTTAAAAGAGAGTTTTAAGCTTGTGCGCGACAATGCTGATTTACGTTGTGAGTTACCAAAAATGGAAAACGACTGCGTGCAGCTATGGATCGTGTAAAGAGCTTAGAAACAGCATTGAAAGAAACTAAGGAAAATGCTATGCGGGATAGGAAAAAGTTGGTTGTTGGAAGATCTTTCTAAACAGGGATATTTTTTCTAAAAGTTATTGAAACGTATAATTTAGATATCAGCATGAAGTCGAAAGAATCAAAGAAGCTGTGCGTCAGAGGAATCTTGCCAGACGAGGTCTTGCTGCTCCTCAGATTGGTTCGTCTTTTTAAGCTATTTATTTCTTGTCCAATACTTTTTGGAATAAAATTGATTCAATAAAATCCTCAAATCATTATGTTTCAGCGAAACCAATTCGTCCTGGACAACATTATTCGCCAGTGGGCACAACAATGTCGGTATTAACTTCGGCAATGCAAAGTTCAATACGAGGGGAGGATCATCAACCAGTTAATGTCAGGTCGGTAAATAATATTATCGTTAAAATAGTTTCTAGTTAAGTTAATAATATTATGGTGGTGCTAAATATAAATAATAGACTAAAACAGATAGTTCTAGAATTGTATGTGCTCAATTTGGTGACATTTTAGTAATACCGAAAAATTTTAGTAAATTAAATGATTCTTCATAAAGATAAAGAGACAGTAGTCTCCTTGACTTTTACTTAGGAGGCTTATGAATTTTTCTTTATTGTTTAAACAAAGTATCCCGAGTTCTGTTTCTCGGGGTAGTTTATACATAAATGGATGAAAGATTGTTCGCTTTATCCAAATTTATATAATATAGAATAACTTCGCAAGTTAAATTCTGTTATATAATTCAAAATAAAAATTTGTTGATATTTTTAGCGATTTGGAAAGTTGATGATATAGCTATCTCTAATGAAATAAAGGCTGTTAAAACACCTACACATTTTCTCCACAAGGAAGAAAGAAAAATAATTCGGTTATATTTGAAAAACTATGTGATATATATATGTTTCGCTTTGCCTTTCTTTTGTAGTTTTTATCTACATTTCTTTCTTGAATTTTCTATTCTAAAATTTGTGGAATTTTAGCATTATTTTGGTCATATCTCACCAGATATGATTTTGCTTCATTTTGTCATTCGATTCTATAAACATAGTGAGAAATATAAATTGTCATTTTAAAGACATCATTTAGATTGCATTGCTTTGGCTTTCTGCTCTCTCTTTGCTGATTATACTTTTGATGATTCTGGATGAGAAAGAAGCGAGGAAGAAGTTATACTGGTATTGGATAAGAAAAAACTGAATTTTTGATTTAATGATGGAATTTTTATTCTTTTATATGATCAAGTTCTGTGATGCCTTGTCGCTGTTTTTGGATCGCAATTCCACAGTAAGATCGTAAGGATTTCATTTTCATTTTCTTAATAATTCGCTTGATTGAATTGTATTTTTCTCGTCAGTAATCACTTGTCGTAGCGTGATACTTTCTCAATTTATCTCTTTGGTTTGAAACTTTTCATTTGATTTTGCTTTTACTCTTGTTTGCCTCTGTGGCAGTTTCAACTGTTTCAATCTCATGCATATTTTTCGAATTATGTTTTTATCAGTGGTCGAAAACTGACTTATTCTACGATTATCTATTAATATTCTCTTTGTCATTTGGCTAAAAAAATCTTGACTAAGATAAAGTAGAATAGGTAAGTACTTGGAAAGCTGCTTATTTTTAGCATATCTCTATTGATGTTTGTTCTTCATAGTTTTTTCGGTTTAATTTTATACCGTTTTATTCCTTTATGTTTATTTTGATCGGAAAAGAAATCATATTGCAAATAAATCTATGTATTTCTTATTCATTATGTATATATAAATCAAGGCAGTATCCACTGCATTATTTTGAAAATATTCTGACATTTATTGTCAACAATGTAAAATAAAGAATGGAATTGGCAATAATTTTTTGATGTTATTTATGGCTGAGAAAGATCGTGAGAAGCATATGGATGTTTCGCGTATGAATACGAGCAGTTCGATCATTAAGAAAAATGATTTCGGATATGTTACATTTAGAAAAAGACTGGGTAGTCTATGTCAAAACGAAGTAGCTATGGATTCCCTTAAATTGCCTCATTGTATTTGAAGTCATTTTCAGCTGCAAACAGTCATCACTAAAGAAATGTCCCGTGAAGGATGCGGAGAAATAAATAATAATAATACGAAAAAGCAAAATGAAAACTTAGGTGGTGATTCTATGAAGATGGAAAGAAGCAATAATAATAATACGCAGGAAACCCTGAAGAAACTAAAAATAAATAAAAATGGCGGTATCAAAGTGAAAAAGGGAGAATCAATCGAAAAAATGACAACGATGGAAAAAAGAGTTTAATCAACAGGATATTTGCAGGTTAGCTTACAGTTTTCATTACTGGTAGTTTTGTAACAGAAGATTGTACTTCCTAAAATACAGCTAGCTAGAAAAAGATTTGAGCTGTCTCCGTGAAGGTAATGAATTAGGAACGATTCGATTAATGAAAAATGAAGGTGTGTATATGTTTTTAGCTACTTCATTACAGAGATTTCCTAAATAATATGTGCAATCGTGGTTCAAGATGTAAATTTTATCATCCTCCAAGTATTGTTCGACAGCGAGCATCGCAACAAACACCAGAAGGCATTGAATATCGATTTTGCATTGACTATCAGGTAAACTTCTATTGTGTGCGGAAACGAAGGCAAGCGCGAAGCCAAGTTTTTATTGGTGAATGAGTTCTTAAGGCGAGATATTGGATGAAAGTTTCAGTTGCATCCTTTCGGAGCTATGACATTTCGTCTTTTGTTGTGAAAAATAGCTATTAGTATACCATAATTATGGTTAGATATGAGTGCTAGGAAAATATCGCATTTTGCAGGACACTCGCTCTTGAATTGAATCCAACTCATAGAATAGGGAGAGGAAGTACCTAGAAAAACTAATGCAGCGATGTGAAATTTCAGAATAGTGGTTGCCATCGCGATAATTGCCGTTACGTCCATGCTCATCGAGAGGATGTTAACCGTTACAAAATGGCGGGAGAAGTGACGCTTAACCTAGCTCGTGAAATTGCTGCAGTTTATAACTGCGATACTATCAATGGGATACCATTTTGCAAGGGATATCAAACAGGCTCGTGTTCACGTGGTGGACAGCGATGCCGCTATTGGCATATTAACGTTAAAGAGGAGCGCGAGCGACGTTGCGGATATCACGCAGCATGCCAATTTCTACGTTGCCACCTTTAGCGCGAGGATCAGTCCTAGGATTACCGTGCTCTGCTTACACTAGTCGTCGTTGCTATCCATACAGGGCTGCTGATGCCTATGATTCATATGGTAAGCGTGTGCGTTATGATTTGGATAGCGATTATGTGCTTGATTTGGAACGTAAAAATGCAGAGCTAAGTAAAGAAGTTGAAGGGCTTAAACGTGAGCTAGCACGTGAACGTGAACGTTATGGTGATCTCTACGCGTTATTTCGTCAGCGTAATATCATTACAACAACGCAGCAAGATCTCGCTAACATAATTCCTATCTCCACAGCTTATTACCAGGCTACATCATCAACAGGTTGGACGGAGACACGGTGGACTCACTGAATTGCCTTTTCGCTGTTTATTAATGATTTTGCTTACTGTTTTCTAAATTCAGGTCAATTCTTGCGCGATTCTTTTTTTTAGACTATTTGAAATTCCGGTGAGTGCAACTATTTTCCCTTCTCTTATATTAGAGATTGGGATCAAAAGGAGCACCACCGTTTCCAGGTGTTCTTTGCATGAGAAAGTATATTTATAAATTGTGTAATACGGGTGAGCAGTACTTCTGTTATTTTTCGGGTTTCTAAGCAGTATTTTCAGTGAACAAGGAAAACTATCATATGTTTCTTATTCTGTTTTGAACCAATTTCATGTTTTGAAATATCAGGTTGTTGGAGAAGAAATTGAATAAGGTACATAGAGCCATAATTAGAAAATACTATTTTTTCAAACTCTTTAGTTTTGCTTCCATTAGAAATAAATAAAAGAATTTTAGTCCGTTTTTGAAAAGGGGATTTAAGTGTCATTCTCCTTATCTTTATCCCATTTACATCCGCATAGTGAATTTCACTGGTTTTGCAGAGTCGATAGTGATAATATATGTAAAGATCACTTATGAACAGGGCGCATGCTATGTTACTATTTTTGTCATACTCTATTTTGGGATACATTAGAAAAGTAATCTGCTTTAAGCATCTCCTTTTTTCAGTCATACTTGATATATTTTTGATCCTTTTTCCCAACTATCATGTTTTTACTTTGAGTTATACTTTCCAATTTGCTGCGCGCATTATTTCACTGGAATGCGAGCTTTCCACATGTTTTTGCGTTTTGCGCCGAAATTGCAAGCAAATTCAATAAATTATTTAAACACAATATAGTAAAGCATTATGCGTTATGCCTTATTGCTATGGGTAAATCATGCGCTTCGATTATTTGTCACTTTTTGGAACTCTTGAAAAATAAGCGAATGATTTAGTGATTTACGACGAATCTAGATTTAAAATTTCGGAATGGGTGAATTTGATTTTGTGATTAATTTGTTAGTCTTATGAAAAAAATCCCTGTAAAATTATAACAATAAGGAATCCACGATGTCATCGGAAGCATTATCGTAATATTCGGATTGTGATTAACTTGAATTAAGTTGCTTGTAATCTAAGTAGTAATTTAAGAAAAGGCTACTATTGATTACAAGTTTTCTTACGAAATTTCAGATAATAAAGATATCAGAGGACGCATAATTACTGGATGCTTCCGATACTTCTAGTTTGCTCGTAATTTCAAATGATTATACACGTGGATTCCTTATTGTTACAATTTTACATGCACAATACCCTATTTACATATAGCTACAGCCAATATTAGTTCAAAAGATATCGTACGTTACTTACAACTTTATACAACATTTAGTGGTTATGTTCATAATTGTATAATTCGAGGAACAATTGTTATACTGAAATATTGTCTTTAGTTTGGTAAGTTCTTCATTTTGAATTCAAATTAATAAGAATTTGAGGAAAAAATAAATTATTTACGATTTATTAGCAAAGCAGAAAAATCTATTAATGTCTGCTTTAATAGAATTTCATACAATAAAGTGGATCATTAAACAAACTTATAGGATGTTTCAGTTTTATAAATGCTTTCAGTTCTTACGGTTCATTTCATTTTTTTGCAATATATATATATATAATTTTAAGTTGTGTAGGTCAACTAAGAAGTCAAAATTTAGTTTAAATTCTGCTTGAATATGTCAAATTTTTTTCTGACCTTGTGATTGCAGTCAATACTAAGTACTGAAAACAATCATCATGCATAGATTTAATCAAATACAGTCGGTTACGGTCTGTCTTCATACTTTTTCTCTCTGCATCTTGAAATAAAATGCTAGTTGAAATTCATAAAGCTTACCGCAGGAATCATTCATCCAAAAAAGCAGCAGGAATCTTAATGTTACTTAAAGCCTAATAGCAAATTAAATTTCTCTGTTTTTGTTTAACATCGAGTAATTTTGATGCTTTATTTTGATGTTCGCTTTATCGATTTTTTCCGTGTAACGTGCTGATCTTTGATTCGTATTATCGAATACGAAGACAGATTGCAAGTTTCTGCTATTACAGATGTCTCATTTTTTGAAACCTGTCGATTACAATGATGATAATGATGATGATGATGATGATGATGGATCTTGTCTAATTAGAGCAAGACCTATTGACTCAAACATCGCTCGAAAATTGGGCAATTATGCTTCGAGCAAAGATTTTGTCACTGGAAGTATGGAATCGCAACAAGAGCTGAGAGGTTCGTTGAGATTTTCCGCAGTTATTAAGTTAAAGTTATTTCTAACTTTATAAATTGGCGTTTTTATTCTAAATGTCTAATCTAGCTGCTTTTAAACCGCAACTGATCTAAACCTAAACGTTAAGAAATTTACTAAGCAGAAAAGTGACATAAGAAACCCTGTTAGCTAGTTATTCACTATCTATCTTTTAAATCGGAGTTTTTATTATTTTAAATGCTTTAAGAAGTGTATTTTAGTTTATTAGGTAAAGACCTTGAAAGTTTATAAAGGCATAAGGTGCACATAGTGCTTTTAGTAGTTTTAAAACTTGTTTATTTTTTCCAGTAATCCCAAAATCTGTTATAAATGGAATTTATTTACTCCTGTTTGTTTCATTTTAGAGTTGAAGTAAAGTTCTGTAAGATATGAATTTCTTAATTCTTTTCTTGATATTTGAAGTTTTATGACATATATTTATGGCATGTATTTCTAAGATTTCATTAACATTTTAGAAAATAATACAACAATGGAAAACGATCCAAAAAGAGATGAAATGATGGAAGAAAAAATTAAATTAGAACAGCGCAATAAACTTGGTGCAAAAATATTAAAAGCGAAACTGCAGGGGAAAATAGTATGTGTTCTTTAATTCACACGCACTGATAATTTCATTCAAATATGTTATCTTGATAATATTCAGAAAGTTACGATAAAATTGCTATTGTCCAGTGAAACACTATGAAAGTTTTACAGTGTTTGGTAAAAAATTAGAGAAAGAGTTGTATGCTCTAAGAGAAGATAGACAAGGCTCAACTTCAATTTGTAAAGTACTACTTAGAACTGATGGAGGTGATGTGCGGATTCCTGCCACCATGAAGCAAGAAAAAAGGTCTAATATCATTTTTTTTTTTATTGTGTGAGTAAAGGAATAAACGAGAGAAAAGTTTTGAATTAATTAATTTATACATTTTAGAAGATACAAGTGAAAATTAGTTTTCATAAACAAATATGTTGACTTCTAGGGATTTTTTTATTTTTCATGCTTCCAGTAGCCTTTATGCTCGTAATGTAAGCTTTGTCACTTCTATGTTTCTCGAAAACGCTGCTGAATCTTTCAGAAAGCGCTCGAGAGATTCAGCAATGAGAACGATATTATTGAGTTAGGGACCAAATAGTTCTAGTATTCCTTCATAATAGTATAAATATGTATTGGATGGTTTGTTCGTTGTATCTTCATATTTTTTATTAATAATTTCCTCCAAATATTGACTTGTAATAAGATAGTTACAGTAACATGCAATGCATTTAGGATTTAAAAATTTTTGGAACAGTTGACGCAATTTATCATACCGAGAAAAATATTCACGATATGTTAGCTGATGAAAAAGAGACAACATCCTCTCATTATATTTTCAACAATATTAAGGTCAGTTTTTAAACAGATTTTGGGACTATTTATTCTCTAAAGTGCTTGGGACATCGATGATGTTGTTTACTCAGTATAAACTGGATAATTCATAAAAATACAAATAGCGAAAGAAAGTATGTAGTAATTATGTTTATGTCCCTTACAAACTGCAGACTGCAAAGAAACATCGAGCGGACGAAGATTGGGTAGTTGATGATGCGATGATGGCCGTAAAACGCACACGGAAAAGAGAAGAGAAAGAGAAGAGGAGAAGCCGAAGCAATCTGATAAAAGATAAGTTTGTTTTTGCTTTGTTAGCAATTACTGTTAGAATTTTTGGTATCCCTGGTGCTGAACAATCTACGAATGTTACTGGCAAAGATTCAATAATCGTTATCATCATTTTGAGTTGCAGCACTTGATTCATTTAATCGTTTGCTAAACAGAATGATGTTCAATCCCTAAAAATGATTTATTTTCTAATATATTTTATAATAAATTTCGTAGTACTCAACAGTGATTTGATATTCATGAAATGAGATTATGAAATATTTAGTGAAGATTTTGAACAGATAATCATCGGTATGTCACATAAAGATGGAAGCAATAAGCTGTGATTAAAACAAAATTAAATTTTGAAATTGTCGCTAAAAGCACTTAAATACACCGCAGTCGGAAAAAATTACCAAAGATGGAAGAAAGATCAAAATCGAAGGAAGGTATAAAAGACAACATGCGAGTGAGAAATCTGAAAGAGAAAGCATGTAGAAAGCTGTCTTGTTTGATATTACGTACAATTTGGTGTATTATAAGTGCAATTTGATATTTAAAGCTTAAGTCTTTCTCATATATTAAAGAGATGGTCAGCAATAAGCAAGTGTGAGACATTTTAGTCAAATACATGGAATCTAGTAAAAATAAAAATTGATTTACGTATTTTTAAAAAATATCTTTTGTGTTTTATAATTGTCTAATTTTTTGTCCAAGTACAAAAAGTGCATGTTTCAGATAGGTATCAAAATATGTCTTACTTATTCTTGGCTTGATTTTCTAAGTATAAATACCGAGAATAATGAAATTCATGTTAGTTGAGAAAAGCAATAGCTTTTGATCAATTATTTATGTGATTTGTAGATCTTTTGGACATCTCAACATACATAAAAATGTGTCGTTTTAACAAGAAAGTGTTTTAAAATCCTCCATTTTGTGTCCTTTTGTCGCTTAATTGTAATTTCTAACTTCACTGTCGATGTAATACGTTGAACTGATCCACTTGTTCTGATAATTTCTTCAGAGCTCTTATCGCATCATCTTTTGGTAATTCCAACGGTTTTTCAGCTGTAGTTCATCATTTTTGGAGAGATTTCCAAGTTGTTTTATGTCTATCATTTTGCCGAATTTGAATTGAATTTCAAATTAAAACATTCGATTATATCGTTGAGAGAACGATGATATGATTTTAGCAATATCTATTTTTATAACTTAAAGATCAATTATGTCTGCTGAGATTATATTTTCGCAGAACTGTAGGTTGGTATTCTAAGTTAGTTAGCGATGCTTTGATGGAATAGATAGCAATCGAAGATTCTTTATAGCAGATTAATGTTTGCTGTAAAAATTCTAACTGCTTTACATCTTCCCATCGGCAAATACTAAACGTGTTTTAAAACTAAATTTCTGAAGCGCATTAAAAGATTGTAATCAAAAAGAGGATGCACGGATTTTTTTCTTTCTTTTTCTCTCTCTCTTTCATTTCATTCTTTTCATGCACAAAATACTATTTCTTGATTTGAATATCTTATTGTGAAATAAGAAAGATACTAGTCGACAAATTCGAGCGAATAGGATTAATCATTGCTCTTAGTTACTAGCTTATTAGAAAGAAGCTGCACTTCTAAAAGTTTACTTATCTCTTTTCTAAGTTTCAAAATGAACGAGCTTAGCCTAGATGATTATTTTACATTACATTTTTCATATTATATTATGTGATTTTCATTTCTAGAGATCCTCTTCAACATCAAGCCAGATTCTTCATTCCTAATATTGAAGAAACTTTAATTTCAGTAACTTGCCAGAATCTTCATTAATGATGTCGTTCTGTGTTCGACACTGAATATTTTCAAAATAAATAGCTTGTTTGAATGGTCTCATGAGTCTGGGATTGTCCAATTGAGATTCACTTAACAGTTCACAAAAACCATTCTCCTAGAAAATTTCGAAACTCTTTATGCTATCGACTATAATTATTGCTGGGAGAAATATGAAATAGAACTGCCAATCCAACCCGTGTAAGGCTACATAAAAAGGTCGAGAAGCCAAGGGAATAAATTGTTTCAAGAATTATCTACAGATTAAAATTATGGTAGTGCAAATAATGAGTTGTGTTTAATTCAATTTAACTTATCAAATTTGGTTATAGTGAGAATCTGTCGTAGGTAAAGAGGCATGAAAAAGGGCAGTAAGAATATATAGATGAAAGCCTTCGAACGTAGATAAAGAGGCATGAAAAAGGACAGTAAGAATATATAGATGAAACAATAAATACATCATGAATTTGATTTTAATTTTTATCTACAATAGATAGCATTCGAAATTTACAAATACAAGTGAAATGTTACCTATGGGTCGCTTTTATTTCATGTTCTAGCTTTTTGATTTTTAAACTCATGAAAGTAAAGTTCTTTCATTTTTTATTGAATTAAAGATATATGATATATAAATCATCATAAATGTGTTAAATCAAGCTTTGATGAGTTCCTTTCATCTGTTGAGTAGAAAGAAACGTTTAAAATTAAGTCGAAATATGATTATGAAGCGATGTCATCTCCCGTAATGTAGCAGTTGTTACAAATATAAGTGGTTACTGTAACCGGAGACAAAAAAGTTAAAACAAAGATTTGTCCAATCATGGAAATGAACAGATAAATTTTTTTGAATTTCTACTGTTTTATTTTTTGTAAAATAGAATAATTCACTGTTGAAACTTGCCTGGAATACCAGAGATGCGAAGAAATTGACCGCAACGCACTTTGAATTTTTGACGCAGTTATCCAAGCATTCGGCATGCCTTAAGACACTCATAGATGCGATCATCGGTCCGAAATATGCATATTCCGGTATTGCTTCACTTTCAAGCCCGTCTGGACAATCTGCAAATTAACAGTTTGTCACAATTCCATAAAGTTAAATTCGCAGCAAATTTTGAATATGTAACTTAACAAGTAGATAAAAGCAACTAAAACATTATATCAAAAGTTATATTCCTGCGAACTAGATTTTCTAGCTAACGGAAGTGTGCTATCATATTGGGGATGGATATTAAAAGAGTAAACAAATCGATATTTTGATTATTAGAAAGTTTCAGTATCGTATTTTTACTGAGGGAAGTTCTAGTTCACTTGAAACTTTGCGATGAGTAAATGAAAAAATATCCTAATTAATTCCTATTAAAGTCTTTGGAAAAAATTTATATTACCTAAAGAACTAGATTACTAACCGAAAACATCGTAAATAACATCATAAAATGGCGATGATCGAGCAGGATTCATGTATGCTCTTGAATCGCCAAACCATTCGGTAGTAGCCCAAGTAAATATCGGAATATTGGTAATCAGGAATAGGATAAAGTTCTGATGGGACCGTTGTTGGCGTCCACCAACAACTGCGGAATGCCACCACAACATGTCTTTTCGTACACTATTTTATGAGAGTTAAATGTCAAGATTTTGTCTTCGGGAGCTGATGGGACAGACCGCTATGCCATAAATTCCACTCTTTAATGTTGTTTTCGCAATTCTACTGTTGATGTTAGTGTTGGCGATGATGAAGATAACAATGTTGATGATGGTGACCGTGGTCGATTTCCTTCTTTTCTTTCAAGTCACCTCTCTGTACTGGAACCTTTCAATATGAATTCTTTTCATTTTTCTCCATTTTTCTCTTCTCCATTCCTTTTCCTCCTCTCCTCAATCGTCAATAGTTTATGTAATTTATGTCTGTACAATGTCATAGCACTTATCTGCTCTCAGCGTCTCGAAGAGACTTGGAAAAGAAGTTTTATGCACCAAAGAACTTACTTCACCCAAAAAATTACTTATTTTTCTAATCTTTGACTAATAAATTTCAAACTTTGACTAATAAATTTTTTGAAATAATTGAAGCGATAACTTGTTGAAGATATTAATGATAGGAGTGAATATAATGAGATGAAACGGAAAGGCGCTAAATAATATTTTAATTGAATTTACTCTACGAAAGACAGAGATCATTAAATAACTCCGCAAAATTTGCCGTTTGAAGTGAAAATTGTGAGAGAGTTGGATATAGAAACTTAATCCCACTACCACTACTACCATTTACCATAACTTCTTTCTATTGTAAAACACTCCTGCATATAACAGTAAATACGCTGTACATTTGAAAATTGCAACTTTACTCATGTTATCATAATTCGTCCAGCTAGGAAAGGATAAACGTTTTTAATTTTCCGACTTTTTTAAATAATGCTGATGAGAAATGCAGCCATAACATGGCATCACTGACTATGGAAAAATGGAAGAATAAATTTTATGGAGGGATTAGTTCTGGTACTACTGTGAAGCTTCGGATCATATGTAATTTTGATGTAAATCTTTCTGTACTTACAGTAATACACATTTCAGTATTTATTGGTGCTCTTGACATCAAAATTTAATCGATATGAGCGTTCTTCTATCTGTGATTCTTTAACGAAAATAATCGAAATTTAGTGAAAACAAGAAATAATTTTTTAGATTTTCCATCAAAATTTTCACTGATTTTTGCTAAATTTCTAATTTTTCTACTAAATTCACAAATTTTCAGTCATAATTGACAAATAGTGCCATAAATCGTTGAAAACATTTTCAGCAGTTTTTTAGAAAAGAAGTAATGGTGATACAATAAAGCGACAACAGGTAATTTTTGAAATATTTCAGTATTCCAAAGCAAAAATTTGATTTTTGACTGTTTTCAGTTGAAAACTTTGTACTGTGAGATTATCTTGTTTTTGGTATCGTAACCATTAGCTGTAGATCTTTATGGGGCCGAATAATTTTTGCTGAAATGATCCAAGATGTTATATTTGTTGCTTCTACTTCGAATAGGAGAGGGAAAAACAGATATTTCCTTTTGTGTTATGCATGATTACTATGTAATATTTTTCCTTCCCGTGTAGTTATTCTTGTTATTATTGTTGACAATAAAATGACTCATACATTTATGATGATATTACAATTGACCACCTCTCCAAAACATATTCGCCTTTTTCTGGAGCTACAATTCTCCACTAAAAAATATCTCTTGTATTTTTAAAAATTCGTAGAAATATATTTTCTACATTCTATACTATTTCAGTCATACATCTCACAATGAAACCGGTAAATGTCCTTCGCATTTTTCGCATTTTTTTGTGTCAATGTTCGTGCGCTTTTTTCACAGAACTTGTACTATGAGCAACTTTTTGCAATATTTGAGATAATAAAACCCCAGAATTTTACCATAATATTTTATTTTAGTTCAGCTTTGAAGTATATAAACTTTAAGAATTTCTTTTTCATAATGTCTTTATTTTAGTAATATTATTGTCCCCGTTAAATGTCCTTCGCAACAAAACAAAACAAAACAACTGATTTTGCTGGAAAAGACATTTTTCTATTAATTAGGAACAAATTTAAGAGCAAAGTTTTCTTACTATCATATTACTTTCACCGACAATAGAAATTATCACAAACGTCATTTTATCATCATAAAAATCCACTAAAGTCTCAGTCATCACATAGCTTTGTATCTTTTTAAAGGATTTGAACAACTTCTGTAAATTGATTATATTTGATGAAACATTTTTATTTTGACTATGTACAATAATTTGAAACTTAGCAACCAAAATATTAATATGATCTGGAACTTTGAAATAACTGAGGTCTATTACTGCGAATAAATTTGTTTCGAATTTCAAATTAAAGATACGATTTTTTAATAGAACTCCAGACTTCTGGTATGGACTTGCTGATTATAACAACTTCATTCTATTCATAATGAGAAAACTTCCAATAAAATTTCAATAACTTCTTTTTCGCGTAAATAGCGAAAGAATATTGTTATTGTTTACTCTTATTATTCTATCTTTAGATTGATTAAGTCAATTTTAGAAAACAAAATTTATGAATACACGCTTGACTCTTGTCAATTTTGCATCGAAGCGCCACGCTTTCGAAAGCATTGTGTTGTGGCTTGTGGAAATAGCGTATGTTTTTATGCTTAATACTTTATTTCATAACAATAAAAATTATAAACAGATAATCATAACTATGTTTGAATTCATTCTTGAGAAACTTTTCTTAATCAAAATATTTCATCATTTCTATGAAGTAAATAATTCCAAATCCTATCATTCTTATCTTTTTCTTGAATTTAGATTCTCCGAAATCGAAATTTATAATAATCTTTATTTCAAAATTAGAAACTGTCCAAGATATTTTTCTAAAAAATCAGTTTTTATGAATCCTTTTCCAGACTTCAATTTTCAAATCCTAGCATTCTCATCTTTTTCTTTAATCATTAAATATTTGAATAGATTTTGATTCGATAATGAGAAAATTCGAACATTATAGATTTATTTTTATTAATATCAGTATAGTTTAGGTTTATCTGTCATCTGTTCCATGGCGCCATTTGGTAAAAGAACACTGTTTGATTGTTCCCAATGCTCATTATTCTTCAACTGTGACGCTTGATGAAGATGTTTACGAAGAAATACGCAAATTTAAAAAGTTCGTTCCATACTTTTTTTTAATCTTTCCGTCTTATTTTTGTTTGCAATGTATACTATTTGCATTTAGATGAAATAGGGCCATTAGACAGGTTAGGAGGTTGATCATTGCGACAGTGATACTACAGCTATCGTTTAACACAAAGCGATCGTCATTTATGGTGCAATACGAAGGTCACCTATTGGTGTAATTAGAATAAAGTGCAATCAGAGGTTGCACATGTAATATTTAGTAGAATTTTATTAATATTAATTAAAATTTCTTCTCTGTTCTAAGATTTAAAAGGGACTTTGATAAATTTTGAATGCGGAAATCTTTTGCTGTTTTTCTGCCCAAATATACAGCAAATGCTTTTCAAGTTTTATAAAAATAGATTTGTACTTATGTTTTGTACATGAATCATGCAGGAGTTAAATGGGAAAGATTGTTTGTGAAATATTTTGAAAAATAAAAAGTGCCACTGTTCATAAAAATTGCTTTTTCTCATGGAAAGTTATTTATTTGATTACATGTTTTTTATCGTGAATTTAAATTATATAGTATTCAGATGTCCTCTCGATTCATTGTAAACAGTTAGCTCTGAGGATGAATTCGATTCTCACTTTCGACACTGGAAATTTGCTTTAATATAATAAGAATATTAATGACGAGAAAAAAAATATTAATTTAAATAGTCGAACTAAATAGTTAGATAGATATAATTGTAGTGGTAACTCTAATACAACTGAGAGATTATAAGTGTAAACTGTCCAAAACTGTCCAATTTTTTCATGTAAGCAGACTTCTGTGACTTGACTGACATTGATACTAAAGCCTATAAAGATGTAATTATAGTGGTAACTAATATGATTATAATGTATTCGCCGTCAAAGAGAGACTTACGATGCTAATTGTCAGGCTATTCATTTAAATTCCTTCTTATTGTGGAGATTAATAGATTAACAGCCGTAGCCCTAGTTATGAAGCATCTATTACCATATTTTTTTTAACCACAAATTTGGATCATTCTTTCGCATGTTTTTCTATTGAAGAATTGTAAACTGCTTTATAGGCTTTAGTATCAATGTGGCAAAAGAAGGAAATGGAATGTTTATTCGTAGAAACAGCCAAAAATGTAAAATACCATAGACATATGTACATTGAATGTATTGCGGTACCAAACGAAATTGGTGAAATGGCACCTATTTATTTCAAGGTTGTTTTTATGTAATTAAAATTTTAAATATTCATGCATTTTCACCAATATTTTAACAAATTTGGATCATTTAAAAATCAGGTGATGCTAGAATGTTTTGCCAGAAGTCATACTGATAATTTTAAATATATACTTTATAGCAATTCTCTTACTATCACTTTCCTAAATGTGATTTCCTATTCGACTTTTTTCGAAAAATAATTAGAAGATTTTAAGTAGTACATATTTACGTCACGAAAATCTGTTTCGTAAATAAATTTTAAAATCAATTCAGAAAGCGATCGATGATAGTGAGGATGAATGGGTCGACAATAAAAATTGATAGATCTCACCAAACGAGATGGAGATGTTCGAAAAGTTATTCCCAAAGGATTCTCATACTTTGCTATCGATTTTGGTTTACAACCGGGTTATGCGCATATTATTGAAAATGAAGATCGATTTCCTCAGAATTTTGCCCATGTGCGTTTTTGGATTGCTGACTTAATGAGAGAAACAAGGAGATGATCTCATATCTCGATAAAAATGTGAAAGCTTATTTTCGACTTAGGATGTCTGGAAATAAATCTGTTATTTGCATTCAGAAGAAATACGTATTTTAAATATTTTGGAGTTCATGTTAGAGGAAATATTCATTTTTCGTAGGAAAAAGTCGTTAGTCGATCTATTTTACAGAAAGTGAAAGCAAATTTTATAAATGGCATATATTCATAAACTTCCATCCAATTTCTCCTCCATATAGTCGCATTACTTAGCCACCAAAATTAGGCAGTAATTTTCAGAAATATAAGTTTTCTTTGTAGGAAATAATTGGTGGTATGATAGATCTGGAAAGAAGACAGTGGAGAATGAATGAAAGTCTAACTGTGGAAGAACAGCGAATAAATACTGCCGAATTGAAAAGTTTATGGGAATCATTTAACTACGAAAGAAATAAAAAATAATGAGCGATCAAATAGATAAAGTGCCTCGTATCATCATGATCTATCAATGTTATGAAGCTGTTAAAACATAAATTTTACATTATTTGGAATGATTTATCGGAACAGAGCCCCATAATTTTCTTACTCATGTATGCCCAGTTGGTTATTAAAATTTTGTGCTCTAGTATCACAAAATCGTACTTCTCTAAACAATGCTTACTGTATTTGCGACCGGCCGTTTCAAACCGCGAAATGCGTAGAATGTGGCCCGGCACTTTTCATTCTAATTGAAACGAATTCCGTACGGTTACAAATAAATGCACTAGTAGGCTATGTTGGCCCCATAAGCTTTGTCAATTCAGTCGTGTCTACCCTTCAACGCAGGTCGTGGAGGCGACAGATGCCGTTTATTCATCGCTCGTTCCTCGTCAGAAGAACTTTGTGGTTATGAAAAATTCGTCCACAATGAAAAGGTTGCCGTAGTACTTTTATAAGTATCAAATTTGCTATTTCTAAATTCCCTATTGTGTGCTGATATTTGATTTTACCGGTTAACTTTTCATTTATGAAGGTTAATCAGGTATAGTAGATATCACCATTATCAAGACTAACGATAGAGATAAGTCCACTCTGCTCGAAACCGAACTAATACCTGGGAGAAATAAATTAAAGAAAAAAACAGTATATATAATGTATCCCTCTGAGAGTAACATGAACTTTGTTACAATGAATCTTTATTCATCACTGAGGAATATCAGATATTTTCAGTCAGAAATAAAATGAAAAGCATATCAGTGCTATCTCGCGCTTATTTTTTACTTTCTATCCATATAAACTAGATTGCCCCAGGTTTTAAGTAGAAAGAATATTTATTCAATAAATTAGATTAAATTCGGACATTGTTTATCACTTGATCTTATTTTTGGAATTAAAAATGGTTGATTCAATTTCAGACTTGTACAACACTTGGAGCCAGTTCTAGTAATAAATATTATTCGTAATACCTTTTTTTTACCAAAAGGTAGACGTGACACTTGCAGTAGTTATCGAAAAAATTGCAGTTCAAGCAGTAGCAATGAGATAGAAGAAAATAAAAATATACTGGGAAATTGACTGCTTCGTTTCGTTGCATTTTTCCTTTCCCTATTCAGTTTTTCAATGTTGATGTTTACGAATCGTCTTAAAAAGCCCTCCAGATTAGAATTTCAGTATAATATGGACATGATATCATGCTTTAGGAACTATGGGAAAACCGTTGCGGATTGCCATATCATTAAATACATTGCATAATAACGCTGATCGTGTCAGTACTCGAGCTGCTGCGATACGCATTGTAAGTTTATATTGCAAAAGAATTATAATAGATGTATTAAATGAATGTAATACTAATCTAAATGTGCGACATAGTTTGCTTTCTTATAAATATATATTTAAATCATTATAGCTTTTGGTATTAACGAATTGCCAAAGAAAATATATATTTCAAAATTCCACATATCAAGAAAGTAAAAAACGTGTCATTCAACTATTCTGTGCCTATCTTAGAAATTGAAATTAGCAAAGTTTTTAGAAATTCATCGAAGAGTTTTCCAATAAGCTTTCCAAAAGATTATTTGCCAGTATAAACCTCCCACTGCTCTTTTGCTAATCAATCCTATTTGTAGAATGATGAATATGACGAATTTGATCATACACATGCCTATATTGCTCGTAGAACATTAGCACGTGTACCCTTATTAGCAGAGAACAACACATACCGCGTTATTTTTCAACAGGTCAGCCATATTTCGATTTCTTAATAATATCGGTGTATTATTTCAAGCATGACGGAAATTAAAGCTGTTGCATTGAACGAGGTTATATCGACTAAATTATGTTTGCTTAGAGCTATGTTAGCTGTAATCATTGCTATTCCAACCCATTTCGAGGTAAAGAAATGCAGGTTTGAGTAACGAAGGGATTGTCATTTCATTCTTTGTTATGGAAATGTTGAAGACAGTTAGCATAAATATGACCGACAGTTCGTTCCCACATGGATCAGATAGTTGAGTACAGTTTTGATTGAGCAGAATTCATTCATTATTGTTAACAAATATCTAAACCGGATGTTCAGTCAATATTCTCTCATAATATTATCATGTTTGAAGGAAAAGGGATACAATGAGTTACTCAGAAAGCCTTCACAATCCAGCGAAAATTCTCGTGTGGAATGTCCGGGATTTAGAAGAGTACCGGATCTGGAGCCGCTCAGAGCTACCCCACGTTATAACATTGAAGTTTGTCTTTTATCTTAGGATAAGATATTAAATGTTTGAGCAGTTAATATAAGTTGTGAGGATTTTAATTAGGCTTGAAGTAGAAAAGCGATCGGCACTTATTCGTGAAGACAATATATAAAAAGTACCAATGATTTTCCCACTTATAGGTTTGTACTGATAAAGCTTATCTGAAACGGCATGAAAAATATGAAAACAGGAAAAGCTGATCAAGCGTCGAGACCGTATACGTCAACGTGAGGAGCAATATCGGTTGTAATATTTATCTACTTTAATATCTTAAAAGATTTTTGTAGGCCAATTAGTTCCTAGCTTACGTAACGATTTCAACAATATAACTTATATTGATATAATATTTCGTTATCTATTCGCAGATGTTTTTAGATCTGAAGCTTAATCTCAGTTTTTAGTTTAGATTTGATCATTTATTTCAGACTTCATCTTATGAAAGTGGAAAAGCCAAGTGCTTCATGTAAGCCAAAAATAGAATCAATAGAAGTGGTGGAGAAAAAACCTCGCTTTCGAAAACATTGATATCTGCTGTAGAATCTTTTGTTTATTCATGACCGGACATGATATCACTGTTGGTAAGAAAAATCGATGTGATAGTAACTGAAGGATGATATCTTCTATATTTACTGCGTATGAGAATTCGCTACGCATAAATTTTGTTACCTTTTACATTCACTGCTTGCACATTTCATGAAGACTGGATCATTCACTATTAATGGATTTCCAACTTATATGTAATTATATTTCAGTAAACGACTTATGACTGGCTATTTAAATTAGGAAACAGAATTTTAATGTTCACCCTCTTCATCTTCTCAATAAATTAACACCCATTCCTTCGAGATCATGCATATAAAGTTCGTAATAGTTTGAAATCATAAGAAATCATGTAAACATATCAAATAGATTTGTTTCATTAATTGAAGTATCAATTTAAATCGACAACTGGATTGGACACAAACATGAAATGCAGATCGATGTAATTCTCTATGATTCTAAGTAATATTTGCTCCATTTTGAGAAATTTATTCAGAAATCTGATAAGCGACTGTTCTAATGCAACAATTCTATTGAAATATGGACTACTTTTTGATTAAGAGTGAAATGGTTTTGAATATGATAGAAAAAGATGACTTTGTTAAAGTAAGTAGGCACCGTAGTGAATGCAAGCCACGACACATCAATTTTTAATCCCATTCAATACCAAATAACTCATAAACACGCTAGTTCATATTCAAAAATTGAACCACGTGCGATGTTTAATAAGTAACATTTGGGAACACCAAATACAAGGATTACCTGGACATGTTTACTCCGATGTCCTTTCTTCAAAGGAAAAATTTTTGCTAAAGTGGAAGCTGAAATTCGAATTTAAGCAAGCAATAACGCTCACCTTTTTCTCTCTTCATATAAAATTTTCTCTCTTCAAACCAAAAACAATCCCAGAGCTCTTCTGTTTTTCCTCATCTTCATTCTTTCTTCACCATCATCTGAATTATTTGTGTTTCTTCAAAGTTCTTCATTTCATTTTCTTCATTTATCATCACTTCACTTAAGCGTTTCTGGCTTGCAGCGAACTGCAACAAAGAATTTTTTTGAAAAAAGCGGCATTGTCTTTCACAATGAGACGATTCAATAATACGACGATCAGCAGGGAAAACAATTAAAATGCACAAACCAAACAATAAGGGTAAATTGAAAAAAACACTGCTACTTTATAATAAAAAAGTGATATTGATTTACAGAAGAGGACATCTGCAAATAATCAATAATAATCCCTGTCACGGTCGTAAGATCGAGAACGCCTCCGATGACGGTCATCGTAGTAACGAGGAGATGGACTACGTCTATAGCGGTCACGATATGGTGGCGAATAACGATCGTAATCTTCGTAATCATATCCTCTATAAGAAAAAAATCATAAAAATAAGTGGCTACGGAAATTTTTATGAATTTTCTTAAAATCCTTCACTTTTATTTAGTTATTTTTATTTCATTTCCAACTAGGAAACATAAATGCCAGATGTTTTGAACTTTAGTTATTTGGAATTAATCAATAAACCTGCTGTAATATCTGTTTGGCGGGCTATCTCGATATCGTCTGTAATTGCGATACGGTGAAGGACTCCGGCGATATGATCGTGACGGTCCGCGCCGACGAGAATCTACAGCTCCCATATAAATGCCGGGTGTTGGTGTATGAGGTCGTTTCGTTATTGAATAATCGATTCGGATTTTGTGGCCATCGATTTCAGTGCCGGCTATTCGGTCTTTTGCTTCTATGGCATCTTCGATTCTTTTGAAATAAACAAAACCAAAACCACGCGAACGTCCGGTTGGATGATCAAATACCAATTGAACGTTATCCAAATCTCCATATTGTGAGAATAATTCCTAGAAAAAACTATTAAATGAAAGATTTTTTCTCGACAATTCGCCTGTTCGATGTCGAAGTTGATCATATATTACACAAAGACCTACACAACTTCTTTTCTCTTCATTTAATTTATTCAGATTTATCCTTTTTTTGTTTGCTTTACTGAAAAGCATTAGCGGCGTTTATGAAAGTATATAGATGCAGTGCAGTGGAAAACTGAAATGCAAATTAATATCGCTAGAAACTCATTCCACATCTAACATGGTCAAAATATAATCTTCGTGCATTTCATTGGGGACAGTGAAAATATAACTAACTCTCTTCCATGGAATGAAACTAAATGATCGAAGTAATCTATTACCCTTTAACTTCTTATAACGAATAACAAATTTTTAAAAACAAACTTTGAGATCACGTTCTGTAGTATAAAGAGACAATCCAAAAACGCCGAGGCATCGAGATGGTTCTGGTTCATCACGACGAGAAAATGCGTATCTACGATCATCATAACTATTGCGGCGATATCGTGGAGATCGCGAACGACGACTTGATCTAAATGCATTTGACGGTGAATAGTTATGATAATCTCAACAGTAATAGATTTTTTTTTATACAAGGTAGCTAGTTTGATTAACTGAATAATCCAATTTATTGATGAAAAAGCACTTTCACTTTATCGTCAATCTTATGACTTCATATATTTTATGTTTTTACTTCGTTAATAAAGTCACTTTAGATAATTGGAAAATTTGTTCGTGATATCCTTGCCAAATAGCATACAGTTACTTTTAGCAACAAAAATAATCAACTAAGCTGACTAATTAGCATGATTACCTTAAAGGACTTTTTGAACGACTACGAGAACACGAACTTGATTGTCTCCGACCACTGCAAAATTATCAAAGTAACAAATAATTAAAAGATTGGAATTTAAAGGAAGAAAATAAAGCTACTATATTTCGGATATTTTACACGACTATTTGTAAAATGAAGTTAGAAATAATTAAAGAACCGTGAGCGAGATCTAGATGCCTCCGATGGCGACGCTGAACGCGAATCTTCGTCACTTCTTTCAACAACATCACCACTTTTGCGTTCCTGAAATTTAAAACATCCGATATTTTTAGAGAAGGCATGCAGACTGCACCAGTCCCTATGCATAAAATTTGTTTATATAATTTGATTAATAATTTAGATCTAACAAGCAGAAAGCTTATCAAAAAAATAATTTCCACATTACACAGGTATTAATTATGCTGCAATAAACCTGCTGCTAATGTTGAAAAAGTGATAATTAATTTGGTCTATAGCAAAATTAAACTGTTTCACTAAATTTATGCGTTAATTGGTTCATCGATTGATTTCATTTTTTCTTTTTTCCTCAGATATTATTAGCTAATAAACACTTCAATAATTAGCTTCCTATGTGTCAGCGGATCTTTACATGAAGTACGCGTCAAACCTAAAATCAAAAGCTAATGGACATAGAATGCACCTAATAAAGCTGTTCTGAACATCCACTAGTTTCATTAAGTTGAGCTGTACTAAAGGAAAATAGCTATCAACAAATTTCAAAGCAGTAAAAATAGAAAAAAAGGGATACAAAAATAAAAATTAGCGAATAGTTCGGCACCAAAATACAACTTACATCGCTCGCTTTGTCGCCATTACTCTTACTTTCCGATGACTTGCTACCCTCCTTCCACATATTCTAGAAAAACACCCGTTCAGAGTAACTAAACAAACAAAAGAGCGAAAATGTTGAATCAATTCCAACAAATAATCATGTGCGATAGAATCGATCGCCTTCGAATAACTAACGATTTCGGAAAATCTTTATCAAATCGAACAAAAATACATTATGATGAAAACAAAATGAGTAATTATGTTAACTGATAAAAAAATTTTTTCATCAAAAAATGACGAAAAAATATGATAGAAATCTATCTAACAGAATGCTGAAGAAAACCTGATTATCTAACAAAAGCGATCGACAAATCTTTTCGAAGACAGTCAACAATCGAAATATTATGATTTTTCCAAGAAAAACGCAAATATTCAAAAATGTTTTGCGATCATCATATGATTTCTTTTTATTTTATTTTTGTTCTTTTTTTTTTATCTTAAATGTCTTCAGATAATACACATAAAAATTTGATGGGAAATGTAAACAAAGAGTAGTAATGTTATCTTCGAGACAATTTCTTCTTTTTAACTTTATTTTTATTGACAATTTCTTTAAACTCTTCAAAGCTGATAGTTTATCAAATCCGACTTCTAAATTTTTCTTTACATTTAATTCCTCTTTGAGCTGCTTATAATTAAAATATTTGTTTTTAGACGGTCGTGCCCCTAGCCTTACAGCTAATCGTGCTGTAGCTTCACAGCGCTCCTTTGTATTATCACATTCGTCAGCAGCAAACTTCTCTATCTGAAAATCATTTCCGTGAAATTTGAGTCAAATACTTTATCAAAACACAGAAATAACAAAATTCTGATGGAATAAAGCAGAACATCCTCTTGAAATCTAAACAACTAGAAAAAATACATAACTGCCTAAAAGTTTTGTGGCAAATACTATCAAAAATGCCAAGCAATAAAATTATTAAATGACCATTTGATCCAAGATTGGGGTAATTCTTAAATCTAAAAAGATGAAATGCACAGGAAAACTAGAATTCGAAGCAGCTGGCAAAATCACAAAATGTTTTTGATTAATCTCCAATTGTTAATGCTTCAACTTACATCGAATGTTACTTTCTTCAAAGATACCACGTTCGACAACTCCTTTCCATCTCTCGATGTTGTTTTCAGTTTCTTTTTCTGCTCCTTTTCACGCTGCCCAAATAATCCAGACAATGCGTATGGAACTACCTGAGAACTGAAGCTTTCTATGTTTTTGAAAATTTCACATACTAATTTAAATTTACTCTCTGGTACATTGCCATTACGATAAGTTACAATCGTTATCAAAATGAGGTTAACATTCAAATGTTATGAATTATAGATTCTAAGAAATAATAAGAATTTCCTAAAAGCTGGGGACTAAAGTTCAAATATCTTTGCAGAAAAAATCCCAGATGTGACCTCACTATATTATAAAGAGTCATGAAGATGTGATTTATCACAGTAGTGAGATAAACTCGCCTGAATTCTTTGATTTGTATCGATTTCCAGAAAGTTTGTTGTAGGGAATGCATCTAATCCACAGCTTGCTAACGAATCCATCATCTCATCAAGAGTTTCCGATCCCCTCCGAACAAATCTTCTTGACCAGCGATGTCCCAGTCATTCATTTGACTGTCTCCTCAACTATCCCTTAGTTATTCAAACCCATCTTCAAGTAATACCGTCTTTCGCAATTCGAATCCCTGCCTATTATCACATAGTGTCTGCGTTTTTTCGATTAGTCGGAGTACTGAATGTCGTGATTGGACAAAAATTGTCAGAGCGCTGCAACCTACTCAATCCTGTTTCCCTTTTAATGAAGCCCTTTTTATTTTCATATTTTATATGAAGTTCTGCTTTTACTCAACATGCTCTGTGGATTAACTATGGAAAATAATCATCAGTACAAAATTCAAGATAATAAACATAATCTTTCTTTGACTCACGCAGCAATATAACCACTCCAAATAATACCCAACAATTACTTGAAAGGTTTACGAGCAACTTTTTCTAGCACTTTAATTATAATTGCATAAGAAGATTCACCCCTTCATTACCACCCAGTTTTTTTTTAACCTTTATCACCGTTTGCTATTCCAAAAGCAATCTACTGTGGACAACTTTTCTCTTCTCTCATGTGGTCATTTCTGAATCTATTAAAATAGTAGTTCGCTCTCACTCAATTGATGTTAAGGATAAAGTCGTATGATGTTAGTCAGTAGCTGTAATTTGTGTGAAATTTTCAGAATAAATGCCTTCTGTATAATTCCACGCAAACTATCAATGAATTGTAAAACAGCAATCGTAGACTTCACGGAGCTGTTTTGTAGAGCTATGGTTGGTCATTAAGAAACATGTGTATCGAAAAAATACAGCACTATAATCCAAAGTTATATAAAATCGCTAATCTAATATATAGATTGATTTCCATTGCGAGAAACTCTTTTCCCCTCAAAGACAATATTTTTAACCTACTCTCTGCATCTGTACATTAGCATGGAGAAGTTCGCGTATTTCTCCCAACAGGGACAAGACGTCGTTATTGCACAACGACTCTTGAGCATCGTTACACATCGTGCACAGCTTGTAGAATGAAGCCATCGATTCATTGGGACTAACGGGTGCTGCGTGCTACTCATTGGAACAGTTTCCTGACGCGTTGATTGTTCGTGTCGGTTGGTGTATTGTGCGGTTGCACTGGCGGTGGAGATTATTGACTTGATTTACGTGGAACATTATTTACTGCAGAACGACACGAAGCAACTGTCAAGCCTGCGTGAAACGATAACTGGATGTGCACAAAGTGGGACGAATATCAGATGTGCTAGACAAATGCGCGATATTTCGTTTGAATAATTCTTTTGTTGGTTACATAACACTATTATTTTTATTATTACAAGATGATGAATAATTTACAACTTATTGATTTTGCAGCATAGAGCTTATTCCAGTAGAGTATTACACGTGAAGTATCACTGTTAAAAAATTGTTAGCATTCCATGATATGGTTCGATGACGTCACTGTATGCAACAGATTTGACAGGTTAGGAAGTCTGGAAATCGCCAAAGAAATTTATGGTACTGAAAAGGAACTTGAAGGGGTACCAGAAGCCGAGATTATTGGAAAGCGATTATAATCTTGCATTTCATGAATCGTAGTTATGTAATTTTTAAGGGTTACGCAGGCATTAGGCTTTTTTCGGAGTGGCATGAATTTTCCTTTTTCGTTTTGAAACATGGAAATGACTATTTCGTTTTCATTAGGTATGTTATATATTTTAATGTAAAACCTAATGCACTGCTCGTCAATTACTTGAATATATTCTTGTCATGTATTCGGACTGTTTAAATTGCACATCAGAATTGATTGTTTGCTGTCATCAATTTCGGTTCTTCGTACGGGAATACGTCTCAATGTTATTGATATTACATGGAATTGGAAGTATTGGTGATGACTTGTATGGTTGTCATATCAGCATATTTATTACTTGATTGCATAAATTCGGGATCACTGCATTCACTGCTTAGTGATTTATTTTTAATAATTTCGAAAATTTGAATTTACAATATTATGGTGATTTCTTTGTGCGCCAGTATGTATTAAAAATGTAGCATCACTTATATATGATGAAGTATGTCCGAAGATTTTGAGCAGACTTTTTAGCGTAGTTATTGAATTTGAATCTGTAAAACTGATTTCTCAATGCAGCCGTCTGAATTGATATGTTAAATCTGGGCTTTTTATGTACATATAGAATCACTTAACAATTTTCTTGCTACAAACAATATTTTTATGTTTTGGTTATTAGCTAAATAACTTGCAAGTTACGAAGGCGTCATTTTCAGACCTGGTTTTGGAAGTATCTCCATATGAGCAAATGAAAAACTGTACTGAACAATTTGCATAAGTAATTTGCTAGGTCCCTTTTTTATTATGTATTATATTGTTGGCAAAAGTCACGGTTTTAACAGTATTGCATCATGGAATCATCCTGTTGAAATTCCGATATATGTTCCACGTTTGAATAGCTTTTCATGGCATAATGTTTGATAGGTTTATGATCTTGAATTTATCCTTTCGATTATATGGATAGTTGCTGGGCAGTACTCGGAAAGATGAAGTAAAAGTAGGTATGGTAGTTGGGGTTTGTCTCTGAACAATCAATTTTCCAACCAAACAAAATCTATAATGATAAACTGCTGCATTTATAAGTTATCCATATTTTGAGCGATATACAGATAAGGTTTGTTATCTCTGCACTGTCGAGTTTCTTGCATCGTATGTAGTCTTCAGCTCCATTCATTCTTCCGAATCATCAAAAATTTGGTTTCAAGAAATTAGCAAACAAAGTATCGAAGACATCAGAAACAGAATGACATTTTGTTTATTGTTATGATTTCAAAGCCGTCATATACAAATTGTATGGGAATAGAAAGAGGAATGCGGAATTGACAGCGATAGAATCTATTTGGAAAAGTCTCTATATAAAGTAAAAGACATTTACTGCATATTATGAATTTTGGAATAGATATGCTTGGAAGATTCGAACTATTCTTGTTGAATAATTTCTGGTTTATAAATAGAGTTGATTCGTTTATCGCATCATCTCGGAAATGTGAAGTATAATATCTCTTGAGAAAATTAGAGCGCATTGTATAATTCGCAGTTAAGGTGAATGTTTACAAACAAAGGACATCTTGGAGGAATTGCGAATTGGAATATGACCATTCTCTGGATTCTGTCTGATTTTTTTTTCCGTGCTGGTTTTTCGTTTTGGAATTTTAATATTACTGTCCTTTCGTTTTGGAATTTTAATATTACTGTCCTATCTGTTTTTGGCAGTGAGTCGTCTTTTGATCCATAAAGTGATTTGAGTGGAATCAGAATGGTTTATGGTTTCAAGGAAATAAGTCATACTTTAATTTTAAGCAGAAGATTCTATTTCAGTAGTATATAATTCCACATCAGTTTATTTACGACGAATAAACGGCCTTCCGTCCAATTGCATTTTTCGGTCAACGAAGAGTGATATTTGTTCGATTTTTCAGATAGTGACTACGAAGAACAGTATTTTTATTGGTAATCATGGCCAAAAATGCGGAAGAAGCTGCTCTTGAGTATAGGTTTGTTTATTCCTATCCAAATTCATTTAGAACTGCATTTTTATTGATTTTCATAATACTGTTTGACATAAACTGCGTTTTTAGGCAGTTGTTTATAAACATTTTGAATGTTTTATTACTGCCGCGATGATGAATAAATTATGACAATCATTTTTTATTAAGTTATTGATTGCTAACAATTATATTTGTTTCGGGATGAATCTTTTCATTCAATTTTTTACAGACAAGCATTGGATGATTTAAAAGATAACAATAAAATGCAGATTAATTTGATGACGATCCTTGCCGATGATTACAATTCGTTTTCCAAGGAAATTGTCGCAGTTATTGCTCAACAAATTATGAAAGTGAGTAATGCAGTTTAGTTTCAAAATTGTATTTCTTTTTGAGCCCATAAATTGCAATTTTATTTGTAAATTGTGGTCAAGTATCGACATAATACATAATTTTTTTTTTGCAGTTATTGGTGTTGTATCATCCAATCCTGTCACTATTAATAAATATAAGCTCATGAAGAGAATTAGAAATCTTTTTGATAGAATTGATGTTATTAATTACTTAAATATATTATATTACTGTGATGTAGAAATCAAGACGACTAACAAACATTCTGTGACAAATCATAGATAAATTTTCTAGATGTGATTAACATCAACTATTTAATTTCAGGTTGTACCACCGCAAAAATTGGCTGTGATGTATGTTATGGATTCGATATTGAAAAATGTAACTGGTGCTGGTAGCTACAAAGAGCATATTGAAAAAATTGTTTATAAAGTCTTTCTGCATGTTTTTGAAACCGTCAGTTTTTCCTAATGTTTGTGTGTAGCACGTATTAAATGTACTTTTTAAAGTTGGATCATTTTGTAAAAAATAAAGAAAGGGTGACAAGTAATAGTTTTTGTTTGTAGGGTGATGAAAGGACACGTTTGGCACTGCATAAACTCAGGCAAACTTGGACGGGCATATTTCAACGTTCAACGTTATATAAAATAGATTTGGCCGTAAACGCAATTGATCCAGCTTGGCCGATTATTACTCCTCAACCAATTAACACTCCAGTACCTGGGCATAGGCCGCAACCTAGTATTACATCACACCAACTTCGAGCAGCAGCGAAAGTTCATGTCAATCCACATTTTTTGCAGAAAAATTCTGTTACAGCTACATCTGCTACTACTACTACTACTACTACTACTACTACTACTACTATTACTACTACTGCTACTGCTACCAATGCTACTGTTGACAACAAATTGGTACATGATTTAATAATAATACAATGTTTATTATTGCAAAGGAATGATTTTGTGTGTTGTCCATATTACAATTATATTATTTCCAAACTTCTGTGGAAACCAGTTTCATTACTTAAAAATAAATATTGTAACGGGTGTTTCATACATCTCAGTTAATGCTTTTTATCCCAGTATCCCCTGCGAGTTTTCCAGAGAAATAGATAAATGTTGTTTTCATTTAGTGTCAATCATCATTTTTTGCGGAGAGGTATTTCTTCTGATTTGAAGAATTGGCACATCTTGTTTTAGCTGCTGAATTGACAATGCTAGTTTTGTCGCACAAATTCACTGATTTAATTTGCCAATGGATTTGATGGTGTTTTGCTGCTCTTGTTCTTCTCTACATTATATCGACCCAATTTTTCCGGATAATTGTCTTTGTAGGAAAGCCTCGGAGAAATTAGTTGTTCCGAGAGTGAAGTTTTAAAAAATGTTGTGGGTAGATATGTTATCATTGGAAGTGGATTGCATATAAGAGTGATTCACAGATCCAATGAGATTCTGGCGGCAAAAATCGAGGAGTACAACACAATAGGAAGCCAAAGGTAGTTTTTTTAGTATTATTGTGTTCGTAATGATTTTATTTCAGCACATGAACAGTGAGAGGAAAAAGATAGGTTTGGATCCGAGGCTGATGAAACACTCTGATGGAACGGCAGCTGGTAGACCAGTGTCCTTGATTGCAGCTCGGCCGGAAATTGTCATTGTCAAGCAAGAACCAATGTAAATTTTCTTTAGTAATCTTTAAAATTCATATAATACACTTATTAATTGATTTTGTCTTTATACCTCTATAGGTATATATGTTCGGGATGACGTTATTTTTATTCAGCGCCGATCAAATATTTAGACCCCTATCAGAAAAGTTATATATACATTGAAATGTGTTGGTTTCTATATCTATCATAAAACATGCTTTCCACGTGTATGTTCCTATGTTTATGTGGACAGGAACAATTGTTGTCTTTACTCTTGAAAGCATAGGATTTTAAATGTTACAGCTCTTATATACTTGACTTAATCACTTATTATGTCCTTGATCTCTTCAAATCTTCTTGTTTTTATTTTGAAAAAGTTTTCAACAACGTGATCTTATAGTATTATTTATGTGCTGTTCTAGCGACAGCAATGATGTTGATGAAAGATTAAATGCACAACAGACTGGAAATCTATTGGATAATGCAGGAGTTCGGAGTTTCGGACACAGGTATTTCCATTTTATTTTATGAGAGAAAATTGACTAATTACTTAAAAGTTTGCTACTTTTTTAATCTGTAACATTGCAGTACATTTAGTATTATTGATTATCTTTATCTTTTGATTTCTTCACAACCTGAAAAAGAAGGAAATAAAAAGAATGAAGCAAACAAAGGGACCACGAAAGTGAAAAAAATAATAAAGATGAAAATAAAGTTTAAATGGATTGGAGGGTTAAAATCAACTTCAGCAGATTGTATCTTGTCAGTTCCACTTCCTTGTTGTATATAGAATTTATCGAATTTCCAATAATGAAATGGAAGTTATCAGATGCAGCACAATGAACTTTTAATGCAAAAATTTTGGCTGCGGCTGTATTGTATTGTTTCAGAAGTATTTAAAACTTTTTATAGATATTATCTTTAAAATACGCTATCATTTTTTTCGTGCTTTTGTGTAATTTGCTCCTACCAATTTTACATGCGAAAGTCGTTAGTTTCTTGTTGTGTTTTACAATGATTTTTGCTTTTTTCAGTTTTGAAATGTTGAGGTCAGCTGATTTAGGTCTACGGTCATTCATGTTGTGCTTGGATGTTATAAAATAGGTACGTCCATTTCATTTTTCTCAAATGTATTGCGCTATTTATAGGAAAGAGCAAGACTTCGGTGGTCGTTCATCAAGCGATATAAAACGTAAGTCGCCATCATGTGTCTCAGATTTAGAAACAGTGGAGAAAAAACCTCGTATGCGTACACCACCTCAAGACAGAGATCGTCGTACGAATTCACCTTCAACATCTTCCATAATACGTCCAACAAACGATCTTGGTTCTCATGCTTTCATTACAACCGCACGACGAGCGCAAGTGGTTTCCAGTACAAACACGATTACAGCACCTACGGCTCAAGTTATGGTTCCAGTTTCTGGACCAGTAATTTTACCTGCGATTCCGTCTACCTCGGGTCCGCTACCATTTTTACCACCTCTAATGCCAACCGTACCTTTACCAATGGCAGTTTCCAATATGGCTTCAATTCTAGCAGGTCCTCCTGTAGTATCTCCCGCTTCAAATACACAAGATTTAACGCGAGCGGATCCAAACCATGTACCACCGATCATCAATAATGAAACTCCGAAACTGGAAGGTATTCCAGCAAATAATAGAATATTTGTGGATGGTCGAGCTTACGAAGTTTCATACATTAATGATGTCCCAGTTATTGAACGGAATGGTTTGCCGCATAGGTTTGCGTTTGCATAACTTTCTTTAAATACCAATCTCAATTTTTTTAAATTTGAAATGTAATTTTGATCTTTTATTTAGAAAATTTTTTTAGGATCTATTTTACGGGTGTACCACGCAATGTAATCATTGATGGTGTCGCTTATCAACTAGCATTTGGTGAGGAGAAAAGAGTAATTATTGATGGCGAGGAACACGTTTTAAGGTGAAATTATCAAGTGAAATAAAGCTGGGTTAAACTAGATTAAAATTAAATGTCGTTCAACAGAAATTACTTTAATTCTTATCCTGCATCACTGCTATTGAATAAACTTCGTCTTTTTAATTGTTACTGTAAGATCTCGTACATATTATGTAACTTAACTTATTGATAATATATCGATTGGATTTGGAGAATCTCTTCAAAGAATGAAACTTTTTTATGTTATAGATTTGGAGCGCCATCGCGTGAACTCTATATGGGAACATATCCATTCAAAGGTGCATTTGGTGGTCCACCAATCTTTGCTACGATCAACGGAGTGCGCCATGAAATACGGTACGCAATATAGTTATCTCTTAAGGTTCTATGGTTGAGTGAATATTTCTGTTTTTGCTGATGCAAAAGAAGCGTTCATTATTGCAGGTTGGGTGGACCTCCGCCAGAAGTTAAAATTGAGCCTGATCCATGTTATGAGCTATTGCGATATATGCCTCGTACAGGAGCTGATGGGTCGAACAAAACTACAAGTTTTCATTTTCTCTTGTTTCCTCTAAATTTTTTTGATATGAGAAGAAAAATTTAACATGATTGACTTATTCTGGTTCCTAAGTTTTTGGGACATTGGTAACTTTTTTCTTTAATAATCCTTAGTATTTTTTTTTAGCTCCGAGCGGAATCGATCCGCAAACAACGGTTGATGTTAAGGGTTTGCTTGCCAAACTGCAGCGTACTGGAATACTTTCTGCATTAAATGCGAATAACAGAAAAGATGAAACAGGCGAAGATTCACCCAATCGATCTGTTACACCACCTATTCCTTCTGAACATCGTGGTGAGGTAACAGAAAGGCTGCCAAAGCCTCCAACTGATCTCAAATCTTTCTCAATGCGTGCTCTCAGAATGTTAGTTATCAACTTTCCGTCAACATTTCTTGTGTTTAACTGACTACAAATTATTTTTTCATGTAACTGTAAAAAACTAGTTGCAGTAAATTATTACTGTGTGCTTTGTTTCAGACGATATACGTCTGTTGTGGAAAGTCTACATCAAAAAAGACGTCTTTGTTCTAACTGCGGTTTGCGCTTTAGCGAATTGAAAGGTGAAAGATACCAGCAGCATCTTGATTGGCATTTTCGTGAAAATCTAAAATCGAATGAAAGCTCACGTTGCCGTGATTGGTATTTATCAAGTGATGTAAGTTTTTGTAATTTTTCATAAGTTTCATTCAAATTATTGCCCTGAGTTTCGCACTTTTTAATTCTTGTTCGATGAAGTGTATTATTTGATGATTGAGCTTTATTATGCAGTTGTAATATGAGTTTCTGGGATTTCCTGATTCACAACGGTAAGTAATGAATTCAAAAAATAATAATATAGGTTTTGTTCTGGTTGTTCTAGGAATGGTATGAATTTAGTGAACAAGAGGAATTGACAGCATCGACATCAACAACTCATCTCGCTGGTAAATAAATCGTTTTTCCTATAATAATATGTCTTTTTACTGCGTTTTAAAGAAATTTTTGGATAATGAAAATATTTGATAGTGTAATTGTTAATTATATATTAGTGGTGCAAATATTTAATTACAGTAATTGAACCTATTTTTTTCATAGGTGCTGGGTCTAATGATGCAACAAAGGATACAAATAGGGGAACATATAGTGTACCATCTGACTCCATTCCATCTAAGGTAATTATTTCAATTAATTTTGAAATTTGTTCAAATAATCATTTATTTAAACTTTTAAATAACATCTTAATATTTTGAAATGAAAGTCAGTCTTATTGAAACGTTTAGGAATGTGGTGTATGTAAAGAGAAATTTGAAGAATACTGGGACGAAGATGATGATGTATGGAAACTTCGAGACTGTATGCTTAGCGAAGATGGCAGAGTGAGTTTTATTGGTCATCTGGAATAAATTTTTGGAATTTTTAGAAATCGATTCTTTCATCTAATTCGTCATTAAAAAGATGATAAATATTTATGTTATCGCTTTTACAGACGTTCCACCCAGGCTGTATATTGGATGCATCAGCCATCCGAATACCAGAAGACGATAGCCCGAGTGAAGAAGAACAAGGTGATAAGTTGTCATTCATAAAATCTTTGAAATTAAAGAAAGATTTTTCTTCTGTGGATAGTTGATCAGCGCACAACATACACACACATATATATATGTACAAAACGTAACACATTTACATCCTTGTTTGTGGACAGTACAATACACTAATTTAATATGTTCGAAGCCATCTTCCAGGTTTGAAGATTTGACACATTTACTATTTCATTTATTTTGATGATCATCAAAGAAAAAATAAAATTTCCTTAATTGTGTCGTTGTTGCATGGTATTATTTTCTGGCTAGTAGTAATTGTTTCCATTCTGAAAGTGTTCTGGTCATTCTTTAGCTTTTTTTTTTCTTTTGGCTGTTGTTTACAGTTTTTTCTCTAAAATAAATTTTGATTAAAAGAAACTCGTATTTGTTGTGCAGTAAAAGATATTGTGGATTAATTCTACAAAGCTTACTTCTGAATTAATGTTCTACGAAATGATATAATGTCGACGAATGTGGACTTAGATGCCTAATATATGGCATTGTGCAAAGTTTCCTACAAATTTCGATGCTATCTAAATCGTGTAGATGTTCAGTGGAATGAGTTTTGAGAGATTCACGTAGGTAGAAAAGTTTTTTGTTTGTTTTTAAAACTTTCTTGACATATTGTCAGAAACAAATTAGTGCCGATTTGACTTACGATATTAATTAACTAAGAAAGACGTTTTTATATTTATTTAATCAAGCGAAATCAAAAATCATTTTGTCCAAACTATAAAACCAGCATAACTCAACATAGATGACTGAAGTCATTAATTTAGTTAAGTTAAAATTCTGGATGCTATTTACTAAGTGAGAAATATATAGAGAAGAGTTCGTATCACTAGAATTTGAGAGAAAGTGCCGAAAAGATTTTTTCATTCATTTATTTTCTATTACTATACTGTTAAAGATTACTTTTCATAATTTTGTAGACTACAGGGATCGCGAATTTAAATTTTACATTTAGAATGATCTATTTACACAAACATGAGTTGTTTATCCGTTATGATTGACTGTGATGCTCGCCACTGGGGTGAATTGGCTGAAAGGGAAAATAATGAAAAAGTGATTTCTACGCTGATTAATTCTATTACATCTTATACGACAGCACATATGTCACTTTCTGCGGCGAATCGTATAGTTGTCATCGGTGTTGATAGGGCACTGTCAGAACCATCTATCTATGCTACAAATGCATCATCAGATGTTAGTTTCCAAAATGTTCATTCACTATTAAATTAATAAAAGTTGATAGATGTACTTCGGCATTATCTGGTAGGATTAATAGTAGCAGTCCATTTGATACGTGCATGTTTTTAGTTTAATTATATGAGTGTATAGTCATTATTTTTATCATTGTTGAACGTTTTAAAAATTTTATTACTTATAGCAGCACTCGAAGTCAATGTATAATTATGTATAGAAGGGGAGTTTATGAGGACAGTTCTTAATCAATGAAATAGTAATGGGACAATCAAAAAGAGTGAATTATTTGTGAAGTCTTAATAATGGATACGAAATATCATGCAAATAGCGAAGGAACTTACAACTGGAATTTATAACCTCCATAGAACGAACGTTCAAAATTCAATTAAAAATGTTACTCTTTTTATTTAGATAGATATGAGTTCAGCAGTAAAAATAGCAATACGAAATGCACTAAAGAAATCGGCTTCGTCAACAAATATAACGGAACCAGCCGTTTTCGCACTCTGCTATTGCTATCGCTATTTGTCGTACGTTTAATTTGTTTATTGAACTACGAAATTTTTCATCCCTAAAATTATCCTTCGTTTGATGGATTTATATTATTCTACTGAATCATTTCCTAATGTTGTATGTGCTTCTTGATGCCTCCTAACTGCAAACTGATTTGTTACTTTATTTGGTTTTTGATAAAATGATTTTTATAAGTAATTGTTTTAGTACCCACTCATTCACAAACCTTAGTAACATACATTACTTATGGAATTATGAAATAATTCCATTCTTCATAATTTTAGTAACTACCCGAATATTGTGAAATATTAACTTTAAGCCTTGCTTTAGTTTGCTGATATTTCCACAGCGTCAATATAACTAATTAAGCTTGCATTTTAGGGAAAATAAGGAAACTATTATAATTCATTTGCTTGTAAGGATGATTCAAAAAATTTATTTCAGGAATGATTACGCTATTTTAATTAATATTTCTTTAGATATCTGTCGTTATAAGAATGAAATTGATAACGGAGATGGGCGCATTCTCGTTATCAATATTGGAAGTGATTTTTGTGGTGAGCATAATATTTTAATGAATATCTTCTTCGCTGCTCATAAGCATAATATTCTCATTGATGTGGCCAATATTGGTTAGTTTTTTCGTTTCAACTTGTTGATTTATATAAGTCTAGGACATGGAGCAAATATGCAGCGCTGGCACAATGCAACCCAATGTGGTCCAGTTGTTATTTTGTGTTGCGGTGTTCTTTACCATCTTTTCGCCTAGCTACTTGAAATGCTGGACTTTAGCAATAGTTTGAGAATTTTGGAGGAATATTGCATTATGTAAATTCTTGAAGGCGTCTATTTTACGACAACGAAGATTCAGATTTTTCTGCATTTACCTGTTAAGATTATTGTCGTATTTCCAAATTTCTTGATTGTGCATAATCATACGTTTTTAAAATCGAAAATTCTGCACAGAGATGTTTTACGTCAGTGCTAATAAACTAGTAAAATTTCCAGATTATAGTTTATAAATTGAAAATAACGGACTAACTTAGTTTTAGCGTTTTTATTAAAATATTCCCAGTAATTCCTGATTAATTTTGGGAAAAAAATATTTTAGGTGAAACATCGCCAATTTTGCAACAAGCAAGCGATATCACTGGTGGTACGTATTTGAATATTAAAAAACCGAGACAGTTGCTGGAATATACAATGGTTAGCTAAATTGATCTCATTAATCGAAATATTCTTTGTATTTTCTTACGTTGCAACACGGTACACAGAGTTGCAAATTCTTTATTTCCACTTACGCTTCAAACTTTGCCAAGGACAAATTCCAAAGACACCGGTCTCATATTTGAGTAATTAAACCTTTAATGTAATAAGTTATTCTAACACAACAACAAATTCAACGGTTAAGATTTTGGTAAGACAAATCAGTAACGGAGGACTCAATATGATCCTCGATATTGTCCGTCCTACTGGTCTCGTTGAATTTCATTTGGCGAAAATGATGTTAGTATAGGGTCCCTCGCGCCATTTCGAGGTCATTTTGAGGTCATCAGAGTTTCCCTTTATTGGAGCGCACAAACATGATAACTAGTCTGACATCTTGACCTGTAAATCAATACATCTGTAATGCACTCACTTGTAATCTTTAAATTTTCTTTTATCACGGAATTTTTCGCATTTACTCGCGATATTTATTTAATTTTTCTTTTCTAGTTTTCTTTTTGATAGAAAACCATGCAATGAAAAAAATTAAATCATTTACGAACATTTATTTATTAAAACCTTAGAAGGATTTAGAATAGCTACAATAATTCGAGTATATCAATGATATTGAAAAAAAATCAGTTCGGCATATGTGTTCTTCAGATTTCGTAAACATGAAATATTTCCTATGTTTTAGTGTTTTATGCTTGGAAGAGCATCATTGCGTTCAGCATTTCCATCACCTTCATCGTCGACTTCAGTGGATTATCGGGCTAGTTGTCATTGCCATGGTGCTCCAGTAAGCATTGGGTGGGTATGCTCCGTGTGTCTTTCGGTTCAATGTCACTTTACTCCAATCTGTCCCGCATGCAAGTCAGTTCATGTTATAGTTTTATTTTTTGTAAAGGAAATGAATATTGTGAGGTAATCTGCGGATTTCACATATTTTATTAAATATCGGAATTAAAATCACCAATTTACATGAGTAGGAAATAATTGAATATTATGATTACTGCAATATATTTTGAACAACTAAAAATAGTGCGCTAACACTAACAAATTATCTTAATAATAAAAACTAGTATTTTCAATTCCTAGGGATTTTGCAGAAAACAGAATCTCCATCAATATTTATATAATCCTGAAGTTTACAGTACTCAGTTCCTGAAATTTACAGTACAGTATTCAAAATTTCAACCCTTGCGAGACGGGGACGGAAGAAACGTCGAGAAAGGTGCTAAAAACAAAAGAAGATTACGATCTCTTATTGATATAATTCGAATTGGAACGTTTATGGAACGAAAAATAAAGCAATAATATATTAATGATGTAAATGGATACACAAACTACGCAAATGGTACGCAAGTAAATGAGAACAAAAAATAGGTATATTGATAGAAAATTCACGAATACCGATAATATCTGCGATAGCTTCCTTGCCCAAGAACTGTGGATGAATTGTAATACGAATATAAAAGTATAAGTAAGACAACCATAAATTGGATTTTTCTGAAATAATTCCATTGATCATGAATACAAATATTCATTAGATGAAATATGTCAGAATCGGGATTCTAATTTTCATAAGTTCGATTTTATCATGTAAGTTGAAAAACAAACTCTCGTCATGTCTTATTATGAAGATACCTGTGTATTTTCATGCATATTTCTATCAGTATTCATATCGTTCACATTAATTTCTTACATTTAATCAGAATGAAAGATAGGTAGTCAAATTTTGTGTCATATTTTCAAATTTCCTATAAATCTACTAAAAGGTTGGCGCCTTTTATCTTTCCTAATGTGGAATGTTTATTGGCTTACTTGGGTTAATTTATGATCAGCCCCAAAAATGGCTGATGCAATTCCGAGACCTTCGGCAAATCGTGAACGAAAAGCCTTCGAGCAACTAATATAATAAGCTATATCACACAATGGCTGGTAATTGATGTTATTATCTAAATTGTGTTCTACATAAAATGCGTAGAGCGATATAGCTAGGCCCATAAATGATACAGCGGCGCAGATATGATTCGAAGCCAGCGAATTTGATCCAATTGCCATATTATATTTCGGCCTAGAAATAAGACTGATGATTGAATAGTTTTTCAAACACTGAAATTTCGTATTTATACTATTTTATATAATCTTCAAATTCAACAGTCATTGGGTATAGAATTCCCAAATATTTAAGGTCTGGAATCTCTGACTTTTTATAATATTAACTGTAACCGATTTGGTCATCTATTATGCATTCAGTGAAGCATTGATAATTAAAACTTTTGTACGTAATGAAAACTAATATATGGAATTATTAAAACAAACAAAAATTCGCTACTTTCAAACTTGTTGATTGGATACCATGATATGGCGGTAGTCTAATCTAATCATTAAGAATAATTTCTAAGCACTTTTTTAATTCCATAGAAAAGCCATAATATCAACTATAAATATGACTAGTCACCGACTAGCGAAATAGGCTCCTTCTGATTAAAAATAAACGAACCTAGCAGTAAAGTTGCCAATTACATTTCCATCGAAGGTGTTCATTTTGTGAAGCATTGTCATGAGTTGGTCAGTTGTATTTCAGCGTGTTACTGCAACTACTGGTATTCTTGTAATTTTCGGTGGCATAGCTTTGGGTAAGTTTCCTAGCTGATCGACCAATTGCTAAGCAAATAAAAACATTGTTGTCGTGTTTTAAGGCCACAATAGTTACTGAATAATCTGTCTTTTATACCGTTTTCGATTCGATTGATTTTAGTTTACATCAATTTAGCGTGAAGTCCCTGTAGAATGAATGTTTTCGAAATTTGTCCATAACTGTAAGTTTAATGATGGATGATCATAATATCCGGCTATAGTTATTGTTATATTCGTTTTTCAAATTGAAATTCATTTCCTACAATTGAATTTAGCTCTCTATTTTTTCCTAATTCAAATTTAACGAAAGAGATTCGAGATATAAATGGAAAGATGTTGTAGTAAGTTTCTAATATTATTTTAATTCCTATTCTGTGGCCAATGGAAATTAATCACATATTTAAAACATACAAAAATTATAACTGAATATTGCTTAACGGTTCTACAACATATAACGCGAAATAATTTAGTAGTGCGGACGCTTTATCTCATTTCATATTTTTTGGATCTTATTTTCAGATGAAGTAGTCAGTTAGAAGAGGAATTATTAGAAGTTGAAATTCTATGCCAGTTATTTCACTAGCGAATTAAATTTGTTGAATTTAACTGCTAAGTTTCTTTCTAGGAGCATACAAGCTGCGTCAATCAAGTGATTCGTTACGTGGACGTGGAATCTACTGGAGGAATCAGGAAATGGAAGATTTTGTACACTGTAAAGAGGAGAATTTGAAACGAACAACTACGCCTTGATTCTATAAATACTAATTGCACTTTTTAATAGCCTTCTTTTCTGTTATGCGTGACAAATAAACAATTTTTTCTTCATTCAGAAAAAAACTTATCTTCAATAAAATTATTCTTTTGTATGTACACTACCTTTGTTTATTTAGGAATAAAAATGAGAGGGAAAATAAGTGCTAGAATCAAGCCATGCTTATCATCATTTAAATAGAAAATTTTTTATCGCCTGTAACTTGCTTCGGTTTATATATTAGAAATAATTGTGGATTTCTAAAAACGCAATTGCAATGTTGTATAAAATTTATAAAATCTCTCAAAAAGTGCAGTTTACAAATTTGTGTTAAAACAGAGTGCAAATGATATCACTTTTAATTTCATGATAGGTAAAACAATAAGTATTAAATGAGCTGGGCATTTTTATAATGATAATATAAGAACTGGAAATACTAAATAGCATCGAAAGATAATGAAAACTGGTTCCGGAAGCACCAGGATGAGAACGTTTTGCATGTTAGCTTGGTAAATTCGAATTGAATTGGTATCATTTATTCGATATTAGTACTGCATGTATGCTGAAATGATTAGTTGTATTTCGGTGCGTAGTGTTGCAGTCGCTATCGCGCGAATGTTTGAGAAATACTGACAATAATAATAGGGAAAAGTTCGCTTTTTGAATTAGTTCGCATTAGTTAGAAATTAGCAAATTCTAACTATTGTAGATGTAGACTATTTATTTTTAGATTCTCTATACTGCCGCAAACTTAACGCATTTATTTATATGCTTATGAAATGTATTGCTTTGCTTTATCTCTCTTTTGCTAATGCATAATCTGATGGAAAATTCTCATTCCGCAAAGAGTTATTTATGCTTTACAAGAATTATTTGAGCATGATTACTGCTTATTTTATGAATGTTGTCATATGCTAAAAATCTTATTTGATAACTGTAAACAAGGCAAGTTTTGTAAATAGTTCAAGGAATAAAGTGATCTTACAATGCTTGTGTTTATGCTTGCATCAAGACATGTTGAGCACACATATCGATGCATGCATCTACGCTCGATTATTATTAATCATCACTGATAACCGAATACATCACTTCTTCCATTGATAATTGCGCTGCTGATCAGTATTTTTCCCAAGGCATTATCATTTCAAATGTTATTCTTTCTTTGCAATAATCAATCAACAATTTGTTTTCGGCGAATTTATCTTCAAAAATTGTTTCTTTTAAAACCTGGTTATATAATTATGAAAATAAAAATGATTAGTTTTGATATTAGCTGCATGAAATATGCAGTTGATGTCAAGTAAAAGTCCACGACCATTTTAGATTGCTTCTGCTATTTTTTGAGTACGGATTTGAAACAGTACATCTAAAATCGCATTTGAGATGAACTAGATAAGTAAGCTGGATAAAAATAGGAATTGTAAATTTATGCAGAAGAGAATTCAAATTTTGGTGATTCGTGTTAACAAATTATTGTTTCATCAAATGAAGATTTTTGATCTTTAATTGTGGAATGATTTTCAAATTCTTCGGATCTATACTAAAAATATTGATTTAGGAGATAGCATGTCGGTAAAATCCGAAGCGGAAGAATTTTTATAAAGTATGGCTAGCATTGATACATAGCAAAAGGCATATCCTAGCACTTTTGACTATCGAAATACATCATGTTGATATGATTTTTCATGTCTATTTTATTTTTCTTGATGTTGAAATCTTATTTTTCACTTCTATGGGAGAAGAATCTTTCGTTTTCTAGGAAAGAATCAAAAATTTGTTTTTATTTGCTTGGAGGAAAGATAATGCATTTTTCTAAACATTTAATTTTTGTGGTCAAAAACTTTAAATCTTTGAAAAAAATGGAAGATAAGTTTCTTGAATTCAATTATGATTCATTTTAAAAGTATCACCGTTTATTTATAGAACAGTAAATGTTAAAGATAATGTAGATAAGAAGGCCAAAGATTAGAAAGCTATGATAATCTCTATTTTCGTTGAAGAAAACGGTGGTATCTGATGTGTCATGATATCGAAAAAATTTCATTACGCATTTACCAAGTAATGATGACATTGCTTTCATTATCAGTAGCCCAAAATGTGATAGAAGAGTGGAATGATTCAAATTCACTAGTGGTGTCATGAGATAAAAATAGTCGATCGACGTATCTAAAATGGAAGCATGTGGTATAAAATACCAATAGAAATCAATTAATGGTGGCAATATTCAAATCGGTCTTTTAATTTCGAAAATTAATGAATAATCAATAATTGTTCTTGATACCAATTTGAAGGGCACGCTGAAATGATTAGGTTGAATGCAAAAATTAAAATTATTTTTAGAATAAAGTTTATAACTTTTATCAGAAAAAATTAATGCAAATGAGAATGAATAAAATTCTATGCTTGATGTGGTTGAAGCACCGTATTCTTATTTTACTAAAATGAATCATTAAGTTTAAAGTACCTTAACGAATGAATGTTGATCTCAAATTTTTGTAGTTGCTTATGAACGAAGTGTGACGAATACGGAATATATGATCACATTTGAAATGATTCCAATTCCAACTCAACTGAGGTTCTCAGCTTCAGTCGAACGATAAAGGATTGGGGAATGAGTTGTGTTGTGACTGAATGAAATACTATTTTAAAAAAATTGAAGAATCAGTGCGAAATATGCAAAATTACATTTTTATTATTTTCGCTCGTCCAGCAATTTCTATTGTTACTGTTATACACAGTTCTTTAGGACATTACCAAAAATAATGACTGGAAGGAATTAAATAAGAAAAAATTGATTTATAAACATCCGTTGTATATTGAATATTCGATTTATTCAACAATGTTATTGATTTGGTTTAGAAGTGATTTTTGATTATTTTTTAATAGTGATTAATTACTGATAAGCAATCATGGCTGCAATAGTGATGCTTCGTAATTTTGCTATACTAAAGGAAAATTACCAAGTTTAAAAAGATTATTAAGAAGATTTCCTCCAAGATTTGTGAAAAATTAATTCAAATCTAAAAATACAATTCATATTATTGCAAATTGTTCTAACATTGAAATCCCGGAATTAATGGATTTTACAGAATTAAATTATAGAAGCTTTGAAACAACAACTCAGGCAAAATCTATAATTCAAAAATCGACCAAATTTCAAACTGATATATCAATTCAGAAAATCTCGGCGACAAATATTCAGGTTAATTTTGTTTTAAACGGAAGTAAACAATTCATTAAGCTAATTAGAAAAGCTTTTTCTAAGACACTAACTAGAAAAAAAAGCAAAAAAGATATAAAATTTATCAAACAATTCCAGTTTCCAAAATGGAAAGACCGCATTCTCTTTCCATTTTAAGTAAATCTGAATACATGTTTTAAGTAATATTTTTTAAGTAATAGTTAACAAATTTTATCGACGAGAAATTTGTTTGTTTATGTAACTTATAAATCAACTCTTATTTCGTTGAACTCTTGAAAGCATTTTCTGATTCTGCCCGTTGTGCGATGCAATATGCTGATTCTCTTCAAAACTCTCACTTCTTCTGCAAAACTTTTTGGGCCACAATTGTACTATAAGTTTAAATAGCTGTAGGTCAAATACGTTATTAATACTACGAGTTGCCTCTGATGTCTTACGATTCATCTTTATTTTCTGTCTGACAATATTTTCTTAATTTAATCAACAGTTAATAGAATGAGCATTCAAATGATATATGATACAAAGACATTATTTACGAAATATATTCCAATATCGAATAACAAATTGAAAAATACAAAAATCGTAATTCATTCATCAACCAATAAATTACAATTGATTTAACTTTTGATTTTTCATAATTCGATAAGAAATAGTAAAGCAAGAGTAAATAAATACTTCATTAGAAGAACCATTATCATTGTTTAGAAATTTGTATTTCAACTTCACTTATTGTATCGGATGAAAGTTTGACAACAATTTTGCGGAATAAAATAGCAATGAAAGACATGAAACTGAATAAATGTAAGATGTTGGATAAATAGTAATAAAAATGTACAGGTTTATTAGCATAAATATTATTTACAATAACTGCAGAAGTTGAAGGAAAGGCTTCAGATATTTTTTCTTCGCAAATATTATGTTTCGCGGAGACGTGAAGATTTATATTTAATTGACCAACTGATAAAACAATTTTATGTGAAATGTCCAAACATTCTACAAAAGCACTTGATAAATGTTGTACAGAATAAACAGTAATTTATCAAATTCTTTTTATGAGAATGTTTTATGAAAATGTAACTTTCCTTACTATAATACATTTCTAAATAAGTACTTAAATTCAATTTAACGTGCACGGAGATGTAGTGAAACGAATAACTGAATAAATTGAAGTAAAATTAAGTCGAAGTTTTAGAAAATCTTACGCTATAGTCCTACAATGAACAGCTTACCATTCTTAACAGATGGCACCCATCCTACTTGGATTATCAAACGTCATCCAATTCAAAACGATGATACGACGAATAGTACTGGTAGTTTTCAAATAAATTTTTAAAATATATATGTAAGATAAATACAAGATTAAAATAATGACTGATTTCAAATAGATTCAGAAGTTTTTAGCAGATAAAAGTAGCCGACTTTAATTATGATGATAATAGAGATCAACTTATCAAGATTTCACGGTCTATAGCATTGTATTATGAGATTGATTATTATGTATCTCTTAGGACTTCTCTGTTTTTCATGAAGTTTTGGAGGAGGATTTCCATTTCATCAAAATAAATCCATAAATATATTTAACAGAAATACCTATTTAGAATCAAAACTCGAAATATCGAAATCAGTAAGGATTGAAAATTGGATAATAGCAAATGTTAAGCGCGTGGAAGCGAATCGAAAATTGTCGCAACAACAAGTTCCTTATAAATTATCTGCGGCATCTACTACCTTCAGTAAAGCTTTTCTTTAAGTACGACGAATAAGATTAGCAAACTTCCCATGAAATATTTCATTTGTATAAATATCTCGAGAAAAACCATTGGTTTTTCTTATAGGTCTTGTAAAGCTTTACATACTTTTTACTTAAAAATAAGAAATCAATCAATAATATATTCTTCAGTCATAGATTGCTCTATAAGACTTGCTGAAGAGCCGAGCTGGAAATGATAAAAACCTTTGATAACAATAAAAGTAGAGCTATAATGCAGCCAGTTACAGACAGTTAAGTATCTGCTATCATAATAATGTTAATCGATCGAGTAATATAAAGTAGTTTGCATTTTGTGATTTCAATACTTCGCAATTTTTACTGCGATTACGTTCTTTATGAAAAATAATCTCTAATTTCATTTGGCAGAGATTGTAGTGTTGCTTTACAGTTGTGAAAAAAAGTGCTAAATATTTGAAATTAGCCTTAAATATCAAATTTTAAAATCAATAAATGGAAATTAATGACATTTACTTTTTTCTTGTGTCCTTAGTTAACCAATAGTTAACCTAAGTTTCACTGATTTTGCAGAAGAAACAATTAAGGAATATGAGCGAATAATTGGAATGCTGCAGCAACAAGTTCAAAATGCAAGTTCTTGCAATGAAAATGCAGCGAAAATGATGGTCAAGCACGGGATTTCTTCGTTAAGTGGTATTTATCATACGTATAATTTCAAAATTCTGTTTACAGGATGGTTTCCAAATTCAAAATAGATTCCATTAAGCGACTGGTCATAGTGAAAGTCTAGATTGGAGAGTTTTGAAAAATGAAAAAGGAAAAAGGTCGATGAGGAGTAAGGGGTGTGCAAATGATAAGTAAAGAATGAGGGTCTCCTCATGGACAGTATTTTTTGAAAATTGTTCACAATCAACAAATAAAAATATCAAATTATTTATCATCATTATCTTTTATCAAACTATTCTTTTCTATCTATCCTTTAGACCATATAAAATTTGCGGCTGGTACTACTTTTATTTTAGTTCTTCAAAATCAAATAAATCTAATTCAGTTAGTAGTGACCTTTAGAAAGACTAATAATAATACAAATTTCAATTCATTTTATTTGATAATTTCTTTATTGTCTTGGTATGGTGCCTATAGAGTCTGCTATTATGGGATCAAAAGAGCGATATATAAATGAACTATTACGATTGGCAACGAGAATTCAGGCACTAGAAGGGAATATAAATGATCTCGGGATTTCAGGGCTTCAAGTGAAGTTATGAAGTTGAAAGTGCACAAAGCAATATTTAATGTGTTGCTCTTAATCCTATCTCTTGAATAGATTTACAATTCAATCATCCATTATTATTAATACATTAGAAGCCTTTATGATAAGTTTAAAATAAAAAATCATCGAATGGAAATGGATAATTCGAAACTTTTTACGATATGCAGATTAATTCATCTTTTCCAATGATTTGCTAAAGGATAAAATTTATTTAAAACCACTGAAATATGAAACATTTTTTTAGAATTATTTCTTATTCAGATTTAAATAAGACAATTAAGATGGAGCTTCTTGATCAAAGCTATCTTGGTACTGTCTAAAACAACTTTTTGATTGCAGTATACTTAATAAATTTTTTAAGACAAAACACCAGAAAAGTCCATGCAAGCGGCCAAAGAACAACAGGAACAGGTGAAAACAAGAACGATTCTAGATTTAGAATATTTGAAATATCGGAATGGATCAGATGAACGAAAAAGTTTTAAACGAATAGCGCAAGTACATAGAAGGAAAAACCAGTGTGATGGCCATATTCGGGAAGGAGTGGTTACTAATGAGCAAAGAAGCTCTCGTAAGTATTTCTTTCTAAAGTTTGCATAGAAGCAGATTGGATGGTTTTCAAAAGTTAAAAAGCTGAAGGTTGTGGACTAGACTATGCTCTATGTTTATGTCTAGTATAATGCATAGCATGTTTTATAATGAAGTGCTCATTTAATCCCTCAATTTTGCATAATTTCTTATAAAGTATCTTATGAGTTTAGTTTTTTTAAACTTTACTCTATATTAATAATGAATAGTATTGGATTATGAGCACCAGTAAGAACAAACAGGAAAAACGAGATCTCATAAGTTTTAATTGACTAAATCCTATAAGAAATTTTAAAAACATGAGATAATGAATTATTCTTTCAAACTATTAAAAATATAGCACATTCAAAGCCAAGTACCATTAACTTGTCATAAAATTTCGCTATAGCACTTTGGGCTTAGGACGATTTAAAACAATCTCGACATATAGTAGTCTTTTCATTTTATTTCAATTCATTGGAAAAGCACGAAACTTCCATTTAATATAATTGATAGGTGAAGTTTGATGAAGTCCTGGCTTCTATTAAGGTAAAGTTAATTTATGCAAGCTATAAAGAAATGAATAGAATGTTGCGAAAGCAAGCAGTCATATATAATTGCTGAATTGCGCAACTGTTGTCAACAACAAATTATCATTTAATTCATTTCTTTTTCATTTATTCACTTACCGCTTCCATAAGTCAAAGTAGCTTTTTCAAAAATACTATTTCTATTATAACATATCATCAAAATCATAATCATCATAAGTGAATTATCATTAAGTGATTACCAAATTTCAGAAATTCATACAAATAGGAAAGAGATTAAAAATGTGCCTCGGGAATTTTCTGTCAAAAAGCACTTACCCTAATATTGTTAAGGGAAGGCTTATCTCAATTTCTCTTTTAAACATCACGGAAACAATTTTACTCAACTGGCTGAAATTATTTTTTTTTGAACAAATTTAATTTTTCTTTATCAATCCTCTGAGCAACTATACTTTTCGAATGCTTTTCAAACGATATGAACTTTTTTCCACGGATTTCACTCAACTTTTTTACCGGTTGAACGAGAATACAAATTCGCAATTAAAAAATTTTTTTACATACTAAGCAATATTCTCCATTTTTTAACTTTTTTTTATTGTCCATTACATTTTTCATTTTCCAATTTATAAACAAATGAATCCTTTGAAAAATGAAATGCTTAGATGAGTATTAAATTTGACAAGAAAAATGGTTTTGATCAGATACAGCCAGATTTTTCTAGTTAGAGTAAATTCAGCGAATGATCACTTAGATCGAATATGGTTGTCAAGACCGAATGTTTGAAATAGTTCCAGAAAGATGTAGACTAGATTTCTTTGGATTCTATCCGCCAAATGTCCAGATATTCCACAAAAGAACGATAATAAATAATATCTTCAAGTCAGAGTTAGTGAAGGAAAAGCAAATGGGATATGTCCTGTAAGAAAATGGGAATATATTAATTAATTGTTAATCAGAATTAATTTTTTAATACTATCTATTGGCAGAAATAATATTATAATTTAATTTGAAATATTCGCTGAATTGAATCAAATAAATGAGCGATGGATTTCAAAGAATCGCTGAATGTTCAGGTAACAGTAGATTTGATTGTAATTCTGTAAGTTTTGAAGAAGATCATAATTTCTTTATAAATTTAATTACTTTATTAGAGCAAAAATGCAAATAATGAAGTAGCCTAATTTTTATGATCTGTTACATTCTTGCAATCTCACAGTGATTTTATAATACATTGAAAGTGAACAAGAACAGCGATCTGTGATAGAAATGGCAATGATTTATGATAGATATGTTATATAGTGCACAATCAAAAACATTCAAAAAATTTCACCGAATTTTCACCAAATTTCCCCATAAATCCTTTTATACTTCTATCAGTTATCTGCCTTGTTTAGATAACATATTTCGAGTTATCAGAAAATGAATAAAAGCAATCATGCTGATGATTAGTTTTTATAATGCGAAATAGTTAATAGCTTAGATGATGATGGCTGATATAATTACTCTCATATTCTAGAATATTTTTATTTTGAAAAATCCTTCACTCATATTTTTGTCCTTATTCTCACCACTTCAATTACAATGTAAAAAGATTTTCAATTTCGAAATGTTTTCCAAAATAACTGTAAACGAAGAAAATATCAGTGAGAAGACTATTTTAAAATACTTAAAAACATACCTAAAAAGTAGGAAAACTACAAAATGTGATTTGTCAAAAATACATTCCATAAATTCGTTAACTTGATTTAATATTAAAAGTTATTATACACGATGAAAATAGACTGAAAGGACTTTTCTGACTGAAAACTGAAAATAATTTTTTTGAATCAGTGGAAGAATTTCAGACAACAGAGGAAGCTACCAGTATTCCGTAAAACAATTTGTAACAACATCTAAGAGCGCTTCAGAAGTCATTTTAAAACAGATCTTGATGGAAAAAACAGTTGAAAACAGCAATACTACCGAAGAACTTCCGTTGCAGAAAACTTATGATACAGGTAAAGGGTAGAGTTGCAGCTTAACATGGTAGCAGCGTGAAAGTAATAGCATAATTATTATGGTATGGGAATTTAAATAAAAAAATGTGATTAGCTTGTTTTGCAGAAATCTAAAAGAAAATAGAAAATGATAGACTAATTAATGTCGCAGTGAACTTTTGTTCAGAATATTCTGCTGCCAGTAATAAAGACGATATTGAGAAATAGCAAATACTTGATGCCAAAGTCAATAAAAATAGGCCAGTCGTTGACATAGACCATCTATGGACAACTACTTTTTGTACAATATGTTTTCAATTAGCGAATCTTTTTCTTCTTAAATTTTCATTGCCTTGGAGAATTTTCAGCAGCGAATAAAAGTGTGATTGGCTTAACAAATGAATAAAAAAACAAAAAGTTTTATATATTGAGCTATTGTTGCTTTTGAATTTTCCCATTACTGGCTGATGATGTAAATCATCGAAACATTATATCTGCCCAAAACTGATGTAATCGTAATTTTATGCATTTCTGATAAAGCACCATTCGCAATAAGTCTTAAAATTTTAGGATCTTTGTCAATTTTTTCAAAACTTTACTCATTCCTTTTTCATCGCTCCGATCATAAAAAGAAACGCAAATCTATATCAAACAAAAGTGCTGGAAGGTTTAGCGGCAAATGAATTTCTTCTACTTTATTGTTTACAATAAGTGAATAAATAAGTCTAACCAATTAATTATGTAATGTAGTCCCCTATCAATAAATTTATATAAAAATTAATTTAAGATAATGGACATACTGGCCAAACAGATGCCAGAAACGAAGACAATTCTTCGGAAGGATTTATTATTATTAGAATTGAAAAAAAAATTCAATTAACAATGTTGCATCGAAATTCGCTTTCATTTAGAACGAGCTATTCCTACTGATGTTCCATTTATTATGCATCGTCATAATTTTTAAACCTCATAGCAGTCGCTGTTAAGCTGCAAAACACAAGCAATTTAAATTTGTCTGTTAGTAATTTTTCCAGGGAAGCGAAATTTATTCTACGTAGAATAACTCTGCTAATGACTAATGACATAATGACATTATAATGAATACAACAGTCAACAAATTCTGTTCAATGAATTTGGATTGCCTTATTTTAAATCGACAATTCAAACAAATGAAAATATATAACATGATACCAATAAAGTTCTCTCATATCTAGGCAGATGTAGCTATTTTCTAACTCCATTTATTTGACTCATTAATAAAATTTGTTTGAAGCGAACCTGGCACTCAACATGAAACAAGCGTCAATCCGGACTTTGCTTTCATATACGGAGAGAGAGAGAAAGATGATCATGATCTATCTGAGGAGGAGTGTCAACCAGACTGGGTGACCAGTTCATTCAGACTTGGTTCAATACGTCGAAGAAAAATGAAAAGAATGTCGCAATGCAACGTATCCAGAAAGAAATTGAACTAGAGAAGCAGCGACATAGTGATATGATAAAAATGAGGCAAAATGATAAAAGAACTTGAACTAGAAAAGAAATTGAACTAGAGAAGCAGCGACATAGTGATATGTTAGTCGAATAACTTTGCTACTGAGTTTATTTCGAGCATATAAATTTTTAGAATAAACCATAAAAATTAATTAACAAATAATGTCCTTTAATTGCTCGATAGTTTACTTATCAATAATTTATTTTGGAGAAACTGTTTTCAAGCCTTGACATCATTTTAGTACTATTAACCACAATGTTGTTTTTTATTATTTTACATTAGCAACTTTATCTTATAAAATTCTAACTTGATACTTTGGCACAAATAGAAATATCAATAAGACTTCAGCTAACTTAAATAGCTGTGTTACTTTTTCTCATATTGTTCGCACTCATCGATATCTTATTAGTAAGATGAACAATTAATTTCCGTTATCAAACAAGCCATGTTTAGTTCTCGATTTTTTCACTATAAACTGTTTGTTACTATCATAGTTATATAATTTATTGGCAAATTCACATAAATAAACTTGGATCTTTATATATTTGACATTTTGATTACTTTTCTCGTGCTATAGAGCTATCTCTATTATCTTATTGACCGTCTGACAAGACAGGAAAGAGAGCCTAATAATTTCCCAAAATTCTTATTTCTTCATTTTTTTTATTTGGAAGAAGAAACGAAAAGTTAAACAGTATTCAGGGATTTCTAAATACAGTACTGCATATCTTCTTAAAATGAAACAAATGTTCCAAACAATCGAAAATAAATTTAAAATGCTAAAAAGATTGCGTTTGTATGTCCATTTTCGGCTGAGTTTTTGAGACCCTGTTCCTTTAGAACATCCAAAGCTATTTTTCGCCAGAAGAGAAGAAGGAAAGAGAGTTGACAAAGCCTGAAGATACGACATCGTATATTTTAAGTTTGCTGCAAATTCTTCTGCACTGACCCATTTATAATCTGCAACTTCGTCTCTGTTGGCTATCAGCGGAATATGCTTCATATACATGGCTTTAAAGAAAAAGATCTGCAAATAAAAATGATTAATTTCATTCATTCAAGAAAATTTTTGATAATATTCGCAGCAGAGTTTGTTAAGCATAAAATGAAGGCAAAAATTAAACTGCGAGTAATTATTTTCTCCGACATTATGAACCTAATGAATTAAATTAGCCACATCTGAAGCAATAAGACAAACCGATTCTATCGTCAAACTGAATAGCTCCGGCTTTAAATAATGGAATATTATGAAACATAAGTAACTATAGACTAACTTACTGCAGCACCTCGGGATGATGTCTTTAACCGCCTTCGTAGTTGAGCAGGATAGTGATAAACATAAACGGAGAACGGTGCATTAGTTATTCCTTTTCCATACATTTCAATGGAAAATAATTCTTTAAGGCACCGAATCGAAGTCTGCAGATAAATTATTCTTTGCAACAAAGCAAATATTTCAGTATTATTTGCAAACTTCAAAATGATCCTATTTTATATCATTATTGGAAATTTAAAAATAGGAACTGTAGAATAAATTATGTAGTATTTTAATGATTATCTGATACATATACACATGTAATAAAAATATATAAACACTACTAATACATGAAAAAAGGGATAAAAACAAAAAATAAACCAACTTATTTATGATTCTTACTTGTTTTAGTGATTCGCCCGGAAGATTTTGTAACTGAGGTAGATGCCACGGCAAATGATAACTGTCTTCCCGATCAAATTTTTGACATACAATAAGCACGAGAAATTCATCGATTTTCCTTTTTAAGCTTTTGCTATCAGCTTTGGAAAACTGCAAAAATGAGTATATCAAGCATTGCGAATATCAATAATGCAATCAATTAATTGCACATTAGCTATCTTGAATTTATCATTTGCCAGATAACTATAACAAAACATGAAATGTAACGGAACTAGCTTTTTCAATTTAATTTACTAATCAAGTGCACATAGAGAAATATTATGTGATGATTACCCGGCAAGTTTGTAATGTAAAACATATATGCTGTTCATATTTTGGATCTGAAACATTTTGACAATTATGCCTGTTTCTGCTGGGTCTAGATTGAGCAGTAGTCAAAATCATGCAAGCATTGATTTCCGAACCCTATTACAAATATTTGAAATAGCACGTTTTACTTTGGTCAGATCCCCAATTGTAAGCTCTTTGCGAATTCGATCTGCTCTCTTTCGCCAGTTTTCTTCATCCATAGAGGCTAGGACTCCTATTTCTTCTTTTAGATTTACTTCTTCACCATTCATCTTCAATGTTTCTCTTTCCTTAAGAAGCCTACAATAAAATTATAAAAAGGTAACTATATAAATAGTGAAATACTAATTACCGGATAATTTAGATAATGAAAGATACAATAAGTTGCATATAAATAAAGCAGAACAAATTAATAAAGAAATACCATTCATCTCTTAGCTGTCGCAATTCAAAATCACACCGGAATGAGTCTTCCAATTCCCTTTGAAATATAAAATCATGATAACGTTTCTCAACATCATGCATTGGAGGTGCAATGATAGGTGGCCTGATAAGGGCTACCGATGCAAATATATCCCAAACATGTGAACGTTCACCACTAATTGCTAGCAATGAATGGAAGCGCAATGCTTGGTATAATATTCTGCAGAGCATAATAACTAATTCAAGCAACCTGAAAAAGCTAACAAGCAATCTTGCCGAAAAACTTGCATATCTCGATATGTATAGAGAATTTCCCGATGCACTTCACCACATTTAATAGAGTATCGGTTATTAAGCATGCAATGGGTCTCGAGCTAGCAATCTTCAAACACAATATTGGAGTATGCCTGAGAGATTTATAAACCCGTCGCTTATGAATATGTCACTTCTAACTATTCTAAATGTGTCCTTAGCCTTTCCATACACCAAAACAATAGTTTTCATATGAATGGAACCACATGTCAAGGTGATGGAAATGTAGTGGTAGAATGAGTGAAGTGGTGCTTGATGTTTTGGTATTCAATTTCTGCATCGTTGTATGCATTTAAATGTTTCAGAAATGAATCGAAGTAATACAGCGGTGTCATCCAATAACGGTTCTAATATCAGGTTATTTTTGGAACCTATATACTTATCTGTTTGTAATTCGTCATTCATTTCTATATTATCCCTTTTTGATGATACTAAAATAAATGCAGTATAATTTATTGCTTGCTGGTTTGGAAATTTTATGCGTTATGTAGAGAATGATAAAAGATGTTCTAGTTTGATTTTGTATCTAGTTTTTTATATTTAGGTTTCTTATTTAATAGTTCCTTGTTTGTTCTAGACTTGCGTCTTTCTGCAAACCTAACTTGCAGTTTTGGAAATTGCTATTTGGGAAAATTACAGTAATTCACATAATTGGAGTATTAAAAAGTAAAAACTTCCTATAGCTTTGAAGATTTTTTTCCAAATAGATTGAAATGTGATGTGACTCACTTTATTATTCATTTCTTAGCATTGGTTAGCACTACTAATAAATGATTTAATATCGTTATACTTACTCGTATTTGCTAAAAAATAGTTTGGTGTTTTGGACCGCATTTTGCTTTTATTACAACTATACTTTCATCGAGTGATGAACTTTTTAACGCTTGTAGTAAAATAGCGTATCTTGGAAGCAAATAGAAACTAATCAGGTTTTTATCACAGTTGTTTACTTTCTATTTGTTGTAATCAAAAACTTGTTAAGAAAAGTGTGGAATCAGGTAACTAATATTTATTTTTTATTGTTTAGATATGGCGGAACAATACCAAATACGCAACACAGTCGACGATCATTTGCTCCTCAGCCTGCAGGTGCTCCACCAATGCTTCCACCACAACACAATGCTCGTAGTCAGTTGCAAAATCGCGCGAAAAACGAAAATTGGTTGACAAATTATTACCTGTACAGGTAACCTACGGCGCTTTGTTTGTGTTGATGCTCATATAATAAGTTTCCAACATATTAAGATAATTCAACTAATTCAAAAACTAAGCAACTTTCTGGAGAAATTCGATTTCTTATTGGTTTTCCTTTTAAACATTATTTTCAAACATTCACTTTAAAAACTTATTTCAGATGAAAAAGTTAGAAATTATTAATTAATGAGACCAGTATGAAATAGATTCCTTCTTAGTTACGATTTCAAAGCTATGAAAATAAGATTTGCTATCAAACTTTCCCCAGTTTTATAATTCAGATCGAATATTTTATTCTAGAAAAAAGATTGGAAAAATGAGTTTATTTTTTCTCTTTTAATTTTCTTTAAGGTTCGAGAACTTGTGCCAGAATCTCAAGCCTATATGGATCTACTAGCTTTTGAACAAAAGCTTGATGCCACTATCACAAGAAAGAAACTGGATATACAAGAAGCATTAAAAAGACCAATAAAAGTAAAAAGACGGCTTCGAATATACATTTCACACACATTCATACCTGGCAAAGAACCTGAGGTCTGTAAAAATATATTATTTTAAAAGTTCGCTAATATCCCTTGTGTAGAATTGTAATTGCGAAAATAATTATCCTGAAAATTTTTAACCTCTAGTAGAGATAAGAAATTTTTATCTTAATAATTTTCAGAGAGAAGGCGAAGAAGGCACTGTACCAATGTGGGAATTACGAGTTGAAGGACGTTTGTTAGATGAACCGTCGACAGGTACAAGTACTGTAGGTGGAGGAGCTGCTCAAAATCGAAGCCAGCCACTGAAGCGAAAATTCAGTTCATTCTTCAAAAGTCTGGTGATCGAATTGGACAAAGAAATTTATGGGCCTGACAATCATCTTGTTGAATGGCATCGAACTCCTCAAACGAATGAAACTGATGGATTTCAGGTTTCTTTCTGAAACCATTGTAGATTTTTGAAGTTACACTGTAGAACGAAATTGTCAATTCTGAGTGTTTGATATATTTATATTCATATTTTTAGGTGAAAAGACCTGGAGATCGAGATGTCAAGTGCACTATTCTTTTATTACTTGATTATCAACCCATGAAATTTAAATTGCATCCACGACTGGGAAAAGTACTCGGGATGGCTACGGAAACACGTCCAAAAATTATTGAAGCTCTTTGGCAATACATAAAAACACACAAATTGCAGGTAAAACTTCTCCAAGAGTGCATGTTGATACTAATTGTTCTTTTTACACAAAATGTCTTTTTATTCTTTCTATAAGTAATAATTTTCAGCACAATGTCAGAGTATTGCAGGATCAAGCTGAACGCGATAATATAAATTGCGACGCATACCTAGAACAAATTTTTGGAGTGAAACGAATGCGTTTTATGGAAATACCTCAACGCCTTCAAAGTTTATTGCATCAACCAGATCCTCTGATTCTACATCATACTATTCAGTATAGCGAGGGAATGAAAAAAATACTGCATGTTATGATATTGGTGATTTTTTGTTATGAATGCTTCCATGTTTGGTCGTTAGTAATTTTATCAAAAAGTCTAGCCTATATAATTTTTCTTAGCATTCATCATTATATGGAATATGAGAATTCAGGAAGCCTTTGTCTTGATTTTTGGGAAAGGAAAGTTTCAAAACGCTAAATAATTTCTTACGAATTTCAATAACCACTAAGGAAATAGTGAACATCAGTTAACAGATATAGGAGGAATAATAGATTATTTTGTAATCATAGATGTGGAAATGGAAGATCCTTTAAAAACACAGATGACTTCATTTCTTCATAGTCACGCTAATATGCCAGATATCAGCGCATTGGATCAAAAATTTTTGATATCGTAGAACAGATTAATGAATGGAAGCTTCGACGAGATTTTTATGTTCGTTTCGCAGACAATCCACAAGAATTTATCCACAAATGGTTGATTTCTCAAAGTAATGATCTAAAGGTATGATATTTATTGCAATAATTATATTTTGAAATACTTGTGATGTTTTATTTTAAGGGTTAGATTATGAATTGACGTAATTGTGACGTAATTATTCATCTAGTGCACCGCGCATCACAGTGATAATGTTATTCAGTGTTTCTTACTAATTTATTCTTTGTTTTTTTGTTGTTGTTTGATCTCATGATCTGGTAAGTTAGCACTTAGGTGTTGAAAAAAATAAAACAAAAGCATGACTTAGATTAACTGCTTCTTTACTATCAAATCTTCAATAATATCTATTAGATGCTTTTCTTTCAGACGATGACAGAAATATTCGGTGATAGCGAAGTTGAACGTCATGCTGAATATTATTATCAGCCTCAAATTATGGAGGAACTTTTCGATATATCTATCACAAAGTGCAACAAAAACGAGCTGAACTGGAGAGCACGTTAGGCATCAAAAACAATTGATTTTTCAGTAATTTTTTGACTGTTTTATTTAATTTAATAGTAAACATGCTCTTTGTTCACTATTTGATAATTATTTTATGATGAACTATTCTGTTAGCTATTTTGACTTATTTATTCCTTATCTCATTGATTTCAATGATTGAAAATTATTACAGAGAAAAGATATCGTACTCAATATAATTTAAAAATTTTCGTAGTTCGACATATTTTACTTTTTTGTTAGAAACCAATATGTTGTAAATTGTTTCTCCTTATTTTTCGATCCATTTAGAACCAGACATTGCCCGTATCTCTTTTCTGTTATTGTCCCATATCTCGAGAAAATGGGCAGATTGATTTAAGATTGAAATTTCTGCTCATTGATAGACGTGAATCGTTTTTCTGAATCATTGTATTTTTATATTTTTTCACGATGTTTTTGTTTGTTTTATAAAGAAGCATTGTTCACTATACTTTACTTTCTCAGTTCGATTATTGTTTTTTCGTGAGGTTAATTTGCAAGTCAAAAGTTGTGCAATATTTCCTTAGCAAAACTGTATAAGTTGATTTGTTTACAAGTATTGAAAAAATATTAGCAAGTTTCCACTGCGAAATATTTTTTCAATAAATAATGGGATATATGATTTATTATTGTTATTGTTCGACAGGTAGTAAGATTATTGTAAATGGTGTAATGGGTCAGTTATTAAATTATAAAAATTTGCAAATTAAAGTATGATTGGAAAATTACCATCATTTTATGGTCTGGGAAATCGGTATATGAAAGTAATTATGCATACGTAGATGTAATGCCTCTATGAGTTTATTTCTAATTTCTAAGGTGCTTGTTGCGAATTTTGCTTTTTGGTAGCAATTAAATCCTTTTGTTATTCGTTTAGAATAAAAAATATGCACAGCGTAATTTCTAGGTTACTCAAAGATTTCAAAGAAAATTGGGTTAATTTTTCTTATAAAAATATAAGCTTTTATTTACAGTAAAATGAACGAATCACTTGCAAGTTGTTCCAATGAGCACCGTTGTTCATTTGACGTTATGCAAACAGATGCATATTCGTTACCGCGAAAGTTCAGTGAGGAGCAGAAAGAAATAATGCGAAAGCAAGTGCCAGCAAGTGATTTCAAGCGAATAAAACTACAAGAAGAACTGCGAAAAAATTGGGATAAATTCTATTTGCGAAACAAGAGTAATTTCTTCAAAGATAGATGGTGGATACAGCACGAACTTGGTGGATTGTTGGAACAGCACATCGATTTCCAGGTTTACCAATATGAAATGTGACACACTTCTACCTATATTTCCCATAAGTCGCCACGATAGTGCCCGCACTGATTGGATTGATGATAGGTTGACACTGATCCAATGATCAATAAGTCAATCGCTGCTACATAAATTTGTAGCTCCATTCTGTTGCTACGAGAAGCAGCTATAACCAATAATGGAATGGAATATAATTTTTCTACTATAGCCTTTAAGGATGTTTTATTTCTTGGCATCATCTCCTTTTTAAGTTTTTACATTGCTTTTGCAGGATAACTTGAATTTTCTGGAAGCCGGTTGTGGTGTTGGTAATTTAGTTTTCCCTTTGATGCATCTCTACCCACATTGGAACTTCTACGCTTTTGATTTTTCCGATAAGGCCATTCGATTATTACGTGGACGTAGTGAAGCGCACAATTTTTCAATCAATACTGTAGTTGCAGACTTGACTTCCGACAGGTTTTCGCTGGACTTTCCAGCAGCTGACATAATATCTTTAATTTTTGTACTCAGCGCAATTCCACCTTGTAAGCAACAACAAGCAGTGAAGAATTTATTGAAGTTAGTAAAAGTTCGTGGTATGGTCTTTGTTCGTGACTATGGCATCAACGATCACGCCATGCTTCGATTTGGCCGACACTGCAAATTAGATGAGCGATTTTATGCAAAACACGATGGGACGATGACTTACTATTTCAAATTAGGTGCAGTTTTCAACTCTTTCAATAGGGTTGTTTCGGCAATTACAAATGTACTTAATCCATCGCGGTTTCTTTTCTTTTTTTCATTGTGAATTTTCGTATTATTATAGACGAAAAACTTAAAAATTTTTGCTTTTCAGAAGAACTGGACGACTTATTCATCGAACAAGGATTTCGCAAAGTAAAAGCACATATCTCTTACGAAAAACTGTCAACCACCAAAAGATCTTTCAGTTGATCGAGTATTCGTACAAGCTGTTTATGCTAAACCTTTATGGTGACAATATATTCTTAAACCATCAACATTTAGAATATTGAAATTATCCGAATGCCAAAAACTTACAGTACTCAAATGTTTCTGATATATCAAAAGATCACGGAAAGAAAACATGAAATTTCTCCAGATAACAAGCGGTCATAAAATCAATTATATATACATATCCTTTACCACTTATGGTAGCAATTAACAAATCTAAAACATATTATGTAGTTTTGGTTGTTAGTTTAGGATCAAAATCATTAGCGGGACAAATTGATATCTAGTCATCCAATTTGTACTAGCAGGATGTGCGGATTTTTGAATTATTAGTCAGTTGAAATTTGGGAAGTTTTATTCTTTGCAGAACTCGATAAACAAGATTGTTTTAAAATTAGTTTCCATGACTCATGTTTTAAAATAATAACATCACCATGTTAGAAAACCATCTAAATAAAAAAGGAAAAAAGTAAAACAATGGCACCCGCAAACAGAGATGTCATTTCATAGATCTTTCTAGCAAATAAATTTGAATAATACAGTTTCTTCATTTCACTCTTAATTGTTTCATTTTTGGTTGCCGCATTTTCATGTCACGTTTCTGTTCTAATTTCTAAAATAAGCAAAATTCAGAATAAAAGGGAATGTTATTTTTATAAAGCATTATTTAAAGCATCAATTATTTAAAGCATAATAACTACCTCTAGTCTTCGCTGCTTTTCGGGATCTTCCTCTTCTAGAAGACGTTGTTTGCGTTCCCTTGTTTTCTCTTCTCGACGAGCTTGAGCTGCCTCTTGCCTTGCTTGATGTGTTGTTTTCAAGAAGGCTTCCTGTACACTTTGACGCTTTTTATCTGCCTGAAAATTATATCTTTATTTAAAACTGGAATATCAAGATTAAGATTTCACCAGAAAATGATAAAAGTACTTTATAAATATTATCTTCCTAAAATAAACAGCAAGAAAACGAAAATGAAAATTGTGAACCTTCAATCTGCCTTCTCTTGAAAGTCGGTAGCGCCTTATTTTTCAAAACAGTAAAATACCATACGTAAAAGTGCGTCAATTTCTGCCGTACTACTACTCATTTTGAAAGCAAAGAACAGCACTCGACTCGTTTCTGGTAACCGTGTAAGTGATTCGCCGCTAAAAATATACCATGAAAAGGTTCACTTGTCATTTATTGGTTTTTTTTTTTTTTTATATATATATAAAATCAACAATCTCCTACGGCAGGATACAGTTTTGATGTCGTAAAAATCTCTATTAGTTGGTTTTATGAAATCCAGAATTTTCTGTACAGTCAATTTTCTATTTTGGTTGATCTGGATAATTAAATTAGATTTTTCAAATTTTAGCCAAAATCCAAATGTAGTAGAATAAATACAAAAAATGGGAGAAGCTTCAAAATAAGCATTATATTGTGCTGAATCATAAGATGGGGTCCTGTTATTCTTGAAAGTGGAACAATATAATGCTTTCTCGCAGAAGAAGATAAATGCATCTTCACAACAAAATTATTGTGATGCAACAAAAAAAAGAAGCATGGTTCTAGTAATTTCAGTAAATTTAATATAGACTTCCCAAATAATAGAAGCTCACTCCGAAGGTTTGTAACCGGAATACTGATCTGAAAAATGGAAATAATCAATGGAGTCTTCGTATTTCCGAAACACTGATAAAATTGCTGAATCGATAATTGCATTAACAGCTTCAAACATTTCCGCATAAATCACAATCGAAGAAGGAAGTCCTAATTTGTCCACTCCCTTTCGTTCTACTGTGAACAAACTCTGAAAATTTATATCTCTATTACAAAAATATTAATCTAATTTAATAAAAATTTTAGAAAATAGCACCGAGAAACTTACGAGATCCATCTTTTCTTTGGCTGCTTTGATCACTGATTTCCGCTGCCCAATAGCAAACACAAATGAATCCATTTCGTTACTGTCCACGTCGATACGTATAATAACCTGCAACCAAATTTTCAATTTTTATTTTTAACAAGAAATCGATAGCTGCTAATTTCTCAGTAAAATAGCAGTAATTGGAAACCTTATCTAGTTTCGGACGGATAAGATTCATGATAACGTGGATTAAATCTTGTCGTTTTAGCAGCTTCAAAGTAATTAACATCCCCTGACAGCCAACTCGACCTGAACACCTGAAAATATATCGCAACTCTTTTCTATAAAATTGTAAAAAAAGAGTTTCATCATTTATACGACAACCCTGCCCCATTTCATTTACTATATTATTAGAAACATTCAATGGCTACAGCATTGAAATCAGTCTTCGATTTTACAAAAAGTTTTGACAGATCAGCAGCAGCTGATACTGTAGGAATGAAAAGAAACAATAAATTTTTTAAATCTTTAAGAATACTCTGATAAAAGATAAGAAGAGACATTAATCGATGTTATTGAAAAAAATCAACAATAAAGTATTATAAAAGTTGATTCCACATTGTAAAAATCTAAAAAGAGATACTAATAAGATAATTGTTACACAATCATAATAGTAAAAATAGAAGCTTACCAAACAGTATAAACAGCATCCGTTTCTTTATGCATGTGACCTTCCCTCAAGTCCTCCGATGTACCATCGTCTCCAACAAGTGTAAATTGTTCTTCCAAGAGTGGAGTTACATCCATAAACCACTTGTTGGCAATTTTTCGATTTTGATACGACCGAAAATGTAATTTAATATATAAACTGCCAAAACTGCTAACACTAAAGCTTCCATTTGATATGATGCCCAGTTCGAACGAAAATGGGCCGGTACCTGAATTAGACTACTATAACAAAATGCAGTAACAATGAATAAGCCTAAGGTAAAACCTTGACATATATTTTCAGAACACTAGACTAAATATTAAATAAAATGATAAGAGAAAAGGAAGAATAACTACGAACATCGGCGAATCTAAGCTGTGGCGATGCTTCTGATTCAGTCTTTTGCGGATGAGCCTTTTAATAGGTATCGAAAATTCATCTTCATCAATAAATTCATTGTCATCATTGTCATCCTAAAATTTAATATTATATGTAATAGAACAGGCGCAAAATATAAAAATTAAAACATTATGTAATAGTGGAAAGTAGTAGTGCTTAACGAAGCATTCATATATCCTTTAAAAATTTGTTCGAATGTATCACAAAATTTTTAAGAATCCCAATTAATGGAATTTTTCGTTTTAAGGAAGTAGTAATTTGCATAGATGAATAAGAAAAGATATTACACTGATTATTGACTCGTCTCTTGTGGATTTGTTAACTTCTTTATATGACTTCAAAAAACATCGTCATCATTCATATTTTCCACCTCCATATCTTCAAATTCCGCAAATTCGTTATCCATCTCCGCGGCTCCATTACTGTATCGTAATAGTTGAATACTAATTATCATCCATATTGTCAATAGATTATTCGTAAGTGATGACCACATCATAACATCTGCAAATTCTTCAGTTGGACAAACAGCCATCACTAAACAATTTCAAATCATAAATTCACTAATAAAACATGAGTATCTCGAATTGAGGAAGGTCAGTACGTGATAAAGCACTAAATAAAAGTTCTCAAGATAAAAATTGCAAAAGAGACGTCCCAAATCTTCCACCTGTCAAATCAATATTGTATAGATCTAATTAACATTGTATCAACAGCCAAAACAGAATATACTCATATTATGGAGATGATATCAGTAGAACATATATAAGAGAACAGTTGGCACAGCTGTCTAAGACAGATAGATTAGTTTTCTGTCAAATCCCAACACTATTTCAGATGTATCTGACATTCCTGGAAATTCCAAACAAACAATCTAGTAGTCTCACTGCATCATCTTAACCTGGCTCTCTAATTTAAAAATAATTTAGTGAATGGACTTTAAAAATGATTTAATAATAAAATATACAGGTCAATCAGTACTGTAGTAATAAATAAAGTTAAAGATTACTTCATATCCCTACTCCCAGCTCGTGATAACTTATCAGTCACTTGATATTCGGCAATGTTCGAACAAATCATTGCAAAGTCTGTAATAGCTAAGTGAATCGAAACCTACTAATAAGACTATTATGCAAACCTTCAAAAATTATAAAGAAGGTCCAGGGGTGTCGGCATATTCCTTGGTCCGGGTGAAATGGAAATAGGGTTTTAGTAAAGTGGTCTATGAATGAAAGGAGACGTCTTTAATGCCAATAATTACGTATAATTTATAAGTTATCATTTTAGGGGATCATTCGTTTTCATGGAAATGATTGCAGAATCAATGAATAACGACCCACAGGTAAAATCATCTCTATATTTTCAGCTGTTTATTTGATACAAAGAGGCGTAAACACAGTGACTGATTTTAATTCGGGATATGTTCAAAATATTACGAAAAATGATTTTATTATTCAGTCTAAGCATTCCATCTTAATTCTTTCTGTCCAAAAATTCGAAACCAGTTTTTTTCTTAACTAAAGTAATTACTGAAATTCATTAGCTTATTTCGAGAATATGTCTTGATGCTCCAGCTTGAGACCTATACATATTGGAAGTGATTCATTTTTAATACTGTTATTATAAGATACCAAATAGGAAGGTAATTTCATATCTACATTGAGGATATAGATTACGGAGAAAAATAAATATAACTCAGAGATATATAACCTCAAGTTATATATGAAATTAAATACATACGTAAAGTTGGTATATCATTTTTACTCACAACTTTAAGCAGCTATGTGTACACATGTTTTCTGTGTTCCATCTCTTCCAGTCTTCGTGTTTCAAATTGCAGAAATCACTAGAACAGTTGAAAGCTGCTGGTCGTAAGTATTTGGAGAGTTTGAATAATTCAAGCTCGAGACAACATCAGATAACTGCACAATCGCTTAGCTCTTCACTTGCTAATATTGCAGGTATTTCAATGGATCTATAAAAGTTTCTTGGTTTTATCAAATCGTTTCTAAGATAATTTTACACAGCAATCAAGATGTTCAGAACGTAAATATGTTGTAAAAATTATTCTTGTAGAAATTCCTGATCAGATAAGGAAACCACTGATTCTAATAACAGTCTCAACATGTTTTACTCGGTTTACAAATCGACTTTCACAAAATTCGGTATATCTCGTTATATCATCTTTCGTGCGTGAAAATCCGATAACTTCTATGAAATATCTCGCAGATGCATACAAATTATTCTTCGAGTTCTATATAACACCTGCGTGAGTTATTTGAAATAAAACTTTCTAAATTTCGATTTTTTTCGGTTCTTCTGATATGAATAATGAAAATTGAATCCTTCCATATCTGTTTTCAGGAGATGGCTAATTGCGAACTCAATTTTAGCTGTCAAATGGCTGTTTAGTCTCTGTAATTTGATAGATTTGAGAGATGCCGATATCTTCAACAGCTATGTTAGTTTGTCGTATTGCATATTAATTGCAAGTGGATATTGTAGAAAGAAGTAATTAATCCCAGATTAATTGAATAGTCTCTAGCTTTTAATGTGAGATTAAATTTATGCGACAGTTATGTAGATTACTATAAAAATTTCGATAATTGAAAGTTGATATATGATTTTAGATGTCAGCATTGCTATCAATGACGTCACACATCTGCGCAAGCAAAAATTCATAAAGATTCAAAATAAGATGAAGACTATTTTTAATCATGATTTATTGAAAAAAGCCTTAAAATGGATTCGGAATTATTATGAAGCTCAGTCGTCTTCTGCAGTAAACATTCTTGCCCTTCTTACTCTATTATCTTGCACCGACAAAGATTTCGATTTCTCATTTTTGTCAAAGTATATACTGCTAATACTCTTCTTGCGAGGCATCGTCCAAATACTCATGTCCTGGTATGATTTGTTTTTAGTATTATTTGTCATGGAAATTAATTTGATCAGGTAATGCTAAATTCTAAAATATGCTGTTGAAAAATTAGAAGAATAGATTGAATGAAAGAATGATATAAAAATAAATAGATTTTAACGAAGATTCGAAAAAGAAGAATATCGTTCCAAAATGACTGGATAGAAAAACCAATTTGTACCTAAATGTTGTTCGTAATTCATTCCCGTTTTTCCTGGATTGATAAGGGAAAGTTGCACTGATATATTGCTTTCAATTTATTATAGATTGCGAGTTCTAAGTTGTTTAAGCAAATGAATTTGGAAATGTTTCGCGATGAAGTTATAGCTACAGTAAAGAAATCCATGTTGCGTAGTCCTGAGATTGCAATTTTTGGTTATTTATTTCTTGATTTCTAACAATAAATGGGCTAAATATCAAAGACATTATATTCTTTAGCGGTATTAATAATTGAATTTTTTCTCTTTTGCTTTTGCTTTAAAAAAATATTGAAACATTGTTTTATGCTAAAATTTTTATTAATGGCTTCATTTTGTATAATTAACAGTATTGTTTCCAGGAATATTTTATCTTCTAGAATCAATAACAGTTGATTTATCACCTTTGCCACCGATTTTTACAAGATTCTTTCTGGTAAGTACTGTTTTATAGTAGCAGTTTTCTTAAATTTAACAAGTTTTTTTTCTATTTTTTCAGCTTCATTAACTTCATCGATCGATGAAATTCGGCGGCAGACTTCTTTGTCCGTTGCAATGGTGGCAAAAAAATCAGTGATCCTGAAGCGTTGAAAGGATTGGTTGATGGGGTATTTGGAACTTATTCAGGTTTTTGAAATACAGTCTTTAATGATTTATTCAGAAAAAAGCATGAAAATTATTGGTTTTCCATTGGAAATCAGAATTGCTATCATATTGGCAAAAGTGGAAAGAAAACAAATATTCACTTAGATCTGAATGATCTCTAAATTTTTCCGCTTAATAATTTGGAGAGAGAATGAATGCTTGAGGATCTGATGGAAGAATTACTACTGTTGGCCAGCGCATTACTATCTTAGAAACTCTGAAACTGTTGAGCTGTCACGGAGTAAGGGACAAAATTATGTGTGACATTATTGCTTCGAATATATTGCAGAGATTAAATCCTTTATTAATTTCTGAAGGTTATTTTTATTTTTTTATTTTGCTACTCAAATAACCATCATTATTATTATCCTTGTAAATGTTACTATTATCGAACGTAGAAGAGGATTTTGTGTGCAAATTCGCACAATTGATTATAATGAAAACCTATACTTATTAGCATATATAAGGAATTGAAGATTTGCTTGGACAAGATATTTTTAGTTCATCAGGCTACTTTGGAAGCTATGTGGAAAGCGCTTTTAGCATGGTCAACACAGATTACAAATATTGATACGAAGTTGCAGCCAGTTTTATGGTTTTCTCTTTTTTGATTTTTTTCTCACTGTATTTTCTACATTCTTCATATTGCCATAGATTCTTTGCTAAGAATAGTAATTTTTGAGTTTTAATTTTTTCAGGCCGGTCTGAAGTCACCAAACCGTTCAGTAACATTGAGAAATATGGTCACTATATACGGTATTGGTAACGACAAAATTGCTTCCTTTTTTTGCTAGTTTAAGAAATTTTCTAACTTTACTAATGATTTCATCACTTCTTTAGCCTGCATATTGAATCAAAAGCAATTAACTTTTAATTTAAGAGGAATTTTTGGTTTTTAGATAAAATAAATCTAAGCGGTGATTTATTGAAATCAATTCTCGATGTCTATAAAACACGCTCAAATGCTGGAGATTTTGCAGTTACCTCTTTGTTGCTTCTATCTAATGAAAAAATGCAGGAAAATATTCGACAGACATTAGAAAATGATTTCTTTATAGAAAAATTTATTACATCTTTAAAAACATCTGGTAATTTTTCAATAACTTTTCATATTTTTCTATATTCATAGAAATATTTTTATATACTTCTTGCGGAATGTTAGTGCTCGAATGTCCGAGCGACCAAATGTTTAATAATTCTGTTCTCATTCCCTTGATAGTTTTTCCATCTAATTCATTTCTTATTTTTCTCTAGATATTTTATACGCAGCAAAATTGTCCGACTGGTTGATCAGGAGTACGGAAGCCAAGGTTATTTTTGTCAATGATTTTCAGAAAAAATCGCTCCATATTTCATGTTTTTTAATTCATTCCTGAAGAATTTCAGACTTGGAGTGGTATGCGAAATGTATTTCATGTTTTATTTATGACTGTTTTCTGGCCGGATTATGAAGTGCGCAAAGGCGCCAACGATATTGTCAGAAAATGTGTTATCGATAAAGGCAACACATTTTGTGTTGTTTTTTAAATTTTTGTTTCCGTATGTGACTTCGGGTCTTGCGCAAGAGGTAAAATTGCAGTTCTTGAAATTAAGAATTCTTTCAACGCAATTTTAGTTCGTGTGAAAATGTTGATATTATTGATGACTAACATCATTATCGATTAGAATTATTTGATTATAGCAGTTGATAGAGTAAAAAGTGGAACTTATTGTCTGGCAATGCATTTGTGAAAGTAAAACTTTTTCATCCTCTCACTTTCAGTGTATTAGTCCAATCAACTGATTATCTATAGTTTGCATGAACGAACTATCATTGTCAACCTTGTCAAAAGTACAAGATGCAATTACGAAAATCTCAAAGTAATTTCTTAGTTTTGAAAAGTTTAGACTCATGAAAAGGTGGCAATGATACATGATGACGAAAATGGACGAATTCTTAATAGCAGATTGATAACTGCAATACTGCATGAAGTTATGATTCCTTTCAATGCAGCAGAAGAAAATTTCGATCTAGGTATCGGTGTCCTGACTGCCGGACTTTTAATGTCAAGTTGCTTACAAGTGGGTAAGTTCTTTCTTCAGATAGTAGTATTTGACGGTGATCATTATAATGAATTTTACGACCATTTCTTACGCAATAAAACTGTTGTATCATTCCTTATTATTTGTAAATCTTTAATATTCATGTCCGATACAATATCATCACTGATTGTCAGGCATGATAATCATGGTATAAGTCAATTATCCATCAAACAATGAAAGAAATTGGGGTAAAAAAGTTGTGTAGATCATCAATTTAGCACATGTTGTTTCGTATTTTTGTAAGATTCGGATGTACATCTAAACATCATAATTGTTATTCTTCCTCAATATCGAAAATTTAGAAGTATGGATCTGTTCATCTGAGTTAGTTTTCAGTTTTCGATGGTAATAAATTTCGTGATGCGGAAAGTGCTTTTCAAACATGCAATACACATTTTGGAAGTATCATCAACTGATAAGTAAATTGCGGATGTTTATTTTATTTATTTCAGTAAATAGTGATCCTTATTGTTGGAATCGTTGGGTACATTCAATAACTAATGTTGAACGTTTGTTTGATGAATGTGACGCCCACAAGATGGTGAATCGCATATTTTCTACAAATGATATGGTAATTCAATGTAACTCAGTCAAAATGTTGATATCAAGCGGTAGAATGACACAAAATATTCGTAATACATTCTGGACATATTGCACTGATCTATTAAATGAAATTGACGTTGAACGGTAATTGTTTTAATGGATGCTTATTTTTTATTTTCACTACTTCTACTGTAGTGCAAGTTTCTTGTTTGTCAACATTTCCTGGTAAGCTGATTGTTCTTAACACAATTCAGAACGGATGGTCATTTTAACACCAGCATTATTAATTACGTTTTGAAGAGAAAATATATAGTAATGCAACCTACAAATGAAATTTAGTTTAATACTCGCTTCAACTTGAAATTCAGTATTCTATTAATTTCTTGCTTTTTACCATAATTGAATTTTTGATATTTCAGATATATATCAATTACGGATCGGGAAGTTGCAATTTATAATACACCTGATGGAGTGCTCTATAATACTGCTGTTTTGGAATTAAGTTATGAAAAAGAATTTGGTATTAAAAATGTGAGAAGAGAAAACAAGGTGGACTTACAGCTGACAACTATTTGTGAATTTATTTTTACCTCATGAACAGTTATTCCACATCTACTTTCGAATTACCATCGAATTTTGTGTCTTATACCTAATTTTTCCTAGATGGTTTTTCAGGCTTACAAATACAAAGAACAAATATTAGAAGCACAACTTAAAAAAGAAATTGCTGAGAAAAGACGTCAGGAAGGCAAATTAACTCCCCAACAAGAGAAATCAAAAAGAGAAGAGTTACTTGTTGAACAGGTTTGGAAATGATCGAGAATAATGAATTGTAGATATTAATGTAAAATTCTAAGATGGAAGTGATTTTTCAGAAAATCAGAGAAGAATTGCGTGACTTGTTTTCAAAATGCAAAGTACGTACTGAATCACTAATAGCAATTGTCACTGGTGATTCGGTTTGTTCAGCGAAATATGTCCATTTACTGATTACTATTGTTATTCCGTTATTGAAATCTCCTCTTGTATCATCTCTAGCTTATAATGTTTTTCGTAGTTTTCGTGATGCAGCCTTCGATCCATCTGAAGATTATCTTCGTAAGTTTTATCTATATTGCTTAGCGATATGTAATATCCCACTGCAGTCGGTTTTTTGCTGACAGCGTGATACACACTAGATATAGTTTTCATATCATTTTGATTTATTCTAGTTAATCTAGTTTATCTTACTAACATTTGGTTTTCACAGCGAATTAGTTGGAAAGAAAATTTTGCTACGGAATGTAGAATCGATTTGCAGATGAACTCATATTACATTCGTCAGTACGTGTGCTACGTTCAGTTTATACTAATGCAGCATGGAATCAAGAGCTGCTTACTATTCAAGTGGAAAGAACAATTGCGTTGCTGTCTAGTAAGTTCTACAGAAATTTTTTTTGCATGCGTATCAGAAATATCCAAATTATGTAATTACAGCGATATATTTTAGCTCGATGTGTGTTGGTCCCAGTTCTATTTGATGATGAAGAACTTAACATCGAAGAGACAGGAGACGCTAATGATGAGGAAGCGATGAACCTCATCAAATTCAATGTGTCTTTTCCAATGATTAATGCAGTACTAAGGGATGAATCTTTTCCGTATGCATTGCGACTAAATACTATGCGATTATTGTCTTCTGCATTAAGAGGAAATTTCATTGAAGTACGTTGCACTATAATGAATTGCGAAATACTATTTTTTTCACTTGGAAGATTTTGAAAATTAGTTTCCAACAAATCCATTTCAATTTCATAATGCTGTTCATTTTGATTTAAGCAAGCATAGTATGGTTTGAGATGATTCCAATTTTTTTATATATTTTGTATCAGTAAGTTTGTTTGTTATGTGGAATGTTAACGTGACAGTAAAGAAATTACATGTGAAGAAGTGGAAATGCAAAAAAAGAAATAAACTAAGCAGTAGTCATGTTTTAACTCATAAAATTTAGCCTGTTAATCTTTGTCCTCTCTTTCAGGATAATGAAATAAGGTATCTTCCACTTAGTTGCTTGTGTTCACTTCTGCTTCATATTTTAACGACAGATACTTCGGAATTATATCACATTGCAAAAACGTTACTTCAGACTTTTTGTGAATTGTTAGATAAATGTCCGGGAAAAGATTTACAACAAATAACAATACTCAAAACTATCACATCATGTTTACTGGATGAGAATGTTCAGTTAAGAGAATGTACTCTCATGGTATGTTCCAATTAATATAATAAGTTGCAAATAATTAATTTTAGAATTTTTTTGTTTGAATTGAGCATATTTCCAGAATTTCAAGTGAGCTTTACTTGCTTTTATAAATAAACTAAAGCACGAATCAAAATATTTTTCTTTGAGTTGGCTGTGTCACTTGAAATTCTGGAATGTAGAGCTATTTTTTAAAAATTGGAGTCCCAGTAGGTTTTTAATATATTTATAAGTTAAGGCACTCAATCGACCACGTACCCTTTACGAAAATTTGAAATTAACTGAAGATGGCATGCGGTTTATGGCAACGTTTACAAGTCAGATATTTGTTGCTCGAAATGATTCAGTGAAAAAATGTGTTGATTTGGCTGACAAAATTTGGCAAGATAAGAAACTTCCTACAACTTCGTATGCCTCTCTATGCTTTAATTTTTTTTGAGTTTTAATTTTGGTTTAAAATGGAGTACCGTTTTCTAAGTCTGAAATTAATTTCGGTAATATGCTGCTGTGCTATTACCAATTGTTTCTTTGCGTTTTTTCTTTTTTGCAATTATCTTTTATCTATAATTTATTTTTTAGGGATTTATTTGGAAACATTTTGACACTTGTAACTTCGGAACATACCTTTTGAGGAAATCCGCATCCATTGCTCTAGGAAAATTACTTAAAGAGTTTCCGGAGATTCTGCAGCCAGCACTGAATAAACTTGATTTACTATATTCAGATTACCAAAAAGTTCGTTTTCATTGAATTTCTGGTGTTTTCGTTTATTTATTGCTGACATCATACATTTTTTTATTGTAGTCTTATGTTTTAGATTCAATCACCAATTTATGATGATATTGGAAGGATAATCATGAATCCTGTGGATCCTTGGAGAAATCGAGCAGGTATTGCAGAAGCTCTGTTTGTTATTGCTCCTGATCTTCCTCATCAGCTGGTGATGAGTTTTATCAAAATTATAGTCCCTAATGGAATCAGTGATTCTAGTCCAGCTTGTCGAGAATTAATGCAGAATGCTGCAGTTGAAGCTATCAAAATGGTAATTTGACATTTATCTTATAACAAATAATTTTATCTTAATAAAGATAAACTTTCGTTTGTTTCCAGCATGGCGAAATTGAAATGGCATCGCTTTTACCATTTCTCGAAGAAATGCTAAGTTCAACGCCGGATGGCAAAGACTTTGACAATTTGCGACAAGGTTTAGTTATTATGTTAGGTACATTAGCGCAACATTTAGAGCCGGCAAACGAAAAAGTGCGTGTCATAACATCTCGTTTGATTGAAACACTCTCAACGCCGTCGCAGCAGGTAATACTACAGTTTTTGTTAAGTGCCAAGTTATGTTCACTAATTATTTAATATAAACAGATACAGATTTCAAATTGATCGGATGTTTCAATCAACTTTAAATAGCAAAATTTGTCAATTGAACAAAATGTATAAATAATATTTGTATCACATTAAAACGATGTATTGTAGAGTTACTCTCTTGTTTGCGTAATGTCAGTTTCTCTTCTGAGAATAGATTTATTTCTATCTCAAAATAGAAAGTTTATTTCCAGTAAAGAATATATAATTTTAAGGATATTAGACTGTTGAGAAAGTTTCATATTTAAGGTGCAAGAAGCGGTGTCTAAATGTTTGCCGGCATTAGTTCCAGCAATTAAAGATCGTGCCAAGGAACTTATTTCCACATTGTCATGCCTTCTTGTTGAAGCTGATTCGTATGGCGAGCGACGAGGAGCAGCATATGGAATTGCCGGACTTGTTAAAGTATGGTTTATTTTTTCCAGAAATTTGGTTTTCTTTTTTCTTTTCTTTGAATTTAGTGAAAATAGCATTAATCATTATAAAATAGACTAATTTACTATGATATGTTTTCAAAATTTCGTTTTTGAATCTCTAGATTAATAAAGTTACTGAGTAGGAACTGCTTAATCATCCACTCAACATATTTTTTGGTGATCATAAATGTTCAGAAAGTTATTAAAACCCGACACCTCAACCATGGAATTGATTAATCCATTTGAAACTTAGTTGTTAGGAGTCTGAAGCATAGATTAAATCACTTTTAAATTTATTTTGATTAATAATTATTTATAGGGTCTTGGAATGTCCGCAATGCGTGATCTAGAATTGATAAAATTTTTGCAAAATTCATTAGCCAATAAAAAAACGTCCGTCATCGTGAAGGTGCTCTCTTGGCTCTTGAACTTCTTTGCAGGTAAATTAGTAAATTATTTTTATTTCATAATTTATAATTTTTAACCGGATAAATCTTTTCGTTCAAATCGGAAATTTAACGGTTTTTATTTATGTTCGTCATTGTTTCAAACAGTTTTGAAAACTCTCAGTTGTGTACTCGGTTTTTTATTGATATAGTTATAAAAACGAAATGAACAAACAAAATATGTAAATTTTTCTTTCAGTTCGATGGGTAAATTGTTTGAGCCTTACATCGTACAACTTTTGCCATCACTGTTAATTTGTTTTGGTGACCCCGATGATAATGTTCGTCAAGCAGCGAACGATGCAGCACAGTCTGTGATGTCAATGCTTTCTGCTCATGGTGTTAAATTAGTAAGCATAAAATATTTTAAGAATCGCTTTAAAGGCTAGAAATCCTGTTCTGATTATGCTAAAGTATATTAACTTTGACCTCTTCTTAAAACTTTTTAAAAAAACCTACAGTTATTTTTCTATCGGAAATTTCTGAATTATCATTTAGTCAAATCTTAATAGACCAATTTTTCTCTTTTAGATATTGCCGTCACTTCTATCTGCACTAGACGAAGACTCATGGCGCACGAAATGTGCTTCTGTGGAACTTTTAGGAGCAATGGCATTTTGTGCTCCCAAACAACTCTCAGCTTGCTTACCAAGCATTGTTCCTAAGCTTATTGAAGTGCTGACCGACTCACATTCGAAAGTACAGAAATCCGGAGAAAAGCTTTGAAGCAGATCGCCAAAGTTATTCGTAATCCAGAAATTCTCAGTCAGTATTGTTATACATTATTCATTCTCACATCGCAGGAATTATGAATAATTCCCAATTATCTTTTTTTTTTTAAGGTATAAGCAGTCAGTTGTTAACGGGTTTAACTGATCCAGCCGACAAAACATCCATTTGTTTACAAACAGTAGTCAATACGAAATTCATACATTATATTGATGCTGCTTCACTATCTTTGATAATGCCTATTGTTCGTCGTGCATTTACTGACCGAGCTTCTGAAACACGTCGTATGGCTGCTCAAATAATCGCAAACATTTATTCTTTAGCGGACAACAAGGTTTCTTTATTTTTGTTTTTATGATATTTTATTCGAGTTTGAAACACTCATCTATTCAAAAATGACTTTCTTTGATTATTCAACATATACTTTATGTTGAATTCTTTGAATCTATCAGAGATAATTTTCAGGATATGGAACCCTATCTTGCGGGTCTATTACCAGGATTACAGAAATCATTGTTAGACCCTATCCCAGAAATACGCACGGTTGCTGCAAAAGCTCTTGGTGCAATTATTGGATATTCTATTGGAGATACTGCATCAAAAATGCGTGAGCAACTTATACCCTGGCTCAAGGAAAAGCTTGTCTCAAATACAAGTGCCGTCGATCGATCAGGTGCTGCTCAAGGACTTGCAGAGGTTAATTGATAAAATTAATGTTCGAATTAATTAATGTTATTATTCTCTTATCTGATTTAGGAGAACTTCTAAAAAGCTCAGTTTTACGAGAAATGAGAATAGGTTTATCATTTTTTTTAATTTATATTTTATTCATTGTCCAATATATGATTTAAAAATTTGATGTGTGTTTTGTATCAGATTAAGAAACAGTGGTTAGTGTTTAAACTATTCAATCGTACTTTTAATTTTCTGAATCAAGCTTAGATGTAGCTGTAATTAAAACTTCTTTTTCAGGTTCTTAAAGCAGTAGGCGAGGATCAGTTAGCAATGGTCATGCCTGATATAATAAAAACAACCGAATCGAAAAAGGCAGCACCAGAAATACGTGATGGTTATATATTGATGTATATTTATTTACCCATGGCATTTGGAGATCATTTTGTGCCGTATTTGTCGCAAGTTCGTTATTTTATCCATGTTTCCTAAAATAATTCATAACATTAAAACGGAATACTTTGTTAAATACAAGACTGGCTTAATTATTAATAGGGTTCAAAGATGTTTAATTTCATCTTACCTTCGATATTATTTTAAAAGTTTCGTTGGAGTTTAAGCATGAGTTTATTGTGATAGCATAGCAGTCTGTATTCAGATAAAAGCATATGTAAATACATATTTTAGGTTTTTATTGGTCGACAAATATATTGTATCAACAATTAGCTAGACCAACTACCATACTTTTCAGGTCATACCAAGCATACTAAAAGCTTTAGCTGATGAAAACGAATATGTGCGAGATAGCGCACTGAAAGCAGGTCAGCGTCTAATTGTGACATATTGCATACATGCTAGGCGTCTTCTATTACCGCAGTTACAGGCTGCTTTATTTGATGACAATTGGCGAATTCGATTCGCAGCTGTTACTCTGATCGGTGACTTCTTGTTCAGTATATCAGGTTCGTATTATGGTGCTTTGTTTTTCTGTATGAGGATTCTTGAATCAACTCATGAATTAGTTGATGTGTAGTTGTGGGAGTTCGCCAGTGGAATAGATATACGTCTATGGAATGTTATATTTAAAAACATTTAGTACGCTGCGCATACTATTAATAACACTCGTGCTAGAAATTGTTGATGTGCCGTTTATGTCCACAGCAGGAAAATACTTTATAAATGAATCGACAGTAGCACATTTTGCGAAAATAAAAAAGGTAGCTACTGAAAAAATTGTTTCGATGAAATTTATATGCAGCTTGGATTTGTAGAGATCATTACTTTCGGTGTCAGTTTTTTGGATCACATTTGCTCTTTGTGCATTTCATGCTTAAATTTACAGGTATTAGCGGGAAAATGACGTCAGCAACATTAAATGAGGATGATACTATGGGTATGGAGTCAGCTGGTAAAGCCATTGTTCGACAACTTGGACAAACTTGCAGGTGCCACACAAAGTGCATCATTCATAGCGAAATTAGTATACTTAGATCAGAAATATTTCCAGATAAAAATAAGAAAACCCATCAAATTTTCAGAAATCGTGTTTTGGCAGGTGTTTATTTGTCACGTTCGGATGTTGCGCTCCAAGTCCGTCAAATTGCAAGCCATGTTTGGAAAGTAAGTAACACTGTTCGTTTAAGGTATCTTTTCCATTTGATATTCGGATCTTGTTCTATTTCGAGATTTTGCTGTGATCTTCGGAATTTTCGACATAAGTTGTTGTCGACATTGAACTGCATTTATCTAGTAATCAAACAGTTAATGTTTTATCTACAAATAACAGAGAAAAATATTAAGATAGTGGTAGCAAATACTCCACGGACTTTGAAAGAATTGATGAAAACCCTATTTGAAATGTTACTTGGTTGTTTGGCGAGTAATAGTGAAGATCGACAAATGATGGCTGGACGTTGTCTTGGAGAATTGGTGAAAAAATGGGTGAACGAATAATCACAGATGTGTTACCTGTTCTTGAATGTGGCATTTCATCTGAATCTATTGAACAACGTGTTGGAGTTGCCATTGCTTTGCATGAAATTATCGAGAATTCTACAAGAGATATTGTATTAATGTATTCGGCACAATTAGTGGAACCGATCAAAAAAATCATCTGTGATTCCAATTTATTAGTTCGTCAGGCAGCTGCCACTGCGTTTGCATCATTTTATCAGGTAAATACTTGTAAAATCTTACGGTTCTGTATTTCTCATACAGGAGACAATTAATTTTCTTGCTTAACCCAATTTGTATCTTCCAAATGATGAATATGAATTGCTTGCTGTAATATCTATATAGCGAGGTTTTCAAAACATTGTAAATTAAACTAATTTGATGAGATTTTTATTTGAAACCATTTTAAATTATTTAAATTCGGAAAACATTTCTGATGTTTTATTTTCGATTTTTGATTTGATTCAAGACTGCTGGTTTCTCGGCGTTTGAGGATATTGTAGCGCCACTTCTAGACGCAAATACAATATCCAACGAAAATGTATTAGATGGTCTTTCGCAAATAATGCGTCTGAATGGAAGGTAATTCATATGGTTTTTATCTGGCAATTTGTAACTTCAAAATTTAAGATTTGTAAACTGCATTATGTTTGTTTTTGTTCTTGCTAATTTTTGTTTGTCTAAGAAATTCATTATAGGCAAATGTTGCCTTATGTTTTGCCGAAGTTAACACGATCACCAGTAAATGTCAGCGCATTATGTGCACTGTCAGCAGTTGCTGGTGATTCGCTTAACCGAAATATTTCCAGAATTTTGGATTCCATGTTGGACAATTGCACTACAGATGAAGTAATTTCAGACTTGTATATTAAGTTTTACAATATTTTATTTATACTTTACTAAAATTATTGCTATATTTATCGTATCAGCAGCTCAGTTTTATCAAGAACGATTACATCTGCTTGTTTTATTAAATTTTTATGTATTTTCTACAGGCCTCATTTTTAAAGCATGTTCTGAATTATTTTCATTAACTTTAAGAATTTATAAATTATATTAATAAAAGATGGATAACTGCGTCGGAAGAAAAGCGAATATTTTCGAAATTTTTGAGATAGTTCCTTAATATAAGTACTTTTCATTTTTTAAAGGAAATCAATCAGTGCTTAGAAGTGATTCTCTCAGTATCTGACGACGATGGTATTTCAGTTATAGTTACTACTCTTTTGCAGCGAGCGCAATCTTACAATCATATTCCTTCGTCAATGCTAATCCGTTTTTTTACTAAAAATACAAAGGTAATGTTTCTAGCTTGAAATTGCATGTCAAATTTAAACAAATTTGATTTGCAATTTCAAAAAAATTGACGAATTTGTTCATTTGTTCATTGTTTATCGTATATTTTCAAATATTAATCTCGCGATTCTCCAAAAATGATGAATTTCGAAAGAACAAGAAGTAGTGTCTTTTATAATATGTTAGGCATATTAAAATATAGTTTTTAATTTTGCTATTAAGGAATTTTTTTTTGGAATATATGCATGTTTTGCAGCATGATCTCAGTAATTTTGTGGATGAAATTCTTCCTGGCACTTTGTTACTTTATAATTCAGCAGTAAATGAAGTAATAGAAAATGCAATTGAAACCTTATTATATGTATGCCAAAGTCTAGATCAAAAGCAAATGTTATCTATTTTATCGACCTTGAAGCAAGTCCTTTTATCGTTTCAAAAGACTACCGGTAATTCTATACCTGGCTTTGCACTCAGTAAGGTATCATTGTTCATATTTTTTTGTACTTATTTGCTTTATTCAAGTTATTTGCATCATTTATTGTTGCATTTATAGAAATTTTCTAGAGAGAAATGTTGAAAGTGAATGAACAATTTCAAAAATTGTAGGGCATTTCTCCTCTGCTGCTAATTATCCGAGAAGCAATTTTATCGGGTAGTGCGGAACTGAAGGAACAGGCCGCTGAAACTCTTGGAACTCTTGTGTTATTAAGTACAGCAGATGCTCTGAAGCCTCATGTTGTAAATATTACGGGTCCCCTAATACGTGTTCTTGGTGATCGCTATTCACATACCATCAAGATTTCTATTCTTACTACACTTTCTCTGCTTATGGATAAGGTTTCTTTTTGTCTTTTTTCAAAATAATTGATTTAACATAGTCAATCGTTATATTATTTGTAAAAACTAAACAAAATTTTTGTTAGAATCATATTATAGTATAGAACGTATTTCAAATACTTATCATGCTAAGAAATATCATTCCTTTTTTTCTATTGGTTGCTCCCTTAAAGTTTTTTCAATATTTTAGATAGACGTGCAAGTACGCCCTTTCTTGCCACAGCTTCAAAGTACTTTTTGAAAGCTTTGCAAGATACAACTGCACGAAAAGTACGACTTTGTGCAGGTGGTGCATTATCACGATTAATTAGCATTCACAGAAACCCCGATCTAATTGTATTGGAACTTGTCAAATATTTAAATACCTCAGTAGATGCTATGGTGATGTAAGAGTTATTAGTTCATTCACTTTCATATTTTTGAATTTTCTACTTTAAGAGATTTTTTTGCAATCCAGATTGTATAATTTTTGAAATTTAAATTTGTGAGATTTTTTTTGAAGAATTTAAATCATATTGAATTATCTACAGCGAGACAACTTTGATTGCACTGCGGGCAATCTTCTTCCGTGTAGATTCAAAAGTTGTAAGTGACAATGTTCTTCGAGAAGCCATCAAGGTAGCAGAGAAACATCAAGGAAATGATGAGTCAATGATCGTAGTGCAAGCTGCTTCAGCACTTCTCGGTGAACTTGCTCTGAAAATGAATCAAGTAGCAAATGCTGTGATTTCAAGTACTATCGTATTCTTATTATAGTTTTGATTATTTATTTCAAGAAATTCCGGAACATGCAGAAATATTAATGAATCTCTCTTATATTCTGTATGAAAGAGACTTATACTATCATCTTTATATTTTACAATTTTTTTATATCTTATAGTTTCGGATGAAAGTTGTCGACGTTATGCCATTATTATAACATTGCAATATATCTGTTGTGCTGATCCACATCAAGCACTGGAAGTGTATGGTATGGAGAAACTACGCTCTGCATTTTTCAATTCAATGCAATGTGATAAACGGGAAATTGCATCATCTGCCATACGAGCCGCAACGTCCATTCTTTTGTGGTAAAATCAATTTTTCGAATATAAAAATATTTCAAAAAAATAAAACTAACTAAAAATAAGCTAATTTAGACATTTTAGCTCTCTATTCAGCTTGGCGAAGTAATGATATAAGAAAGGATATAAGAAAGGCTAATGATATAAGAGAGGCAACTAGCTATAAGTATGCAAACAATAACTGATTTCGCACTGTGGATGTAAAACAGAGTAAAAAGCCTTTGATTTTCTCTCTTGGAATATTTATTTTATTTTACTAAGTACAGATTGCATGTCTATATCTTGTCAGTTACTGCATACTATATCTAAACTTTAATTTATATGAAGTTCTATCAGTAATTATTGAAGTTATAATTCTCGGGTTTATTTATAGTGATCTTGTATTGGCGGACGAATCATGTATGACTGAATTTTTGGAACTTTTTGTTTTCGAAGTTGATATTTCTTCGGATATTATTTGTTAATGTTCCGTATTTTTTACAGTAATTCTCCTCTTAAATTGTCATTTCAGTCAGGAAATAATGGATGTGCCTCTATTGTCATCTGTTGTACGAGCAATAAATCATGCTGATAATGAAGTGAAATGTGTAGCAGCTTTAGGTATTCACCATATTGCGTTAAGAAAACTCTCCATAAATGAAATGAAGGTTAGTACTTATTTTTCGTTTACATCAGTTTTAAATTTTTTTCAAAAATACTTATAACTTTAAAAAAGGTTTGGATCTATTTTTTTAGATTATTGTTCCAATGATGTTAAACGGTATTAAAGAAAGAAATAACACAGTTCGTGCCGCATGTGAACAAACACTTGTCGCATTGTTCAAATTCAGGAATGAAAATCCTACATATGATTATTACTTGTCTACAGTTGAGGTAGTAGGTTTCTCAACTCTCAATCATTTTTAAATCACCAAAAGTTCAGAATTAAGTAGCTTTTTTCTTAATGCTTGTTCAGCTCTTATTGTGAACACTGCCGTTCACTTTATCTTCAGAAAATTGATGATGGTACTGTTCATCAGAAGCTCTTTCAGATCGATTGATTGGTTTGTTAGAAATCTTTTAGTTTTCTTCGACATGATGTTTTAATATGCTAAAATTCTTTTAGGGAGCGGCAAGAGATGTGCTTATTGATGCTTACAAGACACTACAAAGGGTTCTGAAACAACCTGACCCAGGATTGGAACCATTATCGGATATTATAAATGTGCCGTAGAATTTAGCCTTGACTATTTTATGTCTTTAAGTTCCTTTTATTTCTGCTGAAGGTCCAGAAACTTGGACGTTACTTTTGATCCTTACTTGTTATTGTTGACTGATGTTGTTATTCTTCTCTTAATAAATATTGAATTATTTGGTACTCAATCTGTTTAACTTTTATTACTTATCCAACAGCGTGCTTGGATTTTTAATTGAAGTTTGAATTTAGTGAAAATTAAAGATTTCTATCCTATATTTTATCCAAAAAATTTCTTCACTATTTCTACTTTATTCATAAAATTAGAAAAATACGGTTCTTTATACATCATTCATATGTCTAATTTCTCATTTTTTCCTCTCGTACTTGAACGAACAGAAAAGATTTTCAGTATCAATAGACATTATTTTTGAATAAGAAACTAGCGTTAATACCATATACTTCTTCTGAAGTAATATTAAAAAGTCTGTTGTCTTTAAAGACTTTCTTGGTCATGGAATCTACTAATTAGTGGCTGTCGAAATGGGCCTAAAACTTTTTGCTGTTACAATTTCTTCAATTTTTATGTCATTATCACATTAACAAACGCTTTTGTTATCGGAACTCTTTTGATTTGTGATATCATAAATCTTCATCTAAATTAAATTTTCCGTACTTAGTCACTTTTCGAAGGACGAAATGACGGGAAATGTCTTTACTACCATTCATCCCTTGAAATTAAACTTTTTGAAATAAATTTCACTTTACTAATGAAACTAATACCTTCCTTAGAAAAGGATTTTCGTTTCTAAAAATATATTAATTACTGGTTGCGATTCATTTAATTTACAATTCAGGTTTGGGCAGTTCAACTTTATCATTCTTAATCATCTTTTCCAAAGATTTTTAGAAAATGAACACCTTTATTATAATCTTTGTTAATATATCAAAGAAAATATGAGTGAAATATTAGATGTGATGAGCATGATGTCGAATGTTTAGTATGCACGGTTTTTACAAAATACATTTTTTTAAAATTATTTTCGAATCTTCTAATATGTCAATTTGCATTTGTAAATGAATGGTTTAAAAAAAAAGTATGTCGTACATTTGATGATCGTTTCATCTGATGAGAATTCTATTGATGATTGCTACTGACCATCCAGCAAAGACAGTGATACAATTGTTCGCAAAATCAATCCTCCTTTATCTACTTTAAACTAACTAACATATGCTACATATAAATGTAATTTATAAATTTTTAATGCTTTGTTATTTTTAATCTTATTTAATTAGATGTGACGTCATATTAATTAAACAAGCGATTGCACATTACCAAAGTTTCTGAAAGGATTCATCTTTATCTTGCCATCAGGTCATTAGCACTAAATTCATCAGGAACTCTTCACATGCACAAATATTAAAACATGTTTAAAAATTATAGAAAAGAGTCGTTAAAGCTACTATCAGTACTTGTAAGATAATTATTCATGTCGTGAACAACTCTGTTAAATTATCTGTAAGCAGAAAAAATTTTTCTAGAAGTTTATTTATTTCAAATGAAATAATAATTATTGTTAAGAATTTGAAGTGAAGCATAAAGAATTTTTCATGGAGGTAGGATCATGAGATGAGACTTTATTTTTAAAAAAATGATTTAACGAATGTTTTTTGATCTAGTGAATATAAACGACGATGATGATGCAAAATAGATCTCATTGTTGTTGAATATTTTTATCTTATTTGATTTCATGGTTACTGATCCAAGCACATCATAATTACGTACTATCATATATTGTTTATTATTATTTTTGAATATCTGAAGAAATGCAATGCAACTGATTATTATTAGACTTAATATTAATTTCACGGAAAAATATTTTATTTAAAGTTTCATATGCTCTCTATTGAAAAGTTTCATATGTTTTCTATTGAAAAGAAATCTCGGATTGCTTTCAATGTTCATGTACTTACAATAAATGAAATATATTTAATTCGAAAATGTCCAATATATTCTTAACTTATCCTTCCTTCAGAACATCTACTATGTGTATATGTTAGCTTAAATTTATTAATAATGAGAAAGGATGGTTAGGCTTTCCTTTAATGTATTTTTTAATTAACAAAACAGAATGCCAATATAAAGGCTTTAGAAAAGATAAAGATCTCAATTTAGTTCGCAAAAGTATCGTTGAAAAATGGAAAACGGCCGCAAGCATGATAGCGAAATTGATCTTTCATAAACTGTCGATTGATGACAAAAAAATTGAAGTTTCGGATAGAGATTTCAGATATATCGGATAAAAATACAGTCCTAAAATTTGCAAAGTTTTTTTCAGAAGTTTATTAATTTGATGCCACTATTTCTTGAAGAGAATTTCACTTCCTTCTAACTGAAGCCTCAATTGCTTCTATTATATGGAACTAAAAAGATTGCTGCATTATACTTTTTATAATTTTAAGAAAAATAGAAAGTCATTAAGTGAATTTTTTGTAACTCAAAGAGGGACTCACTTATTCCTTGCATGACCATAATTGATTTAACTAAATTAATAATGCAATGATGCTTTTTGTTTATGGAACTATTACATTCTTAGTTATAGTATGGCGAAAATAAATATGGTGAAGCAAAAATTATGAAATATAAATAACTGTCATAAATGTTACATATAATAAATATCAGAAATGTCTGAAAAGAAAGCAAAATAATTGGAAAATCAGAAATTAAAAATAGAATGCCAAATACTTATTAAACGTAATGTATTATATAGAACTGAAATACTGTAACTAACAAACGAAAGGTAATCAAAAATATTGATTGTCAGAGTTTTTTCTCCATAAAAACTCTGACAAGATATATGAGAAATTGGAGAAGAATAAATATGATATAAATTGCAAATGTGATGATCAATTTGCAGTGTTAAATATAGCTGTCAAGAATGGTAAAGTTTTTATAGAAAAAAAAGAAGAATTAACATTAGTGATTAAGAAATAAAGAAGTGAGCTTCGTGACATTTTTCATGCTGTATACGACCATACAGAAGAAGTTGAAATTCTTTCGGAATAAGAGGAATGGTTAACGTATCAAATAAGTATGAATACATTGCTCGTATTAGTCAGCTGTTGCTGACAATGAAAATGTAGTAAGGATATTGATAAGAGGTCTGCTTAGTGATAGGTAACAGTATCGGAGTATTAAAACTTTTAGTTCAATTAATTTAAAATAGTAAACAAAGGCAATCAACAAAAACAACTGGATGATAAATATGAATTGATTGAATATACTTATTGTTACTTTGTTACTTTGTAACAATAAACATATTAACGCTGTTGAGAGAGATATATTTGATAATTTAATATTTCTTCATATATTAAGATATATGTAATTTGGAAAAAGAGGATCACAAATAGTAGAATAAAGAATTGATAAGTTTTGTTAGAAATTCCAGGATTTTACGTGTGGGGATCATGAAGATCATATTTAATTTTTTCTTTTTTCCGAAGACAGAAATAAAAATATCTCATTTAGAAGGTAATAATATATAATGGAAAGAGGCCGCATGAAAAAGTATGCGCATTTGTTATGAAATAAAAATTAAAAATTTGTTTCTTTTTTTTTGAAATTGGGTCAAACAGTTATTAATTTGTACAAAGCTAGAAATCACTGTTACTCAATCAGGATAAATTTTTTCAAGTATTTTCGCTTTAAACCCATTCGTCTGGAAGATTTGCGCTGATCAACTAACACTCATTCTCGATTTTACATAAATTAATAGTTGCTTAATTTAAATTAAAAAAAAATTGCGTGAATAAAAAAGTTATGAAAGCAGTAAGATATGATCTTTAGCATATGGAGTTTGGAACTGAAAGTAAAATGTTCGATTTTTTAAAAACGGAGAAGATTCAGTTATCGTTTGAAATTTTCCTAATGTTGGAATCATTTATTTGCGATGTTTCAAACTCTTTATTCTTTATTCTTGAATACGACCAAGAATTTCTTATCTGACAATGGCTGAGTGACTCACTCATTTAACTATCAGCTAAGGATGATCTATTGTTCTAGCAGATAATGTCATCAAATCATATAGGATGTTTTATACTCTAAAATTTTTTAACCCTTCGCATTATTTTAAATTGTTGCTAATTCGGATTTGAAATCTACATAATTCCAAAAATTAATTACATCAATTTCAATTAAATTTCATATAAAACTTGGAAAAAGAATAACAAGTATATTAGGGGAATAGAACTCCTATTTTCTGAAAGGAATATTCCTCTACGATCATCAGACATTTCTTCCTAATCTTTAAACAATCGTATCTTTCCTGATTAAGAAATGTTCTCGAAGAAATCGCAAATGATAACTTCACGAAATAAATTCAAATGAATGGAATGTTTTATAGAGAGTCAAATTTCAATCCATGTATCATCTCATTTTGTCCATCTGTTCATTGACCTCTTCTTTACTGATCTCTTTTTTATATTGATTTCTTTTTTTTTTTTCATTCATTCACTTCTTTTAAATAAATCATCTAATTCTTTCATACAAGGATTAAATATCTGGAAATTCATGTCTCTACAAATTTGAAAAGTTTTTAAGGATGATTTTCTTTCTACCTACATCTTAGCCGACATATTATAGTGCTCGAACTTACAATAAATACTTTCTGTGCTATTTCCACAACATACAATAATATGAAAAGCATATATGACGTCATGAAAATGATGAGAATGTGGGCGATTGACCCTGTGGCCTAATGGACAAGGCATCTGACTTCTAATCAGGGATTGCAGGTTCGAGTCCTGCCAGGGTCGTTTAGTATGCTACTCATAGACGACTGTTGTCGCCGCGTATTTTATTACTGTTGATAATAATAGCATAATATGATTGCTAATTTCGATAGTTTCTTATTATCAGCGATTTTGAATGACAGGCTGTTTTCTTTAAAAAAAAAAAGTGAAAAAAGATTGGAATTCGAATCATTTCCGCAGAATCTCGAAATGCTTGTTAAACGTCATATTATTAATTTTTAAGTTATCTAAATTTTTTTCAAGTTATCTGAAAAAATATGACACAGGAATTATAATATGCTAAAGGATGATTTTTTCGACAAACCGATATAGCAAGCATTTCAGTAGATGACAAGAAAAAAGTATGTCGTCGAACCAAAGCTATAAGATTCATCTGATTATTAATTTTCTTACTTCTTCGACCGAATTTCTATCATCCTTTGACCTCCTTCTTATCTCATCTTCCTCTGTTCTTTTATCTTTATGACGTAAATCAACAGCACGAAGAAATGGGTGTCATCTCACTTTCGTCTTGTCCCGTGCCTACGTTGCATTATTTTCCATTCGATCTCTTACACATTTCTTCATCGAAATGATTTATTCAATTCTTTCCGTTTGCCTTCGCATCTCACTTACCTGTCTGCAGAATCTTTGCAAGTATTTCACGTTAACATTATGCGGTATAACAACGTGTTTTTTCCACGTCCATTGCAATTATCGCTTTTCACATCTTTCCAATCACGGCTTTCATGCATGTATGTAAATATCACTCTAGGTATATATATATATACACCAGAACCAAAGGCAATCTTTTAATCTTCTCATCAATTTGATCGGATCGAATTGCAAGAGTTTACAAAAGTCAAACAGGTGTTTTTCACCAGTATTGCAATAATTTTAATGAAATCTTTTTGTTTCAAAATCTTCGTTAACATTTTCAAAACATTATGCAAAGATCATTATCATAACAATTCATTCCCTTTCAATGTTTCTGTTTTTGATTTTTCATATTTCTTTCAATTATACTTCATTATACTTCGAATTCTTAAGGGCAATTCTACCAATAATGTTGAAGGTTTTTTAAAATTCTTTTATCTATCAATTTCTCAAAAAAAAAGATGAAATCTGAAGACATTCTTGATAAATGTAAAGAGTAAATCTGATTCTTCTGATATTCAATAAATTAAATAAATTTTTGATAATCGAAATTAAAAACATGATAAAAAATAATTTCGTTATATGTCTATTTATCATTGAATCAGTAACCGAAGAACTACTCCGAAAGTTTCAAGTTAAACATGCAGTAATATATCATATTATTTCCTGATTGCTGAATGATCTCAAATATTGCAAATCCAAAAAGTATTTATTCTGTTATTCAATATTTTATTTCTATTATAGTGATATATGCTTACCTTATCGGTGCTTGTAACATTATTGGCGGTCGTCATTGTAGACAGCCTAATATTGTACTACCCTGTTTATCCGAATTATATTGCGCCCAAATATCTGCGAAATTTCGAGAGAAACACTCCACCGAGGTCTGTAATAGTAATTATATTCTGCTATTTTGAGAAAAAAAGAAATTTTTTATGAATCGATTTTTTGAATTATAATTTGGATTATCATAATGTTGAAGACATAAAATATGACGCGTTTCTGCTCAGAATTTCACTTTTTACAAAAATGAAAGAATTTTTAAAATTTTTATGATTTTCAGAGTTTTTGCCAGAGATCCGGATATACCATCTTCCGGTATAGTGTATCTCAAAAAAATTTACAGGCAAGCCTTCCTAATCTTCAAGGTACGGAGATAGAAACTTTTTATTTTTTCAATCATAAATAATTTAGTAGTATCAGTCGTCGTTTACAAAACAAATAAATTTATTATGCATAATCTTCTTTTTCAATATTCGTTGATAAAGCGTTTTTCATTTACAAATAAACTTATTGACTTTCATTTGCAAGCTTTCAATTTTCATGTCTTTTGTAACGTTCTTAAGATTAAACTCGAACAAAAACTTTTTTACAAACTGCATATGACAGTTGTTTAGAAAAATCTGAAATTTCAACCCTTTCCTTTCCCAAAAAGTTCAGATTTTGAATCCGAAATTGATCTCATGCATCTGCTGCTTGTTTTTCTTTTTTTTTTTTTTCTGTGGAAGAAAGGAAATCAAATTACTTTTAAACATTTGCAATGCTCATCAATTGCTGGGCTCCATGATCATGGGAAAAGAACATAATTATGGAAATTTGTTGCAGATGAATTAAATTTGGAGAAAAGTATCGATCGACAGATGCTCAATTTCAATCGAAGTAAGACTGGACAACAAAAATGGAAGCAGTTAATGAAGCTAGTGTTACTGCAAACAGCAGGGTAATCGATCAACTTTTTGGTTAAAAACTATTTGAAATAATTTTAAGTTTCCGCTCATTTTGAATTTGAGTTGTATTTGTTCTCATAAAGCAAAATCATCTAATTTGTATGAGATAAACATTTTTATTTTATTTTATAACTATTGTAAATTAAGTATTATTTCTTCCACCTCTTCTGCCATCAAAATAGAAGAAAAAAATACTCGAGTTGCTCACTAAATTTTATATCATTTTTTATAATTAAAACAGCACTTAATATAATTTAAAATGATTCAAAAAGCCATTTAATTGATCATTCGCTTTCATCTTATTGTTCATTCATTTCGCCTCAAGGCAAATGAAAGATTAAGTAGACATTTCATACGTTTTGATGGCGAATCCAATTCTCTAAACAATGAAGTACTAGAATTTAATGGTAATGAAACAAATAATTATTGTGACTCTAATTAACTATCTTATGGTGAAGTTTATTTATTCAACGATGTGATATCATATCATCACATCATGCAATTAAGAATGCCAGATATATATGATATTGTACAAATGAAGTGAAAATTATAAAAAAGCAATGATTTAAAAGTTAAAATACATTCTCTGATTTATATCATTTTCTTTCAGGACATCTCAGAGAAACTATCTCTATTTCCAATTAAATCAGTACAACTTCAAGTTAGTACTACTTCTGCTGTTGCTGCTGCTGGCGTAAATTCAACATCATCGCAGGTAAGTTTTTATAGTATATGCTACAAATTAACAGAAAAAATTTAATTGAAATCTAGAAAAAGTAGATGAAAAATGAAAGTGAAACAAGATTTCCTATAATACGCAAAAAGTGCAGCTAAAAATGAAATAAAAGGCTGTGAATAGAAGAATCTAATATTATAATTCACTCCAGCAATCGGGGAATAAATCAATTCGATATTTTGTTATTTTCGATCCCAAATCGAAGCAATTCGTGACAAGCAATGAGCCAAAATCATCAAAATGGAATGAAAACGATATTGGTTCAGTTTCTGGCCAACCTTTAACCTACTCGGGATTATTTGCTTTTATTCTTTGCATAAAATCTGTTCATGCGATGTTGAAATAATCATTGCGAAGCAGTATAAAGCTTGGGTCATTTGTTTCAAAGAAAACTTTCAATAATCTGATAAGTATAATGTGTACATTAGATGGTCAACGAAAATAATCATGGACTTATGAGACGACTTAGTATTTTCTGATTTTTAACTGTATGGAAGATAAAGAAAGAAATATTTATTAAGTATTGGAAATGTAATTAATAGTTTTAGTTTTAGACGATAAACCTGTATCAAATAAATCTTCAATCGTACTATCAAAGCCATATTATGAAGGAACTGTACAACTAATCTCGCCTGAAAAAAAGCAAAGGTTGCACTATTCAGTCAGCTCACTGAACTTGAATCAGATCAAAGGGTAGAATCTGTCGCAGGACATCCAGTATTTATAATCGACAGTGACGCAATTATCAAGCCATTGGAACTTTTCTCTCTCACTTAAAATAGAATGATACATGCGGTAAGAGCTTGCATCATGCATCAACAATTACCAGTTTCTACGGAACTTTCTATTTCAGATATTGAAATGTGAAGTTGGTTATGTTTACATTATTGTCAAAAAATTTTGCTTCTTTTTCTTTGATCCAACACTGTTGACGACATTGTTTAACAACTTATGATAACAATGATTACTTCTGATTCTGCAATATTTTGTTTAAAGGAGTTTAAACTGCTGGAAATATTCATTATCTTAAAACTAATCGCGTCAGAATTTTTTGTATCATTTCTGATTACATCGATTTGCCTTAATATAAATGGATTGCATTTCGATCGATAAACTGATGGTTGTGATCATGTCTTCCCTTTTGAATCTTATAAAGGGTTTCTCTCGAGAGTTTGGAAATTTCTGATATACAAATTTTTCTCAGATTTACGAGGTAATGGCAGCGAACTACTCAATTTCAAATATGTATTTAATTCGACGTGATATTTTTTTATTTTATGCAAATAATTTTGCCTTGTTAACTCATTAGTTGTTCTTTTCGTTATCAAATGACGATTAACAATAAAAATTTTTTAGACAGAATTAACAAATGACATTTCCCTAATTTATGATGATTATAGGTAAATGTCACTATGCCACAAAAATTACGACAGCATATATAATTGACAAAATATGTTTTATCATAATTATAATCGCGAAACTATTTTGAATCCCATATCAATCATCATTCAATGTACATTATAAATCTTCTTAAATTTTAATAGTAAAAACAAACATTGTAAGAGAACATAAGATTTGCAAATTTCAAAGCGAGTGAAATTTTGAGATAAAAGTGGTTGTTAATACAAATTAATTACTTGCATATTTCTTGAGAGAAATTATTATTATTTATATGTATATTATATATGGGCAATTTAACAGTTTTACAAATTGACTGAAGACTATGGACAGTACATTTCCATTCGAATCCATTAATCGCCAATCTTGAAAAAGTATTCTTTATGCTTGCTTTTCAGAGGTTTAATTTTTTCCAAGAATATTCAAGATTAAGAAATCGATGAAATATTGAAAATTCCATTTATTATCATATGTGCATTCTATCAAGCAAATATTGAGAAATATTTCAGTATATTCATGACAATACCATAACTGAGTGAATAATGGCAATGCATTAACAGATTCAATTCTCTTCAATATCGGTAAGCTACACTCGCTGGATATTCTATCTAGCATCTGGATTTCAAACTATATTATTAAAGTAGTTTTGTGTAAATCAAATTAATCGATGTTATTAAGATTGAACTAGGGCTTATGGTGATTGATATAATCGCATTACTGAAGTATATACTGCATAAAACAATAGCGTTAATGGAGAAGTCACATTGAAATACTTCCTGGTATTATATGCATATTTTTCTTGAAATCCCTAAGGGATTTCTACGAAGTTTGCAGTATGTTAAATTGAAGAAATTATTTTAAGAAGCCAGTATGAGTGGTTTGCGAAGAAATTTATCAGTGATGTCTGCAATTTGATAGCATTGCCACTTGTCATATCACAGTGTATTTCAAAATAAGCTAGCCTGTAATCTAAAGCAAATTCTTCAACCGGTAAGCTCCGCTTTAATAATTGTATTTTTGTCGCTGATCATTTTTCTTTGCTGAATCATTCCAATTCATTCTCTAAAATAGATGATAGACTAAAAAGCTGTACTGATATTTTTGGATAGTAAAATTTTTTCTTGAAAATCATTCGCATGCTTGTCAAGAAATTAATTCATGCTGTAATGGAAATGAATAATTCTTAGCAGATACACATTTGTAGCTAAACATCGAGGTGATTAAAAGAAATTAAAAAGGAAAACAACCATACACTCGAATTCTATCCTTGAGAGCATCAATTCATATGTGACATTGAGTGTCGTGAAAGACTTATTAGTTTTGTTATGATGGATTTTATTCTTCGTAATAAACAAATTCGTTAAGAAATTAAGAAATCGATAATTAACCTTTTTGATGAAGAAATCTATACAACTTTCATGGGAACAGTCAGAATTTGTTTGTCTTAGAAGATTTAAAACATGTTAAATACAACAAACCGAATTTCAATTTAACACTGATTATTATTATTGAAAATACCCAATATGTTTGTTATCAATGTTGATAATTATTCTTCTATTGTTCCCGTAGCGTCACCAGTTTAATCTTTTATTATCAGTTCGTCTCCTTGGATGATTTCTTTGCAGAAGATTTTAGTCTTCTGTTCTGTAGTTGCTAAATTGATTGCAGTGATTCATACGAGCGTACTTGTGATTTCGGTGGAATTGAAATTGGTTTTTGAGAATTCTCCGCAGCTCTACTTTCTTGATTTCCAGTGTCTTTTGAGCCAATATCATGAAAATCATTATTACCAAAAATAAACTGTTCATTATCGAAATGGATTTGCTTGGGATTACTACTTGAGTTCATCATTTTGATGCACTTCCTGCTTCCTGAAGCAATGGATTCTTTTGTTGCTTTGATTAATTCTGTGACTCCTTCTTGTCTTGTTTATCGTTTTCCGTTGATCGAATTCTTAATTTCTCTTCATTTCAAGAGGATACAAATACATTTTTTTGATTTCTTTTCTTAGCCAATTTTCATAACTTCGATGAACTTTCGCGTGGTGCTCTTGTTTCTATGATTCTAGGGGAACATATAACTTTATTCTTTTTGCATTCTTTCTCTAAGACTAATTAAACAATCATTTTTTCATATTTTTCCAAATGTGTTTAAACTTTTTAATGATTTTACTCAGTATTTATTGATTTTTTCTTTAGTGCTTGGTTTATGAGGGGTAAATTCATCTTTGACATAATTTATTAAAGGTTGGTAAAATTAGTGAAGCATAAGGAGAAAGAAAATCAATTGAGTCAAACAATAGTCAAAACAAAAAAAAATTTTTTTCATTTAAAACCGAAAATTATATGTCAACCAAGCAAATGTATTATAATAAATCGAAACTGATAGTGCAAGTAGTACTAAACCTTACCTTTCTGATACCTTCAAATAAGGCAGTAAATAGCTATTATTAAGTTTTCCGATACCCATTATTATTAGGTTCAATTTTGTTGAAGATTCACTTAGAGAAAGTCGACAGTTTTCGATGTTAGAAAGGTTCCTATTTGATACAAGAAGCATAAGCTTTCTGAAAAGCACAACTAAAAATAAAACTTAAATATTACTTGCAAAAAAAATCAGGCGAATAAAAGTATGATATCAGAAATATATCTAAAAGAACAATAACTAATTAAAATAATAAATTATGTATATCACATAATTATTTTGCAAAAAAAAAGATTTATAAAATGAGAGGAACTATTGCTAAATGAGATATCTAATATATTGAAGTGAATATTAAGAATTTTGGAAGCATGAAATAGACGTGACATACAAACATGTGGAAATTAGTTAAAATGATTTCAAAAACGAAAAATTTATAATAATAATAAATGGAACACATTTCCTCCATACTGATAAACGTCTAGAAGAAATTTCAATGTATTCCCAACACCAACCATAAAATTCGTGGTAGATAAGAAGAATTCAAATTGAAATCACCTGTTTAATAAAAAATAATACAAGTCTCGTTAGGTTTAAATTATTTGAAACAGTGTTCAAGTTTGTTATATTCTCTGCAAAAAGTTTGATTCTTTCGCCCATGTTCTGCCACAAATTTTATGAACTTTAGACTTAGCAACGATCATTTTCAATGTTTGTCATTTCTATTCCTTTTAGAACATTGTTTCAAATAAACCAGCACCTTTATTGCATATTATTTTTAATAAGACTTAAATTGTGGATTATGAGATTCACCACGATAACATCGAATACGCTAAGGTGAATAAGAAATACAAATTTGATTAATTTGAGACGGATGAAGTAATAACAGAAAATGCTTGGGATATCAATTAAAATTTTAAGATCTAGAGCTTGAATATTTTGGAAAAGTTAAAACAGTGCATATTCCAAATCTCTATCGTAAATAATATTTGTTGAAAAGTTAAGAAATGCCGGAAGTTATTTAATCTATATGGAAATGTAGCGTATAAGTATAACTATTCGTAACATATTCTTACACCCAAAGTCCCCTTGTACAGGGTTACAGTCCATAGAAGAGGCAAGATCTGTACGGGTGAAAAAAGTTATAAATTATTCTATCATATTATCATTATTATTATTATTATCATCATTTCATCTATCTATCTATCTATCAATCTATTAAACAAATATATGTGAAAAGTAGTACCAAGTCTCGCATATTATTACCTCTTTTATTTTTGTTGTATGTACGTGGTAAAAACATAACGGCCGATAGGTTTTCTGAAGCAATATCTTTAACATCAGCTGAAACGCAAATTGTCGATCGTTTATCCTCATCATATTTAGCTTCCTCACTATAATGTAAAAACGTATTGTAATGGTCTTCAAAATTTTAAAAATTTGTTGGAATAATATTTGAAAAGATTTTGATAAATATATGAGGTAGATGATTGGCAAATGAGAGATAAGACTCTGGAAACTTGAATCCACAGTAGGTGACTTCACTTAGTGACTAAATAATAATCGCTTTCAATTTTTAAGAGTAAAACTTAAAGGTTTTTGAGGCATAACTTTATTTACTCTCTGATACTTTCGTTTATTTTTGAGAGCATTTAAATTATGCTTGAAGTAAGATGTAATATGCATGGCATCGGATATCAGATGTAATTATTAAGCCATCCATCAATGAGTTGCCTTAATCGGTTTTATATTGGCCAGTTCTTACAGTATAATTATAATATCAACCATTTCCCAAAATATCGGTAATTTTCTAAATACCTTAATTATCATTCCATAACAGAGATAAAACTTTTATTTTTGCAGCATTTATTGGAAATCACTGTCAATTTACTTCAAACAATTTGCTGGAACTATCACTGGTTGATTCTTTAAAAAGTTTGTATGAAATGATATAATTAGTTTGATCATATTTTGAGCAACAATACTATATTTTATAAATGACAGACGAAGAAAACATTTTCCTATATTGATAATAATTAACAGATCAGTATGAACTGAACCTTTTTAACTTCAAAACATCAGTATGTTGGAATATGATGGCGACGTAACTGGAAGAACTAGATTCACTTTTTGCGTACAATTGAATTTACAACAATACCATATTATATTGCTCTATATTATCAAACTATTTCAATTACAAAGTCAAAATTGACGTCAACATTATCTGTAATAGAATTTTATCACTTAGTCTCTCTTCTTATAATTCATTTTAATGGCGTTTCAACATCTCTCCCTGCTCCCATATTGATAAGCTTGAATCTGATGAGTTGGTTCACTTATAGCGTCGCAGTGTTTGTTAGTCGTCGATCTCTTATAAAGCCTACTGCATACATAATCTAATAGTATTCTACTTCTGCATACTTCATATGGTCACTATTTTGGAGCGCAGTATCTTCAATTTCATTGCGTAGTGTAATTTTCCAATTGTTGTTATCAAAGCAAATGTATAACGTATCATACTTTATCAGATAGGTGTAGAGATGATAATTAACAGATCAGTATACTTTATATCATGCAAACAACTCTCACTAGTACTTCTCCAGTGTTGATTGATCTCATCCCAAAACTTGTTATCATACAGAATTACCCCAGTATTTTTTATTTCATGCAGTTACTCTACATATTGAACAAATAGCTAAACGAAGTAGCGTTCATTTGTATTCACATCTATCTTCGCATATACAATTATTCTTCATTCAAAGACCATCACTGCAAAAACACATTTCTTTTGGTCTCTCTATGAAAAAGATGCCAGCTTTACGAGCTTTCAATTCTACAGGAAAAGATGGACTTTTTCTCGTCATCTAGAACTGATATATGTGTTAACAATCCTTAAGATACTGTAAAACTTCGTTAATCATTAAGTTCAAAAACCAGAAGAAATTGTTACTGTAAACAATAGGTAATTTTGAATTGCCTTTAATCTATTTATTAGTTGAAAAAATTTTGAAATAAAAAAGCTCCATTCCTGAAATTTTTGATCATTCAATGCAGAATCGATCTAACATAGAACTTATTTGCAAATAATTACTCCATCATTACATTTCGTGTATTAAAAAAAGAAGTGATTGAGAAGATGGGTTGCTTATATGCATATAAAAAAACTTAATAGATCGATTGTTTGCGTACGTGTAATAAGTTGAAGTAAGTTTTTAAAAATACGAATTAAAAATAAAAGCCAAGTTTCACGTTATTTTGCACCAAACAGAAAAGAAATTTTATCTCAATCAAAAATATTGTCTGCCAATCGAACGATTTACAAAAGCACTACTACATGATGTTTTATTATAACTCAACAAATAAAATTTTCCCGCTATGAAAATTTCCGCTTTTTCTCCTGATACGCTCTATTTTGCGTTGTTTATAATCTTCAACATTATTAAATCCGATTTTCTTCTCCAATGGTAATAAGATCTCTTTAACTGAACTCAAACAATTTATAATACATTCACTGATATCACTAACTGGTTCGAGATAACTCCCATCTATTTTTCCGAAAACAACTGCCGACCTAAAAATTAGAGAAATTAAATATATTTTTCGAAATGTAAGCGAATGGAAAAGAAAAAACCGAAGATCCCTCTTAAATACAAGATTTTGATTGTGAAAGATTACTTTGTAATGCCAAAGATGAAAACCCCACTGTCTTCCACAGTGATGTCGATAATAAAATCTGAACAAGTCAAATATTCGATTTCGAAGTTATTGCTTTCTTGGATGAAGGTAATAATTTGTGCTGTTTTACAATGTTCGAAAATCACAGCCAATTTTATGACCTGCAAATAACCATATTGTTTATCGTATATTGGCTCGCTGCATATCTTCGGAGTTTGCCCAGAAATAAATTCTGAAGTTCAACAATAATTTATTTTTAACGAAATAATTTAAGACATTTCTAAAGAGGAAACCAGATCGAACATTCTTAGAGGCATTCAGAACAACAATAACCTATTATAATTATTGAAGCAAGAGCATATGATAAGAAAGAAAACGCATCAAATCATAACGTGAAAGATATTTTTGAAAAGCAAAACAATTCGAAAGACTTTTTATTCCAAGATTTTTCCTCACTTATTTTATAGAAATATTAAAAAAACAAATCAAAATAGAAACACCTTCGAAGGGGAATTCGGAAATATTTTACAACGGCGAATCGATTTTTTTCGAAGCAATCGCACTGAGCAATTTGCTTTCCATCTTCTATATTCCAAACTCTTATAGTACCATCACCACCTAAAAATTCTTTCGCTGAACTAATATTCTAGTATTTCAGTAATGAATATTATACTTAGTTTTATAATATCAGTATAGTTAGTAATATTATAGTTAGTATTATAATATATAATATCAGTATAGTTACCTGCAGAGAAAAGCAAAATGCCATTTGACTGAACTGAATTTACATATGAACTATGACCCAAACAAAATCGATGTATAATATAACATTCAGGATAACGTGATATACGAACTTTCTCGTCACGGTCGACACTTGTTAAGAATCTTTGGTCATTTGATATGTCAATATCCAGAACCATTGATACATGACCCAACAAAAGTTCTCCTTCGCAATTTTCTTCATCTGAAAATTAAATGAAATAATCATATAAAAAAAGTAATAGTGAAGACGATGGTTCTAAATAATTATGAAACATCTGAAAAAGAATATTTTAGAATTCGATTTAAAATTAGAAGATATAAGAGAAAATTTTCTTAATACTTTTAAAATTGCATATGTTAAAGCCTAATTACCATCAGTGAGCTCACTGTTATTGTTTCTTTTAAAATTTTCTCGTTCAAGCTATATCGGCGAACATTACCCGCTCGATCAGATAAAATTACGAATTTTTAGAAATTTCGAAAATCACAGCTGTTGGTGTTTTTGGCAGTTGTAAAGCAGGACGTACTTCCGTCCAGTCATTAAGAATATCATACAAGAAACACTGTTTTGATGCTGTGGCAACAGCGAACAATGTACCATCCGCACTCAATGTACTTGCTAGAATCTAAAAAATGTTTGAAATGGTAGAAATATATTACTTTCTAATGTTTGATTTTTGTTAATTTAAGACAATTTTTTCAATTTCCATTCGTCATGACTTCTCGATACTCATGTTTCAAATTAAAGATGAAAAAACTGAGCAGTGATATCTAAAGAGAATTAAGGATCTAATGAATATTCTTCTTTCCAAATTTCTGCTTTTCCTATCATCTTATAAACGTTTCAAAAATATGACTCATATGATAAAGCAGTAAATCCCTGGAGGAAATATTTGCTAACTGCGCAAAATTCATGTCATACATTTAAATATCATATATTCTAAATACACATGATGATAAGTATGCTAGAAATAGCCAAAGACAAGGCAGACTAATAATAATGTAAAGAATAATTAATGTTTAGAACTATCTGTTGTCGGCAAATCTTAAAATCTTATGAAATGTAATATGTTGTAATAATGAAATATACCATGTTGGAACCATGTAACAGAGTAATATTTCGCATTAAAAATTTTATAATCTCGATTTTCGTCAATTAAAATGTTCAGAGTAATATTTCACATTAAAAATTTTTATAATCTTCGCCAATTAAAATGCTAACAATTATGCTAATTATATGTAACGTCGCAACAATAAACAGAATGACATAAACACTAATGAAATGGTAAAATTTATTTCAATTATCTGGAACGTTGTAACAATCAAAAGTTTTATGTTACATAAAATAGTCTATTTTCATCTTTCGTTTTCTGATGATTAAATCCTTTGTATAATCTGTAACAAGCTATTACACACCATAAAGACAAGGACCATCGATATTAGAGTTACGAAACTTAATGCTACAAGCTGTATTCAATTTTACTCACTTAATCAACCCAGCAGTCAATCAACCAATCCGATAATCAGTACTCTCTAATTCAATCCAACTCTTCTATTTAATCCATCTCTATAACAAATGACTAAATTTAAAAGTAATATTCTAATTTTATCTCATCTTACAACGTAGAGGACGAAATGCTTCACTACATAATCCAATACAGACAAACCAATAAATTAACAAACAAATCACTAACCTGGTCGTCCTCTTTCCGGATTGTAGCTGATACATGCTTAAATGGCAGTGAGATATCTCGAAAGAGCTTCAACTTCGAAGAATATGTATCTACTGTGAAAGTAAATTCGAAAATATTTTTCCCTGCAGCAATGTACAATCTGTCATTGCAACAGTGAAGTTGAGCCATTTCTTGCACATGCAATCTAAACATGATAAAGATTGTCCAAGAAGTAAACAAACATTTATTTATCTTATTTAAACAATTGAAACTATCAGCGTTTGACATTGATGAGAAGAGGTACAATATCAAACACTATGAACATTCAAATAAGATCGATTTTATTTTTACTAAAATAAGTTAATAAGTATCCTCAAACCAATTCCTCTCCCCCAACGAACAGCAAGCACTCCACCAACACCATTATAAAACGGCCGAAGTAACGTAATTCGAATGTGGCAGTGTTTAGCTATCCTGCCTTTAACCCACTCGACAAACCTTCTTCGCTACAATCACATTATTTAGTCAGAGAAACGGATGGTATTTAAAGAAAATATGTTAGTGTAGGTAGTTATACAGTTCCAGAAATAATAAAATATATGACAGTAGGAAATGATACACATGTAATGATTGTAGAGTAGCAAATGACTTATTTGAAACTTAATGGTTTTGCAACAGTATGGTTCAGGGATTGAGAAGGCTTAAGAATAGCGTCAGTTAAGAGATTGAAAAGAAAATGAAATACTAATGTTGCAGTTGTACTGTGAGAATGAGGGAATGAGTAAACAATAATTCGGATAACAACATGAAACATCTTTTGTATTATTTTCTTCCTTCTTATTTTTTAATATCGTTTCATTAGCGATGTATTCATATTTGGGTAGAAGAAGTAATGCATGAATAGATATTAATCACTATGGTCATTATAGAGTCAATCAGCACAACGTATCGTTGATAAGAATTGATATCACTATAACATCGCGATGTAAATTTCAAGACAGACGATAAGAGAATAGAAGATTATTGGAGAATCAACATAGGAAACAACGCTATAGAAGATCAAGCAATTAAATTACACTGATGAATAAAATTTTAGAGTGTTAATCAGCATGAGGTTATCTGCATTCAAACTTTGTAAAAAGATCACTCAGGCAACTTCTAAAGTAAATGGGAAGAATTTTTTCGAATATATGGTACGATTGTGATCGCCGAAATAGTGCTTGTCGTATATGTTGAGTAAGTTTATTTCGTATATGTTGAGTAAGCCTATTTCTGGTTGAGAATTAAAAAGCTGTGCCTAATCAATCAGTATATACATATTTCCGAAAGACATTTTTCAAATTTAAGTTTGTTCATACGAAAATTGAGCATTAAAAAAAAATGATTTGTCTTTAGTGATAATACGTTAAGTAATTTATAGTACAAAAAGTTTTCAACTCTTTCTGGAGTAATGTTTTTAGATCATTTAGAAACTTCAACTAGATCCCGCCGTAATAGATGCGTTAAAACGAATTTAATAACTATTAATTTTTAGAGAGTTTGCGCTGCCAACTCCAGATATGGTGTATGATTTTCACATGAAATTTTCTCGAGAATTTGCTGGTTTCGCTATGGGCAACAAATATGGCGCTGGAGCTTTCCATCATCATGTTGATCATTATGCAAAGAAGAAAGATTAATTAGATATTTCACATTTGTTATAAGTAGGCAATAATTTTTAAGTACGCAATACGTGAATTGATTGTTTATGGGGCATTAGACTTCAAACATAAAGAAAAGTTATGGATAGAAATACAATGAATGGTATAAACACATGGCCGTTAAGAACTATAAAAGCATATGTATAGAAAAACACTGAGCATTATATTGTCATGAAGAAGAAAATTATATTTTTATTAAAATAGAAAGCGTCCCAAAAGAATAACGATGTTTAAACTATTAAATATTACCCCACATTTTTAGAAGTTTGACATAGTTTCCAGAGGATTGGTCTATTTGATCATAGCAACAAATAGACCACTTATTCGATGAAAAAAAGGATACAAATGAAAGAAGGTCAAACTTGTCGAATCATTAAGAACAAATAATGAGAAATGATTAATTTAATTCTATTTCAACGATTATGATGTCACGTTATTTGTTTTATGTATTTCAAGTGCCTAATGATCCAGTGCCATGAGTGTTGTGACGGGCTTATTTTATCTGTTCAGCACGCAAATTCTTCATCATTGTCTTCATGTATCTTATAATCACCTAGAGGACGATGAAATAAGTTCCGTTCTTTTCCATAAGGGAAATTTATATCATTCTGTGTACAGATATCTCAATTTCTTCAAAAAAGTGGCGTTTGGAATTATTAAGATATACTGAAAAAATCCTTTTAAAGATTACTATCGTAGCTACAATGACTGAGTTACTTATCTAAATTCTCCCATAAAACGTGAGGTAGAAATGCAACAGGCTTGGTTGTTTAACTCCTTGTAAGATTATGGATCTCATTTCGTGGCACGGGGAACACGCACTATTTACCCAGTTTTTAGAAGTCATGAACTTTTCATTTATAACAAAATACAGGATTTGTCCTTTCATGTTTCATTATTTTCAGAAAGAATGTGAGAGATTAAAATTTTCACTGCGGCCAGGACACAGTGATACGTACAAAGGTAATCTGTTTCGTGAAGTAGCTGGGCCAACGAGATGAGGCATCCGTGGCCGAAGGAATAGGATGGTATTGAAGCTGCCGATTTGGGAAGTTTATTAAGGTATATTGTTGCGGTATATTAGGACTGCGGTATCTGTTTTATAAGAGTGAAATTTATCTTTCTTATTTGAAGAGAAAATGTGCAGAATATTCTGCTAGCTCTCCGTATTATAGTTTGAAACTACTGAATAGCTACTTGTAACTAGCAGTGATTTTTTTTGATAAAGAATATTGTTTAATTTACCCAGAACATATTTGTGTACATTTGCTACTTCATTGAATGTTACATTTTGTTATGCGGACACAAATTGGAATGAATATTGTTATCACCATTTGTCATTACAAGCTCTTATAAAATGTATGTAAAACGAGGCTTAGGTATCATTAGTACGTGTGTGTGACAAGGCAGTGCAAGACTAATCAAATGGCGCCTCCGGGACAGTCAAGCAGCCAACCATTGCCTTCCAAGGAGCTTACTCTCTTTCGTAAAGTTGTTGTATGTTTTGGGTTAATTTTCACATATATCATTTAAGTTGAAGCAATTTACTTTTGAACATAAGTTCTCTAAATGAAGAAAAAAAACGAAATTTTTTAATGATGACTGTATTCTCTGTATTCCCTGAAGTGGAATTTTATCTGGAGATAGATAATTATTGAATTGGTGATAGAAATTTCTTATGCTATGCATTGTCTAATTGCAGAAGCATTACGAACATAAACAGTACAAGAATGGCCTTCGGTGTGCCAAAATGATTCTTTCCAATCCGCAGTTTAATGAACATGGAGGTCAGACAAGATTTATTTGATGAAATCTTGATTTTCAAGTCTTCCGTACAATATAAATTCACTTGTAGAAATATAAAGTAATTTGTTTAGAAACATTAGCGATGAAAGGTTTGATTTTGAATTGCATGGGGAAGCATGAAGAAGCACAGGAGTGCGTCAAACGAGGCTTAAAGGTTATATATACTATTTAAGGAGCAACAAACTTTTTACTTTTGCTTTAGTTGCATTAGAGATTTTAATGTTCTTAGCAGCGATTAACGTTCATTTAGGCTGACCTTCGATCACATGTTTGTTGGCATGTCTTCGGCTTGATACAACGTAGCGAGAAAAAATATGATGAGGCGATGAAAGCATATAAGCAAGCTTTACGCTTAGATCGTGATAATATGCAAATACTCAGGGATTTGTCATTATTACAAATTCAAATGCGAGATTTAGACGGGTATCGCGTAAGTTTTTTCACGTTTTATCATGGCAAAATAATGGCTTTTTTGATATTTTTATCGACTTCCCCAGTAAACACATGTCGAACAACTTCTCTTGAGCTTTATTATCTTCTTTTGTTGTGTATATTCATCTATCTTGTTTGATTCGATTTATTTAAGATTGTGACTCTTTTTCGATCTTTTTATTTACGTGCATGTAATTTAGTTTCTATGACTCCTGATGATTTCGATGCATTTCTTTTTTCTCTTTTTGTTTATTTTTATTTTTTTGTTTCCTCTAATATTTTAACTGAATCTAAAGTAAAGAAATTGCAAGAGTGAACAGTGCGAAACTATGATACGCTACTTATAATATATACATGATCAGAACTACTATGCAAAATCTCTGATAACCCACATTATTTTGATGGCATCTGCGAAATTTTTGAGGATTCACGTTATCGACTGCTCATGCTACGCCCCCAACAACGGATTGCATGGATTGGATATGCGACAGCATACCATCTTCTCAAGGACTACGATATGGCTCTAAAAATTGTCAGCGAATTTTGTAATAGCAACAGAGTTGAGGTATCTTTGCTTTTCCTGCATTCATTTCAATATCCAATTCGTTTATCTCAAAATCTCACTTGAGAATAATTATACTTCAATAATTTTGATTTATAAAAATACATTTTATCACTTGTCACTTGTCATTGACAATTTATAAAATGAAATTCAATTACTTGTTCGGGAACATTTTTAATTCTTTTAAATTGTTTTGAAATTCCTCAAATTTTTAATGAGTAAATGCTTTTCATTATCTTCTATATTTTGTTATCAATTATTTTCTCAGTTACCGGAATACGATTTCGAGCAGAGTGAACTAATCTTATATCAGAATATGATTCTTCGCGAATCTGGTCAGTTAGAATTGGCACTGAACAAACTGGAAGAAAATGCATCACAATTGTTGATCGCGTCACTTATATGGAGACGCGTGGTAAGTTCAGTGACATGCCGGTTGAAAGTTTGAGCTTAAAGATTTGGGTCATAATAAATCATTAACTATGTGGTTTTTAGCGGATCTGCTGATGGCTTTGAATGATAATGCAAAGGCAGAAATGACTTATTGGAAATTAATTGAAAGAAATCCAGAGAATATTATATATTATCATCAAATCGAGAAATGCAGAGGCCTAGGTATAAGTTGCTTTACTGTGTTTAATATTCAGTTGCAGTTGGAATTCCTGAATATTCACGCATAACTTATGAATTCTGCAGCAGAAAACGATATCGAAGGACGTTATGAGGTCTACAAGAAAGCTATTTTAATGAATTCTCATGCAGCCATTCCGAAAAGAGTTCCACTTTATTTCCTTCATGGTATTTCGATTTACATTCTTTTACAGTTGAAGGTACTTTAAGTTATATTTAGAAAGTTAAGAATTTATGATAATCGGTTTTAATTTTAAAACCATTTCAGGTGCTCAATTTGAAAGTCTATTGTTCAATTATTTGATAACTGGTCTCCGAAAAGGCGTGCCCTCACTTTTCAAATATCTTATTCCGCTGTATGTAGATACCAATAAGGTTGAATATAAAGATTTCATTTCGACTTTTTTTTACTGTTATGTTTATTGTACTTCTAAAACCTTTCTTAACTCACTGTCGGTTGCGAAATGATAAATAATCATAATGTCGGAATTAACAACTTGGCTTTTTCGAGAAATGTTTTATATCAAATTTTTTAACCTGAATATTATTCTAGAAATACAGATCTTTTCTTCGGATGACGAAAACGAGAGCATTTCAGAATACATGTTAATTAAATTTTATTTGAAATATACAATGTCTTTTTAGGCTTTGAAAATTATAAACAATATAGTGCATCAGTATCCGAAAATACCTTTTGTATTTCTTTCTCATTTCATGTTTATTTTCTTTGATAAAAATGATTAAGAACGTTTTAACCCTTTAATATTTTTAGGTTCAGTTTTTGGAATGCACGCTTATCGAATTTGTCAAGCGGTTAGGAGAAAATGGGTATAAAAAGGATCTTTAGACAGTAGGTTTCGATTTTGTATATATTATATGATTCAAATTGCGAAATGATCAACAATGTAGTTTTGAACATTCTTAAATATCAAATATTACTTGAAATTAAGCAACTTAAAGATGTTGTAGATAATCCTCTCCCGGAATCACCAACCACAGTATTATGGTTGTATTACTTATTAGCTCAACATTATGACAAATTAGGATCAGTTCAACAGGCGCTTGTATATATTGATAGAGCAATACAGCACACACCAACACTTATCGAACTTTACATGATAAAAGCAAAAATTCATAAGGTTTGTTTGTCGTTACTTTTGCAGGCGTTTAGGATGTTTGAAAAATCTATTACTTGTGGATTTTTGCCATTGATAGTGATATAGACTCTATATGGTTTCTCTGAATCTCTTTCTGTTTGTCTTGTAATAAATTTTACGGCTATTATGATAAACAAAATGTTGCCTATCATATTATAACTACAGCACGCAGGTAATGCACATGAAGGTGCAAGCTTGATGGAGCAAGCGCAATCCTTAGATACAGCAGACCGATATGTGAATAGTAAATGTGCGAAGTACTTGCTTCGAGCTGGTCTCATCAAGGAAGCAGAAAATATGTGTTCAAAGTTTACAAGAGAAGGTGTTAATGCATCAGCAAATTTGAATGAAATGCAGTGCATGTGGTATGAAATTGAATGCGCTAAGGCACATCAGCGGTTGGAAAATTATGGTGAGGCACTCAAAAATGCCATGAAGTGGAAAGGGTTTGTTTTTATTTATCTCTATGCTTAGTTAAAATTTTCAGATTATAGTGCAAAATCTCATTCCAAAATTAATATACCTAATCATGATGATCAAAATAGTTTAATGAAAAGAAATAGGTAGTATCGGAGATGGAATTGCACGAGACAACTAATATAGATTATTGATGTTATATTAAGATTCATTTAACTTTTTTTTTTATTTGCCATTCGTTGGCTAGTGTTATTCGATTCTTACAATATCGGTTTATATTGCTTCCATAGCATGTTTTTATCAATCTATTTCTAGCACTTCTTGGGCATTATTGAAGATCAATTTGATTTTCACACTTATTGTATTCGCAAAATGACACTTTGTTCGTATATTGGACTACTGAGGTTAGAAGATGTTCTGCGACGGCACAAATTTTATTACGAAGCTGCTAGGATTGCAATCACTGTATGTTTTTTTCTGCAGAAATTACTCATGTGTTTCATTTAAAATATTATTATGGCATTTTGCTTAGAATTAGCAAGGAATTTCCAGATATATCTTCGTATGTATGATCATCCTAATGACTTCACTCCTGACAAGCACAATGGTGAAGTTGATTTATCAGCCTCGGAGTTGAAAAAACTGAAAAAAACAAAAAAGGTAAAAGCCAAGGAAGCACTTGAGGCTGCTGCTAAACAAAAACAAACGAATGTGAAGAAGGTATACACATTGAGTTTTTCGGCTAACAATGTAAAATTCAAGATTGAGTGATTCAATGTTGTTTATTTTTGTGACCTTTTTTTCACAGAAAATAATTTACTAAAGAAGTTGTGCTATACAGAAACATTAATAGAATTGTGATATATTTATAATTTTGTAGTGGACGAAATGTGATATAATAGTCCTAATTAAGGTTTTTTAACCAGCATTACTATTATGTTTATCATTAATCCTCTCTGTTGTAAAAAAATTTGTGCAAAAGTTGTGTTAAAGCAGGAAAAACAGTTGTTTCTTACGAAAAATTTGTAAAGTTGATGATTTTTAAGAGAAACCAAATGAATTTATGTGACGCTTCATTATAGCAATTTTTAGCGAACGATTTTGTTATTAGATGCAAATTAAAAATGTCATTCGAAATGATATTATAACGTTGAACTCGCTTTAGGGTGATGTTGAAATAGATGGTTTCGCACCGGAACCTCTTGATGCAGAGAAACTTTTAAAAGTGGACGATCCTTTGGAAGAAGCGAGTAAGTTTGTGCAACCACTTCTTCAATTAAACAGCGAGCAATTTGGATCATATATTCTTGGTTTCGAAGTTTACTATAGGAAGAAGAAAGTATGTTGTTTTATCAATTCACATTAATCTTTGAAGCAGTAATTAATTCTGAATATTTATGTAAATAATTAGACTCTCCATTAATTCACAGTGACCTACGAATGTGAAACACTCTATAATATTAGCGGTAGTAGTTTCAAAATATTTCAATATACTATTCTATAATTACAGATACCAAATTGCTTCGTTTTTATATGACACTTCCCAAATTCATTTCTATCTCGCTACAAGTAATGTTTTTAAAAGGGAAAACAATATTTAAAAAGCGAAATTCATATTAACGTAATTTTTTACTGTAATATATGTTAATTGCCAGTTTAGTTAATCTTTTAGGTACTTCTCATGTTACAGTGTTTAAACAAAGCAACAAAATTACAGCCGAATAGTCCAGATCTTCATGTTGCAGCTTGTAAATATTTACATTACTGTAAGTTTTTATTTCTCTTCGGACTTATTAAGTTTGGTCTTTTTTATATCTCTTTCTATATGTATGAGATACGTGGACTTTCAAATATTTGATTTTATTCTCAAATTAGAATGTTTTTCTATCAACGATGTATATGCTTGATGAAGAATGATATTAAATCTTATTTTGCATTCATTTTTTTTATTCATCTAAACAAGCAGATGAGAAACATAAAAAGGTGGAAATTAATGAATAAACTTTTGTTCCTGATAACTTTGCTGTTCTTATAATATAGAAGTTATAAACTTGATTTGTAACTTACATATTTATTTTTACATACAGATGAGAAAGCACAATTGGAAGGAACAGTCAAAGAATTAGCTGCCGAACTAACCGGCATATTATTTCCGGACACAAAATCAGCCTCTGAATTCAATACTGCCTTCAAAAGTGCCAACATTAATTCGTTGCCTCATCGATTTGCTGGTATTCATTATAATTTTTCAACCTAATTTTCCATTGTATTATGTAAACATTTTATAGCTTATCCATCACTCTAATATCTTTACGGAACTGCTTGGTATTTTTATTACATACACTTCAGAACAATATCTTTTCAGTTGCTGAAGTTAGTATATTCTTGGATTTGGATTGTGCTGATGTAACAAAGAACTGGTTGCTGTGTTCGCTAGATGATAATAAATTGACTGGAGTGACGCTAAAAAATATTGAAGCGTTCTACAACGGGATTTTATACGGCAAATACGGGAATTGGTCTGCTAATGAGGTTCTTTATTTCCAAATACTCTGGATTAGAAATCTAGTATTTTCTCTCATCCGGGATATTGTTTATTGTTGTTATGGCTTGTCAAATAAAATACTTCATTCGCTTTATTCGAGATTTCACTTATAATACAGCAGACAAAAGTATTATTAAAAATATTAGTAATGAATTGCGTAATTTATACCAGTTTCACATGTAGACTGCAATTTAAGCGTAATTTATAAAATTTATAGCATGAAGTTGAATGGTGTACTGATATTCATTTTAATGTGTGGTAGGAATGCATAAATAATATTGAAGCTTAAAAATTTTCGAGAATCGTTTTATAAGAAGTAAAAAATTGTGCCATTTAATCCTGTTGTATATTTTTGAATTAGAGTTATAAATTTCTTGTGAATTTTGACAAAGATTTTCTATTGAATTAATTTATTGTATTAAAATTTTGCAGATGGCACAGTTGACGAAACGCTGCCATCTTTTATTCAAGGATGCGACATTATTTGGCGGAGGCGTTAATTTAGGTGCAGAAGAAAAAGAGAATTGTAATATCAAACAGTTTTAGGAACAGATAAATTGTTTTCTATGTTAATATCTGCTACTGCATCCAGAAAATTGTATACACCTTCGTATTTGTTAATGATATTTCTGTTTTTGCAAGATAGTGATGAATTATTGCTCCAGTTTTGCCCAAATTTTTATTATTTAGAAGTTTGCAATTTGTGTAAATCCAAGAAAGATGTATTAGCTATTTCTTTATTACCAGCTAATATGTTTCAACAAAAGAGCAAATGCTTTCTAAGGAAATCTATAGGAAGGCAATCAGAGATAAAGAATGTTCAAATATTCTTCTGGTGATCGATTTAGTATGTCCTAGTCGTTCCTTATTTCTTTCTTGACTTCTATGATAAGATGTAATGGTCGTATGTTTTTGTTTGTAAAAAAAATCGAGTAGTTCGGAGACAAGGAAATTTTTATAGCAGTTATTTTTTAGCAATTCCTGAAGATCTTATTCAAGAAATATCTTAGCTGTACATTCGCCAGGCTTTGTATGCTTACATTTATGCCAGTTCTTATGTTTTGATGGCATAATCTGCTATTGTTTAATACGAAATCTAATTAATATGAACTGTTAATTCTATTACCAGCACCTGCTTTACTCAGCTCGTTTCACTCGTTCATTTCTTTGTTTTTCTTTTAAATGCCGCAATATTTATAGTTCTTAATAATATCGCGATTTTGAAAAAACCACTAGAATCATGAGAAGGACGGGAGATTTTCAATCGATTTTTAATTTCTCAATTTTTGTGGTTTTAAACTTTTGATTCTTGCTGTAATGAAAATGAATTTAGGAAGACATGGTTTGAAGGAAATTTTATTAATTTCATCATATCATGCCTTACTACGTTTTACCTCATTTTTTCGCCAAAATTAAAGTACATATTGAGAATAAAATGTATTTGATATTTAGATCTGATATGTTGCAGTTTTTGGATAGTGTTTTTTTGGATTACTTTTTCTTTCAATTTCAGTCGAGCTGTTCATTTCATAAATAAGAGAGCATTTTTTGAACATAATGCTTTATAATTGTTTGTAATCAGCATCAAATGTCTTGTAATGAGCGTTGAGCGTTTGTCAGTGTTTTTAGTTGAAGATAGGCATAATTGTATCGGCCAGTTATAAAAAATAGGAGAAGGTAGTTTGCAAAATCGATAATGTTGGATTTAACAATCCAGAGCTTAATAAATATTCCAAATCTTAGACTGATCTTGATATTTTCCGTATCTTAGAATGATCTTGATATTTTATTCCCGAATTTTTTTGATGGAAGATATGTAACTTCTGATGTTTATTTGAGGAAGTGTCCTGAAAAATTATTCGTGTGATTTTTCCTAATTATCTAATTTTCGTATAGTTGCGAATAATTATGTTAGACCTACAGAATGAATTCATTTGATAGACGTCCTTTATGGTTATGAATTGGTTTTTGACTTCTGAACATTATGTCACATTTGTAATTCCATCTTTTTATCAATTGTGCATTTGCTCAACTGTTTGGAAGCGGTTTTCATGGTGTTTCAATTGGAATGTAGGATAAACAAAATCTACTCTGCTTCTCCTTTTCTTTCAGAAGTGAGAACTGAAAAACCAAATGAAAAGACTTCAATTATTTCATCTTAAGTTCAGTCATCATTGTCTATAATACCTATGCAAATTCATGTTATTGTAGCTTTACTGTCGGTTATTTATTCTATTAACCAAAATTTCGTAACTTAGAAAATATCTAGTTGCCCAGTTTACAAATTTTTTACGTAGATGAAATTTGTACGGGTTCATAGATTTTATCATTCATAGTTTAACTTTCTTTTTTAAATAACCCAATGTTAAAAAATTGTATGAGCGATAGTGATGTTTGTCTTACCAGTTGATTATAAATATGTTTTTCCTACAATTGAAAGATTTGTCGTGATGTTAGTGAAATGCTAACACTTCAGATATTAGAATTTCTAAATATTTTCTAAATACGGAAAAAGTTGAAATGGGGAAAAAATATCCGAGTACTGAAGCCATTGATAATAAATTTAAAATCCCAGTTGAATCAAAGTTTCGAAATTTGAAATATAGTTTAATTTGTTGTTGTAATAAAGAAATCTAAAATTCTTCTGCAATTTGTTTTACTTTTATTTACAACATTCTCTTTTGTTGAGATCTCATATCGGATGTTAAGTAAGCATCTCGTTCTGTGCTAGTTTCTACAAAAACATTCATTGTGTGAGATCTCAACAAAAGAGATAGTAAATCTGTTTTGTTGTTGCTGCTGAAATTTGCGTTAAAACTATTAAGCATAATGTTCGGAGAATAATTGATTATCCTTTCTGATCATTTATGTTCATAACATACTTTTATTTATTTAGGTTTTTCATTTTAAAAGTGGTAAGGTCCATTCTCTTTAAAATTTAGCTGCTCACATGAATGCATTATACTCTTATGATTTGGCAAACTGTGATGCTAACGATTCTATTCTGCATACTTCTAATTATTCCTAGCAAGTGTTTCAAGAGATGGTAATCCAGGTTTCGCAAGTCAAGGAATTTATTCAACAGATTAATTTAGTAATGTGGCAACATGTTTGTTAATTTAATTATATTACTCAGATCTACTGAAATTTTTAATTTCTTTGCTGAGAAGGTAATTGATTCGGGACGGAAATTATTTACTATTAGCTCGACGAAATCGGTAGCATCAAAGTGAATAGATTCGCCGTATATTCGTACTCTTTCCATAATAACAGTGAAAACAAATGCGATGAATTGATATTTCTCACGGATGCATCGTAACAAAGTGGTCAATTCTATTTCAGCTTAGCGGTTGTTTATTTGAAAAGCGTGAAGATAACATTGACAGGCGATGATGTTCGATCACCTTGATTTGGATGATGAATTGGACACTGGAGGTGCCTTTTCGTCTCTTTTCTATAAGAATTTTTGTCTATTTCGCGTGAAACATCTCAAATTTTGAGTAGAAAAAGTCTTTAATGAAACAGGCTGATATTATTACAGATGAAACGGATCAGTCTGAAGCACTCGAAACTTCAACGTCTGAATTCTACAGTGCCTTCGAAGTAAAAGATGTAAGTTATTTTAGCAGCGAAGAAATGCAATTATTTTAAAGGTTGTCAAAACAAAAAGGGCAATCGTCGCTAACTATTAAAAATTTGTTTTTGTGAACTGTGAATTATCCAGTACGAAATATATAATTAATGCAATTTTAAAAAAATCTGATGATGATGACGGTATTATATGTTTGATTCTTATTGTCTTAAAAAGCTTTAATAGTAGCCATCAAATTATTCCACTTTTTCCATTCACGATCTAGACTTAGGCTTTGGAAATTCTTCTCTGCCAGAAAATTGTCTTTGAAGGTATTGGGACATGGATTGGCATCAACCGTACGACTCTGTATTGAAAAAGGAACTGGTTTAGAATTTGCAGTAAAAATTGTTGATATCAGTACAGAACGACAATCTGAAGTGGAAGCTCGTCGATTATATAATGAAACAATTAGTGAAGTGAATTTACTACGACAACTTTCGGAACATCCTTCAATTAGTGAATTTTTTTATAATTTTATCAGTTTTTTTAGTCTCTTTTAATATAAAAACTAAATTTATTTAGTTCGAATACTAAGTTTTAATAAAAAAATAATATTTTGCTCTGAGATGCTGAGCTCCATTGAACGTTATTCTTAGTATTTTTATTTACGTCTGTACAATTTGCTTTTCAATAATTAACAAATTTGAAGAAATTTTCTATAAGACAAATTCATTTCTTCGACAACTAATTTTTCTGACTGCTGCTTTCAGTTAGTATACACGACTTCTACGAAACACCGGCATTTCTTTTTGCTGTTTTCGAAATGTAAGTTCATTCTTACTTGAAAAGAACGGAAGGTCGAAAAATTATTAATTTGCTTTATGAGATAACATTGTTGAGAGAGCATCTCAATTAAAAAAGAGTACTTTTAGGTTCTCTTTTAGCCATTGTATTTTAACAGAGTGCACAGGGCTTGCAGATTAAGCATATCGCAACAATTATGTTTTTATCCCTTATTTGCATTCAAAATGGTCATTCCAAGATCACTTCTATTTCCTTCATAATAACAAAGTATCCTGCTTCTTGGTGAAAAAAGTTTTATTGACACAAGTTATTTTGATTAAATATTGTGTTTTAATGAAACATCAGTTTAATAAATCTTGACAAATTGAATCTTTTTATTGGATTTGCTTTAGACCCATCTGAGAAGTTCATTTACTTCTTTTTCAGGGCCCCAAAAGGTGAACTGTTCGATGTTCTTAATAAGTCAGTAACTGTTAGTGAAAAAAGGCAAGACGCCTAATGCGACAACTTTTTGATGGTGTTGCTTATATGCATGATAGAAATATTGTACATAGAGATATTAAGGTGCATATATTGCTTTTTACTTTATACTCATTGTTTAATAGATAATCTTCGTCTATTGGGATATCTCGTTTGTTCGATGTTCATGTTTTGTCACTTTTTAAAGATATAGTTTCTTTAAAAAATTTTAGTTGGAAAATATTCTTTGTATTGATGAAGAAAGAATTGTAATTAGTGATTTTGGCTTTGCTACGCAGCTACAGCCGGGAGAGAAATTGAAAGGTCATTTTTGCATCTTATATTGTTTTTGAAAAATTATCTTATTGAATGTTAGTGAAAAAGAAAAAAATTAAATATCCGATATTTCTCTAAAATATATGCCAATTTTTGTAAACATTATTGCAGTTCTACAAGGGTAAATTTTTAGAATTGTTGGGAACGCCTGGTTATTTAGCGCCTGAAATGCTGAAATGTCAGATGTATGAAGACGCGAATGGATATGGTGTTGAAGTAGATAACTGGGCGCTTGGTGTTATTTTATATACTTTGTAAGTTATATCATTTCCTCCTATTTTTATGTTTATTTGCGTAATTCAATATATCCTTTCTCATAGCAATAGTAATGTTAACTTAAATATAATTTTTAACATGTTAAATAGTCTTATAGAAATGATCTCATAAACTGATTAGAATTAAAATATGGATAAATTAAATTATGTCTCAATCAAAAGTATTTATTGTTTCAGACTTGCTGGCTGCGCACCTTTTACCATCGACGGCAACTAATGATGCTTCGTATGATACAAGAAGCGAAATATGAATTTCGAGCAGATCAATGGTCTCAAATCACTTCTGATGCTAAAGATTTGGTTAGCCTTTTCTCTTTTTTCTGTGTTGAGCATATAAATTAATGGAGTTTTTAAGAATTTCAGATTCTCAAATTTTTATGCTTGTTGGAGTTTCTTAACATCCTTGAATATTCGCTTTAGAAAATGTTCTCATCATTTTATTAATGAAGAAAGAGAATTGTTGAATTTTTCTATTAGTAGTGTGGCAAATAATTTTTGTTTCTTATGGTCGTCTTGCAGACGAAAAATCAAAAATGAACTTTTAGATCAGCCACTTGTTGGTGGTTGACGTTCAGCGACGTTTAACGGCAGCTGAATGCCTGCATCATCCATGGATGAAAACTGCTGTTGTAATACTAAAGGTTTGTCATAATTCTCATTACAAATTGCTGAGTTGATAAATATGCCATATTTTCATGATTTTTTTGTTCTTCATATTCATTACGATTTATTACTAATTCATTTGCAAGAAGCAATAAAAATTTGTGTATGGCATTAAAAACAAAAGATGTAATCAATGCATGGGTTTCTTTGGGTCGTTTAGTGATATTTCAAAACTTTGTTTGAAAGAATTACATCATTCATCAGACGAACATGGTGCAAGAAGAACTTATTGTTGAAAAACGAGATTACAAAAACTTTGGAAATATAGTATTATATTGGCACGATTTTTCGTGCGGCTAACGAATGTCAAATTATTGAAACTGTTGATTGATCGTGATGTGCTAAGAGAACGTCCATTTCGTGATCGTGATGTAAGTAAAATAATTTGAAATGAGATATCTTTAATTATAAGATTTCCTATTTACAAATTTTTTTGCGGAATCTTTTTCTTTTTCTGCACTCGAAATATCATTTATCAAATTTTCTTAAATTTAAGAAATATCTGAAATTAAGTAGTATGTTGCATTATTTCTTATCCGATTAAAATGAATTTAGATTCGACACGAATCCGAGGCTGCTGTATTTGAAGTCTACGGACATTGGGTCAACCGTGGTTTTTACTATTCACGTGATATGTTGTTCGCGAATAAACCTAGACCGAAATGCAGAAAAATGGAAGTTGAGGTTTACTAGCCTAAATCACATTGGTTACTTTTGCTCGCTTATAATTAAAAATTAAATGAATAGTATGGTATTATTTTATTTTACTTGACCTTTTGATTCAGTTGATTCAATAAACATAGTTTTTGGCTTGTTCTAGAGCCTAATTTTGTGGAATATAAGCATACAATAATAAGAGCGCTTGTATAAAATTCATGGAATAAGCATAAATCGTTCTGCTTTTCATTATATTGGTTTGAAATATTTAAAGTTTCCAGATTCTTCAGAGATGTAATTGATGACGAATTAAAATAATATCCATTATTTATCATTTCATTGTTTTTTCTGGCCGTAAAAGCTTTGTTCTAGTTTTTCCATTACAACAATTTCATTGCTTTCAAATGAGAATATGAAAACCAAATATGAAAAACATGGAATAAATGGTTTAAATGGAATAATTTATAGATAGTTTCTTTCGAGAGACCAACACATACCCTTATCCGATGTATAATATGTTAGCGATAAAATATATGTCGCACATAATCATCGAATGGCGTTATATACATAGTTAGTATATTTAACATATATATATATATATTTTGCGTTCCTCTCAGATTTCAATTTTCTGATTCACCGAGGATCAGTTATGTCTTTTTTCTTTTTTTTAGTGAGAACTCATAAACTGGTATTCTTTTTGAATAACGGATTGAAATGAGCAGTGTTCTTCTGTAATTAACATTATATGGTTTTATACAGCTAAACTCTATAGCCAAAAAAGTTTAATAGATAGTTGGATGGTTAGTATATTCAATAATGCAGTAGTAATTTCGAGAATCGAGAAATGATTTCATCATGTAAATAAACCCTATTTTTTTCGAATTTAGGTCGTTGAAATTTACTATGAAATATTGATTAATTTCTGCGTTTATATTCTTATTAGAAACAGTTCTCTGGCTTTACAGATAAGAGTTCTTATTTACACTAAATAAAATACGAAAGATTTTTAACCACTTTTTGATATTGCATTGACAATAGTCCATATTATTTCTCTTAGTAATGCGAAATTTAATTTCGATGTTTCAAATAATATTGGCGCATCTCAAATTCCGAGTGAAGAAGTTGTTTATTCACTGGGTTTGTTTTGATCTTTAAACTCTCCTCAATAGTTATGTTTTTGTCATTTTTTTACATCTAATTTAAATGTGTTATTCCAACTGTTAATTAGTTTATCGTTTGTGCTCAGTACCTGTAATGTTGAAATGATTCATATTAATAATTTTTTATTATATTGGTTTTTTGAAACAACTGAACGATTCATGTTATGTACATACCATTATGCAAGCTGAGGACAGTGTGAAAGAATTCGTCTGCGATCATAACTCTTTATATTGTAATAGAGTATTAAATTATCTAGTGAGGATTAAAATTTATGATATTTATAATGCTGTGGGCAAAATAAAAAGATCCTATATATAATAGCGTACGGATGGGGACGTGAAATTATGACGATGTTCCGTTAATTTTAATTTTAAGGGAAACTGTTTATGGAACATTAGGGCGAGAGAAGGGAGTTCTATCATAAGACGAGTATAAAATTGAACTATTTATTATATAAGTGAAATTATGCATTCTCTTTCGAATTATATGAATTATTAATTTCTCACAACAGGATTCATAAGCGATTCCGAAATGTGAAAATATTACAGAAGGTCGCATTTACCAGAAATGTCTGGTAGCGATTAATGAATGGACGACGGAAATGTTTTTTTTGACTTTTTGAAGGAACGAAATGTGTTGTGGTATAAATATGACTGTAAACCTGATACCCATATCTTAAAAATAAACGAATTTTTCTTATTCTTTTCGAATGTCGGCAATTATTCATTAGCGTAGAAATAGGACTAAAATGATTGTCTGATTTGTACGAAGTATGGCGACATCTTATAATTGAACTGACAATGATCTAATAATATAAAACTATCAATGCAGAACCATCATTGATAGATCAGTTTTTTAAGATTAAAATTTTCCACTAGAAATAAAAATAATGAACGAATTTCAAAAATAAGTATTTCTATTAGACGTATTTCATTCATAATGATGTAATTCATCTTCAGCTCAAAATTATAGATGCTGGCTTTTTGATTCTTTCAATGTTTGAATCCTGGTGATCTTTATATCATTTGTCAAAATCTATTTAAAAGTTTTAATGTTTTCATTGCACTTTTTCCCAAAAAATATATTTCCATGAATGTTTTGTCATCAGTGTTATTCAGCAATTCTATTAAGAAAACAGAGTTCAGAGGTATTTTTTCACTACTACTGATTCTGTTATTCATTTAAAAGTAGTCAATAAAAATTGCGTAGCTCTATTTTATTTTTTTTCGTACAAATTTGTATGCATATTTTTATAAAGAAGGCTTCCAGCATTTTTGAAGAGTTTTTGCTTTCAACTCTTTTGTTACATTTTTTACGTATTTTTGCACGTTTTTTAAGCTGTAAGGAAATGTTTAAGAAGTATGTTTTACTTTATTTTGGAATTCAGATAAACAAGTAAAATTATCAATGCCTTTTCTGTTATAAATTTATGGCAAAGCTTTGATTCAGCTTCTTCCAGAAATTTTATTTTTATTACTGCTAAACTCCGATTCCTTAACTTCCGAAGTTTTATTAAAGAAATTATTTTACTATAAAATTGGGTTTGCAAATTGAAGTGGAATTATTGTTTTTAATGATCAAAATCATTAGCACTTTTATTTATTTGATCTACAATATAAAAGAATATGTTGTACTCGAAAACAGTGCAGTAGTTGCTATTTATTACATCTCATTTATACTTTTCACTACAAAAATTTTCATCTGGAATATTCAAAGCTTAAATTCAATTGCTTGGAAATAAATCATGGCTTGTATTTACTAACAAATTTCGGCTTCACTGACAACAGCAATTGACTTTCCAGCGAAATTATGAAGTGGAAGTTAAAATTCGTATTTCCCATACATTTCTTATAACTACTTTACTATGCAATTAATTTTACATTAATAATACTGAGATGAACGATCGTTTTGTCTGTTATTTATGACAGTACTAGAATGAATTTTAATTCATTTTCGTTACTGACAGTTCTCTGTTCGATACTACTTCGTATCCTCAAATATATCTTTACTCCGCATGTCCGTAATTCAAGTCGAAAATTCTTAAAATTTCGTCAGCTTTAATGATAAGATAACCAATTGCAAATAAATGATATATTATTATTATTTTTTATTACACCTCCCAGTTATGCAAGGATGAGCTTATTCCTCAATTTTTTAGGTTACTTCAATGCGATTAAGTCTTTAAATGTTAAAATTATTCAGGAATTTGTTCGCAATTCGCGAATTGCCACTATTTTCTCTTTCAATAAAATAAAATTTGCAACTTCACAAGAATTATTTACGCTAGAAATACAAAAATAAATTTCAAAACGTTTATTTCATCTTTCAGAAACTTTTCCAATTAATACTGAAAGTTCAAGAAAGAGAAGGAAATGTGAAATTACACAAAGCAATATAATAAAATTCATCGCAATATCGCTTATCAAAGTGATTTTTTCTGAAAGTAGAACTCAAAAATTTCTGAACTCAAAAATCTAACTGATTATATAAATTTATCGTAGAATCATCCTTATTGTCGTAACGATATAAGAATTTTTTGCCTCTTAAAATTGTGCAACAAATTATAATATAAATAAGACCAGAATTAAAACACATTAGCAAAAGTTACGTAATTCCTAAACACATTGAACTAGGAGTTCGAACTTTCTTTCGGATTTTTCAAAAATATTTCTTCCACATTTCGAATTTAAAAACATCCAACCAATAAAATGCAGTGACTTCTAAGATAAATTTTCAGTAAGAGTTCATTCTTCAAAAAACTCAATTCTCTAACTTATTTTTTTTTTTGAAAATCAGTCTTTCAGCAACACAAAAATTTGTTTAAAATTAGCGTACTTTTCTATTTTAATTCAATAAAAGATAAAAGAATAGTATTACAAAAAATTTCACAACAAAAATGCATCCTGCTTGAAAGAAGAAAATATTGAAGAAATCCGTCTAGCATATAGGCTGAAGGAAAGAAAAATGAGAAATAAATAGTTCCGTAAAATCAATAAGCATTTTGAATTAATTCCAATAATAAAACAGTAACTGTCGAAAGCAAGTCAATAAATCTGAAATTAATGTTCTAACATAATGTGTCGGATTTGCAATGCAGTCAGCTACCATTACAGAATTGTACTTTGTAAAACAAAAACTCATCATAATTCTTTTCATGGTGAAATGAATAACTTTGGTTTCTCTATGAAAATTAATCTCGACAATTACTTTTTTTATTGTTGGAACTATTCGTATTTGGTAGAGCTTAAACAATTACTTTATCCTAGTGATACTGACAAAAAGACAAATATCTTCTGGAATGCCAGCAAACAATATTAAAAGCAGTATTATCATTTCTGTGTCACAGATCTACTCCATTCTATGATCGGCTTTTCTTTTAGGAGATGAAGTATAATGCTAAAGAGTTGTATTATTCTTTTACTGCTTCATGAATCTTAAACATCCTTTTAGTGGATATCTCATGCTTAAATCTCGTCTAAATAATGCAGCGTAGTATATTTGTGATCTGCAATAAATTTTACATATCTTTTTTGTAGAAAAAAGTACTATTGAAGAAAAGGTCAGAAATAACGTCATTATATGATCCAAAAGACTATAATGAATTAAATTAAATTTTAGACCAAATTTAAATTAAAAACATTCATTCTCTAATTCTTGTCCTATATATCAGAATTCTTTGAATATATAACCATTAACTCTTTCATTTTGAAATTCTCGAATAAACTAAATTTAAATATTACGTGAATATTTACATTCAGTTTTCAATTTTCTATTTTTTGAATAAAACTATCAAAAATTTAGTTATCCACTAGAGGATGTTTGAGAAAATACTCGTTATACATGTCCTATTACAAAAGAATAATCCATAGTTAGATAAATGTAGACATCCGTCGTTTTGGTGGCTTTTTGATGATCGACGACTGTTTTCCGCAGAAGAAAATGGTGATAATAAGTTAGACCATCTCGAGATTCTCTTTTCGCTAGCAGCTTCTTTAGCATTCATAAAATCCATGCTGCTTTTCTCATCTTTCGCCACTCCAGTAAAATAGGCCGATGAATTTTTGAAAAAAACTAAAAATGGAGACGAATTTAAAATATTAGAATATTATTATAAATGACAAAAACCAGAATTCTAAAACAGACGTTCTATTCAAACTTAATTCGTCTTCTCAATACATTGTTAGCTCAGTTTGTTCATAATTTCTCGAATATTTTAAACTTAAATATTATTTAATACTCGTCTCTTCACGCTTAATAATGTTTCGGATCAGATTTTATAATATTGCAGCTGACAATTTAACGAAATGATAAAATAATGTGACAAATTATATTTGCATTAAGTAAAATCTCACATTTGGATCATCGGAACCATCAACCGATGCAGAACGAAATGATGACGGTTCCTGAACGGAATGATGTCGTCTCTGTTTAATACGTTTAGTTTCCTCTGCTATTTCAGATACTACCCGCGCATCTTCTCTGAAATTTTCGTCAATTTAATTAATGCTTTCCGTCGCTTATCATGTAAAATAAAACCTGATAAAATGCACAGAAGTCAACATAGTTCACAAAAATTAGAAGAATAAAGATTGAACGAAAGGAATCAGCAAAACTTGCAGGAAATAATCAACATGCTTCTCTGATTCAGTAAATAATTGCCGGATCGGCTTATTTTAATAGAATGAAAAATTAACAAACTCATTAATAATTCAAGCCAGACTCCATTAATTCTACTGATATCTTCTCACAATATCAGCAGCGACTGGAAAAATCTTCGGATTAGATGGTGATAGTTTTACTTATAATAGAACGGTGCATGAGAATGATGTTACAGAAATGCTTATCACATGCATGCGTTTATATATATGAACATCATAAATCTACACATAGAACAATGGGATTAATTTCTGTGTTTAATTGTTAAAAACATTTTAATCAGCTTTTGTTAAAGGTTCAAATTCAAAAGAAGTAGCTCAGAAAAAATTTGTTTTATGAATAACTGTGACAGAGTAAACAAACAAGCAACAAATTAAACAGAAAGCAACATAACTTACAAATGAAGATGTGCCAATTTTTCCAAAAACTTTGCTTCGTCTTCTCTGTAAAATGCACTATACAAAAAAATGAGTATCTGTCCTTAAAATCACTAATAAATGCTTGAGAATATTCGTAAAGGAGTTGAAACTATCTCTTTATTTTAATTGAAAACATATTTGATCTTTCTGATTACTGGTATTAGTATTTTGATCAATGAAACTAGTGAGGCAGTTATGGTAAAATGATTTCAATTGGATTTGACAATTTAAATCAGTTGTTATTTAGCAGTAAATGACGTGCAGTTCAATTTAATGACTTGTTTATCGCTATTATTTTTCTAAAAGAAAATTGAAAAACAGAACCATTCTAATTTTATAATTACAAATAAAAAACGCCATTTCAACGAATTATTGAAACTCTCGTAGATTATTAGAAATGGTACTTCTTTAGGAATAAAAAGAAGAAAATAGAAATTTCATAGATGTTTAATTAATATTGTTTTACAAAAATTTAAAATAGAATCATAATCGTCTAAGGAAAAATTAAGTACACTGATATCATAATTATGCTGTTTTATAGCTTCTTTGCAATTATTGATATTTGAGCGAAATAAATAAATTTCTAATTTGAAAATTAAAAATAAAAGTTAAAGCTTTCCATTAATTGAGACAACATAATTATGATATCCCGTTCTGATAACATGCTTTTCTCACTGATTGAAAAGACAATCTCGCTTCTGGATCAAAAAATTTCATGAACGATCACCAAGTCCTTAGACAATCTGAATGAATTTCTACTTCTTTAAATCAAGTTGATTATAATATCTTTCGTCTGCTACATAATTTCAAATATCAGAATGAAACGAACTTATCAATGCTCAATTGCAGCATTATCAATGGAATATATCAAATGTTATTATAATTATTTTTCTTTTCCAAAATCCCTTCTAATAGTCCACCTTTTCAGATCTTTCATATGCTTCTTTGGCTTTAAATAAATATTATTCAGGAAAAAGTAAGATCTGATTGACTTAAATAAATATTATTCAAGAAAGATTAGGATCTAATTTCAATACGGTTCCTTAGATAAATATTCTCGCTCGAATACAGATCCAATGAACAAATGATATCTTAAATTTTTTCTTGAAATGATCTAATTTTTCATTAAAATTAGTTAAAAATCACCTCGCGGCTCTTTGAATTCGTTCATATTGCAGTTCCGAACTGGATAACTTTTTCTTCTTCTCCTCCCTGCTTTTCTAAAAAGCCAAAATTCAAACTTCATAGGTCATTCTCTTCGATTTCAGCGCATCTATTCATTTTTTAAATTAGTAACGAAGAGCGAAATAATTATGAATCACTGTTATTGAATCGCTGAACTGCGCATATAATAATAATGAGTTGAAGTTGAAAACATTTTCATTTCAAATTCATTAAAATCTAACATAGAAATAGACAACTGTCATGAAAATTTTTCATTGAATTTGCATCACACTACTTTTTCAACCTGATACCCTGTTTCATCATCTTTGATGACTTTTAGGAAAGGAATAAAAGCAAACACAAAAAAAAAAAAATCCAGATTACGATACATCAAAAGCGAATGTAGTTTTATGCTACAGAGTTTCCATCAGATTCGAGTATTTCAATCCTTTCATAGACGTGGGAATGAAACTGTTCTGTCTCCTTAATTTTTCTAATTTAATTTTTAATTAACAGGCTACATCTTCTCCCTACTAGTTGCTTTATTTTTCAAGCCAATTAAATTTTATTCCTTAGAAAGAAATATATATATCTGGCGCATAATGATTATTGCTTTTATTGCAGCAGTAATTTTTTTTTTTGCTATTTTCTCCGCTTATAGAGAAAATGGCGAGAATTGAACTTGAATTCTTCTCCTCTACTGCATTGTCAAATACTGCACTTCATTTATAATAAATTGTTGAAAGTGCACTAAGCAAAAAAAAGATAGTGATATTTTTATTTTGGTTCCATTCCTCTCCTAGTGAATTTCAATATCTTAAATTCAAAATAGGATTATCTACTGCTTGAGATTCATTTGGATGCATCTATTGTTAGATGAAGCGGTTACACATGTATTTAAAATGAATGAATGTGAAAAACAAACAATTGAATAGTACGCATAAAGAAAATAGAGGAGTTGATGTGTAGAAAGATTTCGAAAATCTTTTTTCTATCTCGAAATATGAAAATTCTAATCGATAAAGGAAATTTAAAATATATTTCGGATTGATTAAAAGTGGAAACAAAATCTGAATTATTCTATGGAAGGTATTAAAGAGGAAAGGTTTAAAAATGTTAATGAACAAACCGGATCATTTATTATATCATTTTACATTCTTCATGAAATTCTTGTATCGCAATAAAAACAATAAAAAGATAAGAAATTATAGCAAAATATATTATCAAAAAAAAATTATTAAAAATATATTTGACCTGTATTGTTCGAACTGCTTGTGCTCCCAACATTTTGTAGTTTACGGCGCCGAATATTGTGTATGCATGATAGTTAAAGCTTGTGGAAGGCAAGATGAACAAGAGGATATTTTCAATCAATCAGATGGCCAGACAACAAACACAAGAATTGCTTTAGGCTAAAAAATATAATAATTGAACATTTTGCTATTTCCTTCTTTTTGCTTTCGTCGGATTTTTACGATACAAACTAAAAGTGAGTTCAGTTTTTTACAAAGATTGAATCCTAAAAACATTTTAACTTATTGAAAAGTGTAACAATTTGCACGCCAATTGCTTTGGAGTATATCAATTATCCCGAACTTTCATTTACTCTTTCTCATTCCTGCTATGATAACTACCGGAATAATTTGTACTGCTAGCATTGCGACGATAAAGTCGAAATTTCAATAACTAGACGCATGATTACAAATAAATGAGAAACGATCAATCAATCAAATTTAATATATCATAGAAGATATGCTGTTGTACAACGATCAAAAATAAATGAACAAATAGTAAATGAATGTTGAACCTGGAATCTGGCAACTCAGGTCACTTATTCTTAGCTAGTCGTCCATTGTTTGAAACTGACTGAATGAATAGCAATTTCAAATTGAAAGAAAAGACGGAAGTGATAAGCAAGTAATGCAGTGATAAGAATGCAGAAATCCAATAGCGAAATTTCTAATTGATATTCGCTTGAATTGATTGAGATGAAGAGGAAGACAAGGAAGTAAGTAAGTAAGTAAGTAATTCGATAGTTGCGGAAAGAAAGGAAAGGATGGAAAGGAGAAGAAAGCAAGAAGAGCAACAAGGAAGAATTGAATTGAATTTTTGTTAAACTGATGACTCGTTGTTGTCTTTTGATTTTCTACTTTGTTGAATGACAACTTAGTGTTTTAGGATGTATTTGTTATAAGGAAAGAAACGAAATGAAATAATTCGAATATATTATCATGCAACAAATGTAAATATCAGGCAGATAATGACTTGTTATAAAATTAATCATAACAATGATTAGCTTCGAAGAATTTTGCGCTTGTTATTCATATTTACTATAAATCTTTCTTTCTTCTTTATTTTAAAACTTTCATTCTGCAAATTATTAAATTTCCAAATTTCAATTCTGCTAATTATTAACTGATAATTTTCAACTGATTATTTCAGTTTTAGCAACATCGATCAATTAACATTACTAGTACTTGATTGTTCGAAACTTCATATTTCTTCAAAATGACAATAAGAATATTTGATTGTGACATGGTTTGCCTAACGCATGATATCATAATGATTTATAATCTTTTAATAATGAATGTTTTAGTAAACTGACTAAAAATTATATTAATAATATCCAAGCATTCGACATTTTGTTCTAACCAATTTGTGAAAAATTCGAAAATACATGAAAAAAAAATTCTTCTCAAACATATTTAGTTTAATTTAATAACATATTCGATTTTAAATTTTTAAAAAGTATTTGATTAAAATTCTAAGGTAAATAGTACAAGGGAAGAAAATTAAAATATTATGTATGAGGCGTAAAATTAAGAAGAAGAACTTGCATATCCCTAATATTCAATATCCTAATATACATCATTCTTTAGCAATTTTAGAACATCAAATCATATTTACCGTTTTTTTATGTTGCGAATTACTCTATTTGATCCATTAGTTTCAAAAAAAAATATTCATTTCACATCAGTTTTTTCAGAGGATAATAACTTATTTCTTGAATGATGTGTTCCAAAATGAACAAAATTTCAGATTAAATTGTTAAAGCTTAAATAAAGCCGACATCTCTTATCTACTATTTCCTATTGATTCCAAATTAAAATTACTTTTCATTGAAAGCGTAAGGTAAATGCAGCTATCAATTATGGTTTTGTCCAAATTAAAAAAAAATCCAACTGGAAAAATTCAAAATTTTTTCTTAACAATTTGATTGCAAAAAGACATTTCTGTTATTTAAATTTTTCTTGAATAATGGAAATGTCATAGAGCTTTATGTGGAATTTAATGGAATATAAATACTGCTATACTTAATTAGTTCTAATGGAATATTTTGTGGGTCGATTTTGGATTAAAATGAAAAATATTTGCAATTAAAATTCTTTTTAAGTTAAACAATCGCTGTATACGATGAAAGCAAAACATCTCTCATAAAAGTTACACAAGATGGCTGATGGCGTCTACAGAATGAAAAAAATTTGAATTTAAATTTCAAATCTGATTTTGAGTTTAAAACAAATTAAGCAATAAGCAAATAATGTAAACATCAAAAATTGCTCGTGGTGTTGCCAAAGAACAAATATCAATGAAATATATATGAAGTAGATTGACCTTTTACAATATGATGACCTGAGATAGCGAAAAGCGACTGAAAAGCCAAGGGAAGATCTCAACATTGTTTGCTCATCATTACTTGTTCACATGCCTCAGGAAACAATCGCATTCATCAATTTTTTATAATTTGTACTTTTCATCTTTTTCTGGTTTTCAATATAAAACTTTCCGGGATTGAAATAAATATCATACATTTAATCTTAATGTACGTGGGCAGAAATTAAAGTCACAAAGTAAATTCACGTAAATAGATACTTGGATTGATAATCTAATAATTGTGGCATATGCATGATTTAAACTGACTTACAATATAACGGTTTTTCGGAAAAGCAAAAAGTCAGAGAAAGAAAGTTGCAACAGTTTGTTAAGTTTTCTATTTCCATAATTTTTTCCCATTACCAACAAAAAATTATTTCTCTACATGTGAATGCAAAGTGTGACAGTAATATGATTGTCCTTTTGTCAAAGAATAATGATAGTGAACTTTGAATTAAATGCTAATAATAATTCAGTTGAAGGCAAAGAAAGTTAAAGAATGAAAAATAGATATAACCTGAACAATTTTATTATTTGATATTTGGCACATAAGGAATGAGTAATATTACTAAGGCATTTTTTTTTTATAGAATCTGTGCAAAGTTAGGTAACATATCATCAAGGTATTAAACTATATAATCTCATAACATGTTGTGAGGAGGACAGATATTCATCTTTTCAACCTACTGTTACTACTACATGTTTTGTGAGTGAACAAATTCAAAGTATAGAAATTGAGATACACTACACTGAGGTACATCTTTAATATCCTCAAATCCATCCAAGATCAAGAGAAAATAACACTTTAAAAATCGGTAATAAAAATAAATTTTCTTTCATTTCATCAAGTTAAATTTTATCTGTTTTTTCATTTTTATTTAACACGATTCGATTTATTAAAAAGAAAAAACAATTATCTATTCGCAATCAGGAAAACTACTAAATACGACGTATTGCGACGTATTGCAACAAATAAAAACATAAACAGTTTGTCAAATATAGAGATGAATCCCAAAAAGATTGTATTTAGGATTTATTTTAATGAAGTAAACGACTATTAAAATGTGCTGTTTGTTGCTGTTGTTGCAAAAAAAAGAAAAAAAACTTTTTGGTGAAAATAATAACAGTTCGCAATCGACAGAAAATAAAATTCAGCTAAAATTTTAATTTTTTTGAATCACTTCAGACAATTATTTTTCTCATATTTTCAATTACGTCAACAACAATTTAGTTAGTGCTTAAGGCCTCAGTCAAAATCTCGAGAAAGTTTAGCATTATAATCCATTTGGAACTCAATTGTTACTCACATATAATTTACGAAACTTGTAGTTTGAAACAAAATTCATAAAACGAGATATTTTAATTAAATAAAATTTAAACTGCATCTTTTTAAAATAGAAAGTTAGAGTAATTTATATGCGTAATTAATATAAATTGTTCACATTTCGGTTTTGAATTAATCGTTCCTTATCTCTAATTACTTAATTTTGCGTATTCTGCTATTTTCAGTTTAATTTTATATTTGATTTTATGATTGTTTTAAGTTGCAATTTAATTAAACTTATCAATGATTTATTTAAATTAGAAGAAAATTCCGTTAATATTTCCAAACACGAAGGACCATGACTTTGAAATGGTTGTTCAATTTGTATGAGGAATTTGAAAAGTTCGACACTAATGAAGAAAAAGTTAATGCTCAGAAAGCAAATATGTGTGTCTTGCAAAAGTCTCCAAGAATTATTTGCTTTCTTTAGATTAGCAGTTAAATATTCGGATCGTGATCTGGATGGATAGAAAGGATAGCGCTTGAAAATCAATCCTTACAAAACTGCAAGGTTTATATTTATGACTTTCTTGTAAGTTTATCAGAAGGAAGTATATTCCCAAAGGAAACGATACTTTCATCCTGATTTTCAAAAAATTTTTACAATGCTTTTTTCTACTAAAAATCAGATTAAAGGATCTTATCTGTTAATTTCCTACTAACTTAAAAAATTGAAAAATTTTTTGTCAACTTCCTTTCACTACGAAATTTAATTCTGTCATTTTAGAGATTTTAATCAAATAGATAGAAAAGAAGTTTTTGAATGTATGAAAACTACAGGTTTTAAATATAATAAAGAGCTCCAATTAGATATAGTAATCAGCAAGTTAGTTCACTTCCAATGAGCTACTTGGAAAGGTCATCAGATGGATTATCGAACCATACTCTCTCTTTGAATTGTTATCATTTTTCCTATAATTCTTTTAATTTTTGAAATATTGAAATTTACGTTCATACAGTAACGAAATTATAGCTGATGTTATTCTTATAGATAATCATGATTCCCGTATATATAGCATCTTTTAAAGCACTTCCTGTACGCTTTTTTTTACAAAATTTCGAAACAATTATTTTAAACAATTTCTAGTCTAACCTTAATTTTAAAGAACTGAAATCCAAAATTTGACCAACAAAATCTTCGTGAAGCTTTCATTTCAGATCATTACCTTGGCAAAAATACCTGTCTTTCAATTGAACAAGTGGGAAAAAGCTGACACACCAAGGTCAGGTTACAGCTGTTTTCTGAATAACAGAATACTGGGACAAAATAATGCCAAACAAAAGAAAATTGAATACTAATTCAATTTTTAGTTGCAGCATTGAATTTAGCAAACGAAAACACTTGTTAAATCAATGAAAATCATGTATGGTCTATCCCTAGTGAACCTTTAAATTTAAAAGAATAAGAAATTGCAAGAAAATTGGATATCATATTCGAAAAATTAATATTACAATCAGAAATTCATATAAACATTACTTGACAAAACAAAAATGCATTCCGTCGCAGACAGTTGACAAAATTTCATGTGCAAATACGCTATAAAGCCATTTATCAAAGGGTCAAGATAATTCTGCTACACATAAAAATTGTTAGTATTTTTACAATTCAAAAAGGATACATGAAACAAATCATCCACATGGAAATAGATGATCGTATACTAGAAAATTTTTTGCAGCAAAAACATTTTTCTTAAGTTTAGTGTAGTAGAAATACTTCTTCTACTTTAATTCATTTTTATTTATTCGAACTATTCCGCGCTCTGTCTTTTATTGAAAACCTCGAGGTGGTTCCAATTATATAGTATCAAACTGAAAAATCTTTTGAAGGACTAATAGATTTTAGTATTGGGAAAAAATGACATCGCATTCCTTCATATCACACTCAATTTATCGCTGCCGTAATAAAGACAACAATTGAAATATAAGGATAACATATTCGTTCATTTCATTTAAATGATCTTGAAAATGATATAATCGGAAAAGAACTGAAGTTTCAATCAATTTTATATAAAATTTCCAGAATTGTTTTCACTCATCAACTATATTCATAATATAAAAATATTTGCCCTTGATTTGTTTGCGATTAAACGACTGAGGATTATTTTTAAAGTATTAAGAAATGAGTTGCCAAATATGAAGTCCTGCAGTAATGATTTAAGTAGAGGTATAAAGAAAATTTAAATAAAGTAAATGCTTCTTAAACATCCATGGAGCAACTGCATATGCCAGGAAATTGTTAACTACATAGCACCACTTGCATTGTCATTTCATTTTATTGTTTTTTGCGAAAAAAATGTGCGTTTTAAGCATTTAGACAATCGAAAAAATGCTAGCATGTTGCGAAGTAGCAGATATATGCCTGGTAGCAATGGAAATGAAAGAATCTATATGACTCTTTCAGAAAATTATTGGTCATATACAACATAAAGCAATTTAAGAATTAAATTTTATACCTATTAACAATTAACAATTAATAAATAAAATCAGGACAGGTTCAGTTAGAATGAGAGAACCAAAAAGCGAAAGAATTTTTCCCGGATAGAAGAAATTGGTAATTTATATTTTCTGCAGCTTCCACAAGAATAAAACTTTTAAGTATTGAACTTTCAGATACCTAGTTCTCTCAGATAAGGCTGAAAGTCAATTAATTTCATGCAGTGGCTTAATACTTAACAGATATGGAAGAATCCCACCGGTAATAAAAAAATCTTTATTTATTAGAAAAAAGTCATTAATCCACTAAAAAAAAATTTTATTTTAGATAAATTTGTTCGCGTCATAATAAGCTCAAATATCTGTATATATCTCGAATTAAATTAATGTAGCCTAGTTGACGGAATGTTGTATCTCTAGCGATTAGAAAAAAAAGTAGTTTTTGGCATAGAGGACATTATATTGTCCAATCATTTCGTCAAATGTAGCTCACTGAGAAATTCCTCACATTCTTCTTTCTTCTTTATCTAGTGCCTAAAATAATTCCATTTTATAATATATTTAACATGCAGCACTATTTCTAATAATGTCTAAATAAAATAAACAATTTTACTTACTGCATTATATACTATACTAATATGTTATCTCCAAACGGCATTATATACTAGGCTAATATGTTATCTCCAAATCGATTTTATTAAAAATCTTTCGCTCAATAAACTGGTAAGTTTTTAAGTTTTATTTCTTTAAAAAATCTTAGATATATAAATCACCGAAAATAAGAATATATAAAAAGTGACGGTTTTTGTTTTGTCAATAAAATGTAAAACAAACCATAGATAACGCATTCAGATCCATACTCCATAAACTTCTCCATGTTGTAGATTTTAATGCTTTAAACTTCGTCCATAATTCATCCCTTTTTTCTTGCAAACTCAGAATTTCTTCACTGCTCAAACGACAGAATGGCATATCGAGCAAATAAGCAAAATCTGGCGAACTGCGATTTCCATTCTACATAAATTAATCAAATTCTAAGAATCAGAAAACTAGACAACGAAATTTTATAGATTTGAAAATGTAATAAAGTGAAATACAAATGAAATAAATTAAGATTCCCATTAAAATTTAAAATTTATTTCACGAAACATCAATTTTTTTGATTTATGTCCGTTTACATAAGGATTTTTTTAATATTTGGTATTGATATTTTTTAATATTGATTTTAATATTGATATTTACCGCAGCGTTTTTCATTTTTACCGGATTTGAATCAAATCCTTTCTCAACTAGCTGCGTTATAATTTCTGCATGGTTTTTCTTCTCAATAATGATTTCATCATCGATGATGGCATTCACAAAGCGAATCTGAACAAGTCATATGTAAATCTAACCTTTTTAGTGATATCCCTCAAAAGTCTTATGACAAAAAGTGAAAACGATTGTAGAAATCAAGACAACTCTAGCAATGAAATCCTGTACCAAGAACTAAAAGAGAAGCAGAACTTACTGAAAATTTTATCAGACACGATAGGTGCAAACAAAAAAAAGTAAAAAATATTGCCCTGTTAAATTTAGCCAACGTTAACATAATTTTCATAGAAAAACTTGAAATTATTGTGTTAAAAATTTGAAATTGTTCAATTTACTTGATTTTCAGTAAATTTAAGCTTTTCGTTCACAGCTTTCAGTTCATATTCCCTTCTTTCTATATATTTTTGCCGACGTACTTCAAAAAATTGTTGAAATATGTCTTCCGCAGAATCATATTTTCGCAATACGTTTTTTCATCGAATAAAATCTGAAATTTTCGTATTATATTGAATATGATAAAATAACCATAAAATATCAATACGCGAAGTATGTAAGTAATTGAGCAAAACAGTTAAAAAGACGAAATGTAATACCGCATAAATTCAGAAATAAAATACTGTTGTAAATGTGATTGCTGATAAGAACTTTTACGCAAAAGATTCAAAAATCTATGAACAATATTTTAAGAAAACATATAACCAACTCCTATAGTGCTTAAATGCATTATTGCGCACCCGGAATATCCAGAATATCAACAAGATGTTAAACAATATACTAAACGGCATGCATAACTCAATGGAATTTTTAGTTTCAAGCATGGAACAAACCATTGAGTTTTCACTTGCCACTGATCGTAATTTTAACAATCGATTGAGGACCTTAATTTGTTTTTTGTCGCTTATTAGCGGTTTGTCATCCACATGAAGAATGAAATGTACATTGCTTTCAGTATGCAGTTCTTCATAATTCCTATAAATAAAATGACTTAAATTCAATAGTAAGAATATCTAAGATGTAAGAATTAGTTAAGAATGATATTATTGAATTATGAATCTTTTGCCTTATAAATCCATTTTTGATGATATAATCGAGCACTTTTTCCTTGTATTTATTATTCCAAATTCCAATAGGAAGCTCTGTTATTATTGCCTAAAAGAGAATGAGGAAAAACATCAATCTTATAAAAATGTTAGAAACTCTTTCTAAAATACAATTATCTGGAAAATTGCTGCTAAAGTACAAATTAAAAGATAAAAAGCATTATTATTAAATAATATAATTTTCACCTTAAAGCCACTTCTCATACGACGATATGAAACTTTTCCAGAAATACTGTACTGATGAGATGCAGTTTCTTCCACCGTGCCTTGAAAATTTCGGAAATATGGCAGCTAAAATTAAAATTTTTGCAACATAGAGATGTTTGAAAATATATATGAATTGAAATTGGAAAATAGAACTCCGGTCAGGACAACATGAAATAAAATCATATGTCATTGGCCATAGTGAATGGTCTCCGTTATATTTCATTGCTCATGGCATTCAGAACTGCGAATTATCAACTTTATTAAAAAGCGCTTATAAAATCTGAATAAGCTGAGAATAACTATACAAAAAATATGTTTCCCTGTTAATTGCTCATTGTTCACTGCTCGCAAAATCATACGACTTTGTCCATTAGATAAAATCTCATGTTTCGTATTTGTTCAACCAATTCAAAAAAAATTTTTCTTCATGAATATTTATTTACCTACTAACCATGTTCTTGAACACATATTAAATCAATATAAAATTACTATGTACTATCAATTATAAAACAGCTAATATATCCACCAATTCAGAATTATTTTATCATTTATCCTGCATTATCAATGGATAACAAAGAAAATCATTCAAAAATTGTCGTAAAAAAATTGCAATCAGCATATACTTAAATTTCGAACGCTATTGAGAACCATAATATATAACACAATATCCAAATTGTCTTAACAGAACTGTTGTTGACATCATTATCTAATTGAATAATTTGATACAGGATTAGTAATGATATCGAAGGCTATTTCTTATCCACATTTATACATATTTAATAAAAATAAAAAGCAAAGTATATTTATTGTTTACAATTTTTCAAGATATATTCAAAGAAGATTAGGAGACTATTCGCTATTATTTATGCCCTTGCAATATATTTACTTACTTTGTTCTGCTCTATCTGCTTCCAACTAAATTATATAATTTTTCTCTACGTATAAATATTGAAGACAATTGTCATAAATTATAAAAAATTGTCTTGTTCAAGAAAGTACAGTAAAATGCCTTCAATATTTTGAAGATAATCATACATACCATGTCCTGAAGTCGTTGTCCATCAATAAGTCTTTGGGCATTTCTGATGATCTGCCTGGGACAACGTGGTAATATTTTTGTTGCCCATCCCGTACCAATTCCTTCTGCACCATTTATCAAAATCATTGGAATTATGGGACAATACCTAATATTCAGAAATTAATATTCATTTCAAGTGTATAATGGCTTAACAAGTCTTCAGTCTGAAATAAAACTATATATATGAAACAAATCAGCTTTACTTTAAAATCCAGTAATGATGTCGTAAAACTTTGATCATTTCAAAATAAATCAACGCAAAAGAACGTTTTATAATACAACATTCAACTTCTCTTAATATATTCGTTTCTATTCTGAAAACTAAAGAACTACGGAACAACTCACCATTCTGGTTCAGTAAGCGTGTTTTCTTCTATTAAATATTTCAGAACTTTATCGTCTGGGCGCGGAAATATGACTCGCGCAAGTGGACTGAATTTTGATCATTAAGTATCATTAAATAATTAGTTATGACCAATATTAATGACAATAGCGACATCAGAGTCCAAAGAGAAAACATGAAGAAAAGTTAAAGCAAGAAAACACAGCTGCAAACGATTTCAACAAAATTCCGAAGATAAAAAACTAAGCATTATTTTGAACAGTCTAATAAATTCATGTAAAATTTGATGTCGAGTTTTGACAGAAGAGAGAAAGACTTAATACTACCTTAGCGAAGTATAAATATATCTTGCACTTGCCGCATCCTCGCCACCTGCTAGACGTGTACCAAATTGACCAAGAGGTAAAAGAAGATTTAAATTATTGGAACCAACAAAATTTTGTGCTAAACGAACAATCGTATTTACTAACGATTCCTAGAAGAATTAGAACAATGAAACAAAAAATGAATAGATTAGAAGCAAGTAAAATCAAACAAAACAAAAAAACAAATTCAATTATAAACTATTATTTAAATAAAATAATATAAATATGTAGTGGTTGTGACACTCCTATCAAGTACGACGATGTAGACCAAGACCGCAATCCATATATATATATATATATGTTAACTCTTATATATTAGAGGTTATGTTATTTAATAATTGGCAATTTTTATTCATTTGTGTATTTATTATAAATTAGATTGTACTTGATTTACATTCATGGGATTTTGTGTACTTTTGGGCTTTGTAGTATAATAAGTATATTCGTTTTTATGCGCGGCCGATAAAACTAGAATTTTAACTAAACATATAAAGACTGCCGTAATATTAGAAATCAGAATTTACCTCTCCATGATGATATCCACAATACTGCGAAACAGCACCTGCTAATTGACTTACTCGTACTTCGCCATGTTCATAATGACTAAACATTGTAAACAAAACTTTTCGTTGACTTGGTTTCAATCCGTCTATTATACTTGGCAAAGAACGCTAAAATATTCTGGTAAATTTTAGTAATTATTAAAAAAATAGTGTAATGCAGAAAACTCGAAATTTAGGAAATAAATCTTAATGAAATATTATCATAATTATTACATCTCGTAACTTATAATTAAAGGTGATGCTCTCTTTTTTTGTATTTTCGTTGAAATTAATTTATAAGCCAACTTAATTTTACTTTTTAGCAGTAATTCAATAAATTCTAATCGCAGTATATTGATATATGAAATAAAGCTTAGGAATTTAAACTATGTAGTATTCCGTCAAATGGAAGTTAACAGCATCAGAGGATTTTCGCAAATGACAAAAATTTAATTCAAAATACAACAAACCCGTAGATCTAGTTGCGAATATTCCACTAATTCTTCATTCATAAATTCCGAAAAAGTTTTTTGGTTGCGGTTTGAATCAATCGTAGTTGATAGCATTAGCTGTAATTCAAAGCATATCAAAAAGTAAGATTTTGATCTGTTATTTGAAAAGATATTTTTATTTTATTGTCCTTAAATAAATTACAGCAAAAAAATTTACCTTACTATTCTCAGCGATCCAAACTTTTCGATCATCAGCTTTATTTTTTGCAAATGCAAGGTCAATACTGTCATCTGATGCCCTACCATCATAAATAAAACGTACTGTATGTCGTTCAATGTCCGTAAAGTACTCACGAGCTTCCTTAGCTGATGATGTCCCCAATCCTATAAAAACATTTCAACAATTAATCACTAGCATCGTTGCCCTGTCAGCGCAGTGCTTGATAGTGCTATAAGATAGTTAGACATCCATTCTTAAGATTTCAAATACTGGTCATCAAACCTTTATAATATTTTACTGAATACTTCATCGAATCAAGATTTTCTGCCCGCCATCTTTCATAATCATTCGTACTATAAAATGATTTTACAATGGACCCTCGCTTTGCCTATAAGGATATTTTTGATTTTTTATTTCTTTAAATCACTTTCTATTATATTTATCCCTTGTTCCTCCATAATTTCTATTTATTTTATAATTTATTTTCATTCATTTCTGTAATTTACAAAAGCAAAAGTAAATCTCATAAGAATCACATCAAGTAACTAAGCAATACCTTCAATAACGGAGTAATGAAATAACTGATATAACTGGCTTTAAGGAGAGATGGCCAATACATGTGCAAGAAATTTATAATCAATCCTTTAATATGTGATCCATCAGGATCCTATAATATTTTGTCACATTCATATTTCATAAAAACAGCAATGTAAAAGAAAAACTCGATACAATCAATCCAAAGAAAATTAAGCCAGTTCAACTTAATTTCTCGCAGAAATATAATTTATCTCGCAATAATAAATTAAGAGGTGAAGTAATTGCTTTATATCTTTTGAAGAATTAGTGTTTTCAAAAACATATGCAATAAGGATATTACCTGATCAGTCATGATAAGCAGTCGCCCATAGCGCAAAGACCTTAATTTTTCGTCATTACTATAGTCTTCGCCAAATTTTAATCCCAATATCCGTACAAGAGCCGAGATCTCAGCATTTTCGATAGCCTTTAAAACTGTTTCATTTTATATCATAAAAATTAGATCCAACATCTCGAACTCATTTCCACTTCAGTGTCGACTATCAAAAAATTCAAGAAAAAAAAATTAAATAAGAGTTCTATGCGGAGCGCACATACAGTGCACGATATTTCTCGCTCGTCTATGAAATTATTTGGATGATTCCAATGATTATTCCACTAGATTTTAATCATTTGAATTATTCTGTTAGACCTTAGATTTATTCAAAGAAAATTTTTCTAATTTAAAGAGAAAATTTGATAATGTAATATCTTATAAAATCGTTTCTAATATCCAGAGGTTTCTGACGAATACCGAATCATTTAAATGTAATTATCAAAAAATGAACTATTTTAGCATCCATTCCTCGAACATTTGTCAATTTTCCTCGAATCGGAAAAACACCATATTGTTTCCGTCCAATTATAACGAGACCTGCAACTGCAAGTGCCTTCGCCGAATCACCTTCCGTTACGATTAATGTGCAATTATAACCATTCTTAGTACCTGCATCAATTGCATCTTCAAGTTTTGATAAATCCCACAAAGATCGCTTCATGGAATGGTTCAATGAAGCCTAAAATACACATATTGATAATTAATTCATTTATATTAGAAAAAGCAAAAGCGTATGCTTATGATTTTACATAACTCCAGAGAAGCAAGTAAAAAGAATAAAAACCGTATGTTGTTGATTGATGTCGCACAGCAAATGATGGATGATACCGCTATCTGTAAGAAATTTCTCGTAAAATGATTCTGGTATAATACACGTTGAACCGAAATTCTTCACTGACGTTGTGAGGTATTCTTTTGATTGTGATTCGAAAGTAGGATTTTCTATCAAAGAATTCACAAATACATGAAGTCGATTTTTAACCTGAAAATATTAATCAAAAAATATTATATTGGAACTGATTATTTCACTGCTATTTATGGTACAACTAAATGTTACTTTTCTTATTGTATTTATTGGACCATTAATTTTGAAATGTAAACGACTTTCTTGTGTTTTACAAAATTATAGCTCACCTGATGCGCACTTATGCATTTTTCGCAACTGGATCGTTGATCTACTTCTTGTTTTAATCGCGATACTAACTGGTTTACAACATAATCCACATGTCGTCCACCCTAAATTATTTTTAAGATATTACATCAAAATGTTTTATCGTTGCATTATTGAACAGAAGTTTTGTGCGTTATTACGATTGAGTTAAAAATAGATGCAGGGAATAAAATTACAATAAAATCAAACATATAAAAATTTGAAAATTTCAGTAAGACATTTAAAAAGCATGTTATAGTGAAAGAAAATAGGAAAGAAAATAAACACAATTAAACTGGACTATCTATTATTCTCTTTAAATAATTGCAACGACTTCATCATTTCCATGTGTTAAAAACTAACTTTCAAAGTACTGATATTGTTTACAAAACTAATGTGATGATACCCAGTATCACTTCGCGCTACAGCAATCTGCCACCGATCATTAACGTTACAATAAGACGGAACAGTGGCATTTGCAATATTTTCATTAGTATTTGTTGAAAACAGTTTTACGTAATCCTCGAATCCTAAAACCTTCAACATGATGAGGTCATATATCAGTACAAAATTACCGAAAAGAACATATATCACCACTAAATATTTTGTAGGCTCAAATTCAGAAATTTTAAAACAGACATATCAGATTAAAAAAAAAGAACTATTCTATTTACTCATACATTTTATGAAATAAAATAATATTAATGAAAAATATCTGCTCACCTCGATGTTAGTTCCGTTCAAAAATACATCAACGCCATCAAGAGTGCCAGCAATATCCACTGTCCTTCTTACCATTACTTCTATCGTATTTTCGTCTAAAGTTGATAAATTGAATTTGCTGAGATCAGGCTTAAATGTGACACAAGTATAGTCAACTGCGTTTGTGCCAAGATTACTGATGATCGGATCATCCACATCATTCATGTTATTCCGCCAGCACTAAAGAAAAAATAACGCTGATTAATAAATGGATTTAAGAAAATTCTTTACTGCCTTGAAAAAGACAACGATAGAGATGATATGAACTACACAATGATTACCTTTTTAAAATAATGAAATAAGAATGTTAAAAAGAGTTAGTACAAGACAGGTAGCAGAATTAAAATCATAATTTAAAGTGATTTATTTGAAATTGAATCAAGAAAAAAATTAAACTTCAAGAAATGAGTGTATGAATAACTATATATAGAACAACTTCCACATACATACAAATGAATAAAAATAATTCAGAAATATTATGAATACAATAAGAATATAGATTTACTTGAAAAAGCGTAATCCAGACTGCTTCGAACAAGTTTCAACAGAAAATTCCGTACTAAATATGTTGCATAACTTAGCGCCGAATCCATTTCTACCACCTGCAATTTTGGCAGCTCGATTAAAGGCTTTTGTTTAAATCATGTTTCCTCGACAAATTTGGAAAAAAAATTTTTTTCTAAACACTGTACGTTATGTTCTAAGCCGAGCGTCTACCAACAATAAACTTAATAAACTTAATGCAGTGATATTACTCTATCCAAGATTTCTATTGTTCGTATAGAAAACTGTTGTGAAAGATAATAATCTTTCACGACTTTTATTTACTTCTGTAAAAATAATAACATAAAATAATATGTAGCATATCATTTAAAGAACTAACCGACTATTTTCAATTCAGAATCGTCATAATTAGATGAAGTGAATAAGGTGCCAAAAATCATCGTAGGAACATAGATCCCTTCTGTTGGATGAATCTCCACTGGTATTCCACGGCCATTGTTCCAAATCGATATTGTATTTCCTTCTCTAAACAAAAGACTAGGAAAGGTTAAAATTAATAGCTGGTATTTGGAGTCTTTATAATCATTCCCATTCTGCTAGAAAAGTAAATAAAATAAATTCTAATATATATTTAAAAGAAGAACATTATTCAAAGGTGGCTAAGTATCGCATAAGCCATCAGTATATTTATTTATGCAATGTTTCAATTAATGAAGGACTTTATTATCGACAGTTTATTGAAAAATAAAACTACCTGTCAATATTAACAGCAATAGTACTCATTTCTGGATCTCGTCTTTTGTTATCAGCCGCATTAACCAGAATTTCATCAAAAATTTTTAGCAAACCAGGAACAATTCGCGCTTCCTTTTTAATATTCGTTTCATCATAGCATCATAAACATAAATCGGCTAAAAATAATAATGAGAAAATTAGAAAGGGAAAAAACTAGTCATATAATCTGGTTTTTCGAGAAATCTAAAATTTAAGAATTCTCTACCAATAAACCTCCAAAATCTGTAGTAAATGAAAAATGAAAAATACATACTTGCTCATCAGATAGAAAAGCAGAACCAATATAACTATCTGGTCGATAAAGTATATGCTTTAGAGGAGTCAGTCTTTGATACTTCTCTACCGATAATTTATTATTGGTAACTTGCGGTTCCGATTTATGCAGAACTATAAATTTTTGAATATTAGCGAATAAAATATTTGTTGTATGCTGATAGCATATATAAGATGAAGTAATTTCGATACTTGTAGGCTAATGTTTCTATAAAAACTATTATTGATAGGATTTCCATAGCATTTACAAGATTTGAATGACATGGTTTTTTTCTTTCCTTTCAGAAGCATCTCATCAACAAGAGCAAAAAATACTGACTATTGTTACGAACAGAACACTGATAGCAACGAAAAAGCAGCTGTTGAGAGCATCCGAATGAATGTGTCCCCAGATGCAAGCTTTTCTTCGAAATAATGAATGATCGTTCGAGACATCCATTGAATAGTATCTTATCAAAATACTTCATCCAGAGTTCTTCACTCACTTCAGTTAGTACCGTCGAATCTGAAATTCACAAACTTCTCAAAACAAAACATCACAACAACTCATCCAACTCTGCAATAAACGATATTAATGTTTTTAATGGACGATCTCTGTACGACAGAATAGAAAGCCGTCCAACTGTGAAATGAAAACGCATTTTTACAAACCGTTGTCAGACCAAACTTATTACAAACCGATGTCAGATCAAACTTACAGATCATTGCCGAGAAAGGAAGGAAAGATTTGGTGGATTCAGCAGGGTGTGCGAAGGTGAAGTGGACTAGTATGCATGGAAAAGAATCTTAATTGGATTTGAACTGGGTTTAAAATATTCAGTACGAAGTAATATGTTTGCTGAACCGGATCAAAATTTTAGTGCGTCAAAGTAGAATCATCTAATCTTACTTGAAATAATGTTTATTCAAGTTTTACTTAGCAGGGATATGACATCACAGACAAAAGATGAGATACACAATACACACTGACATAATATACACAATCGTAAATTAATCATTAACAATTGCAATAAGAGTACAGTAAATATTACTTAATTTACTTAATTATTCATCAAAATTAATTGCGCCGTGGGGAATTCTTTTGCATCCAAATAAAGCATTCTAATCAATATCTTACTCTAAAATTTAATTTCCATATTAATCATACAATAACACATATGAATATTTATAGAAACTACAGTATAATAAGAAGGATAATATTGTTCAACACAAGAAAACACACAACAAATTTGTAAGTTATAAATTAAGATTATTTGGTAGAGATATATATCACAACATGAATTAAACTCTACATATCACAATTTAAAACACAATAAACAAACAAAAAATTAGAGGGATTTAACATTATAACCGTAGGCGCCAACAATACATACTAAGATTATCTGCTGTAACTTACCTATTTATGGGTCAAATATTTTTTTGAATTTCCATCGAGCAATAATGTGTGAGCGTAACTATTGGTGCAATTTTCACATAAAATAACGTTGATCATCTTACCACAATTTATTGTTCTTTTTCATATTCTCGTTCAATCATCGAAAAATCTATTTTTTTTTCAAGTCTATTAACAATAGACAGATTCAAATGAGTGATGTAAAAATGAGTACTTCGAATATTTTTCTTAGGTTAATAGCTTTATTCATACATATGTAACATTTCACTTAGTTATAAAGAGGAAGGAAAATAGAAATCCAATAATTAATATTTGACACTTTCTAATTTGTTGCCTAAACAATTAATTCATTTGACAAAATATTTCGCACTTGTTTTCAATATGAGGTATTTTCTGTCGAATGATAAGGGCAAAAAGGTGAAGATATGTTCAAATTCTTAAGTTATATATTTCGAAAATTTTCGAGAAATAACTATAAAGTATAAACTGTGTGGAAACTTTTATTCAGTGCAAATTGGTCTCTAGAGAACTGAATAAGTAACACAATCAGTCTGAGTAACCAGCGCAAATTTGAACTCCTAGTAATTGAAACCGATTCATGTTCCAATCGCTAGTTCTAAAGAAGCAAAGAATTAATTTGATGAATCGATCACCTGTTCAGGAGGAATTTGTTGATAACAAAAATATCAGATTTAAGAATTTTTAAACTATTATTAAGAAAAAAATTTCGTTTCACTTATTTATATCTCTCACTGGAATGAAATGAACTAATAAATTTACAATTGAATCAGATATATTGGAATCAAAACAAAAACCCGTAGAGAAATTTAAGCACTCTTCATTCATTCCATGCTGTACAAAATAGTTATTTGAAGAAAAATATGCATCGATCATGAGCGATTGATGCTATTTGTTGCACTGCTTCTCAGTGGCGGCCGAGGTGACTGAAATAACTCAATGAGATGATTGGTATACACAAAATAAAAAGTTCTGAAAAATGTGATCCAAAATAAATCAAATTCATCGAGAGTTAGGTGTTAACTAAATCTGGTGTATTTCGTATATATCTGGTATAACTGAAAAACGCAGGAATATAAACATAAAAAAATCATTAATAAAGTGAAATTTGATTAATATTAGCTATAGAAGCGGAAAAAGCAAATTTAATCCATTGCTAACACTAACCGCTAATTAGAAGCTAACATCAATATTGCGAGCAAAAGTGCTTCGTTAATATCTAAGCAAATCCGAGCAAGAATTTTCCAAAAAATATTACCATATAATGGTTGTTTGATATTTCGTTATGTTGTTGCCTTGTCACCGAACATTTTTGAGTTGTTTTCGAAATTGACCATCGAGCAGATACTTTACGCTGTTGAGTTCCGCTACCTGCACTTGATGCCACAGATGCCTTAACAGAGCTTATAATTATAATAAATTTCATAACTCAAAGCAAGTTGTTTAAAAACCAATAATATTCAACAAATCTAACGTTTATTAATTAAAATAGGATGTTATGAAAAGTTTTCTGCAAAGATTCACTCATCAATCATCACGAATATTATTTCTGTAATACTGCAGTACTCTTCTATTCTCTTCATCACTAACTAATTGAACTTCCAAAGTTTTTTTCCTAAAAAATTCTCCACAATGATAAAAGGCATACCTGTTGTTGACTAATACTAGGTGTTCGATTCAGTTCACCTTTAATAAAACGTTCCACTTTATCCATGCAAGCTTCTTGATAATCATGTACCCAACGTACCCCATTGTAACGAGTTATGTGTCGTATATCAGCTGGCAAATCAGTATCGGCAGGAAAATCGAAATGCTGATCAAAAATCGGTATCACATTTTTATGATGATCGAAGGCACACCGTAGCTAAAACATAAATTACTAGTTGTAATTCTAATTCTAAATTTCAACATATTCTCAGTTCCATTCTCATTTTCTTTATCAATTCCGTATTCTTGAATGACTAATTGTAGAAAGCTTAAAATCATTAAAATGAAGAGCAATTTAAACAAATCCAAAATATTCTATTGAAGAGATTCGATCAATTACGGACGTTGGGAAAGAAAGGAAAGTTGGATTAAAATAAAACTAAATGAATGCTTCTACATTAATTCCCTATTCTTCTTTTTGTTATCCTTAATCAGTAAATAAAACATCTAGCAAACCTCTTTATGTATCCAGTCTTCACAGTTATGATCATTGAATAACCTATCCAAAGAATTTGGTGTTAGTACAAGAATGAAATGCTTCGCTGCTTGAATATTTTTCAACAGTGATGAATCAAATTTACCAGCATACAGTTTATCAACATCAATGAATACCTTCAACCGTAAATGCGTCAAAACGATAGATATGAAAGCATATAACAGGGCATTATTTAAAGAAATAAAAATCTAACTTAAATTTTGAAAAGGAAAATCATTTTCATCGTCAATATGAACAAAGAGATACTAAATAGAAACAGCAGTAAACGATTTGTCATGCATTTTGTGAGTATGCAATAAAATTACCTCTCCTCCTATCTTTCGCTTTCAACAGATAGAAAAATGCTAATCTTGATAAAAAGATCGTATTGAAAATTCCATATAATAGCGTTAATTGAAAATAAATGTTACCTTATATCCTCTAAGTTGAAGTAAAACTTTGATAAGGCTGGCCAGTTGATTACCCGTACTACGTCGATAACTTATGAATACATCAATTTGCTTACTCAGTATCGCAACTTCAATGTCATCGATATGTTTACTGTCTGTAATTTTTGCAATCCTATGAGGTAGTAAATCATAAATGTCATTATAATTTCATTAAAAGAATTTGCATTCAAATTTAGATTTAATTTAATTAATTTATTCAAAGTTTTACCTTGCAAGGCTTGCCTTAATTTGAGCCTGTGGATAGGATTATGCATGCCGCATACAGTTTTCATCATCTCATCAGTTAAAGAGGGTAATAAACTACGATTTAGACCCATACCAAGCATTTGATATGTATAAACTGATAATTCAGGGCTTAACGACATCAAGAACTGGTCTAACTGACTTTCGTCCACACTTCCGTAGTCAGCTGCGATCTGGAAGCATCACGAATTTACAAAATATTTTATTGAACCAAGGATTTCATCATCCAATTCTTAATCAATACAATGATTATTTCCATTTTATCTAGATAACAATATTTTAAGCAAGATTATTCATCATTTCGGAGAAAGAAGACAAACTTACTTTGAGGCTTTCCAATTCACGGATAAAGCGTTTTCTAAGGAGAGCAGAAGACATTTGAAGATCCTGTTCAAGTTCCTTTTCAGTTAGCAGAAGCAATAAATCACCATCGACCATATGTTTCGCAAATGCATCTGCATAGGGTTCAAATCCAATCTGCACAAATTTATACATAAATTAAACATGATAAAGAAAAATTTTTGTTTCGTAATTGCAGGACAATTTTTGACCAAGATGTATACGCTCTTTTGCAAAAGAATGACTGAAAATTTCACATTTCACACCGAATAAACTAAAAAAAAAATGAAGGGAAAATATAGCATAGTTGTTTTAATCAAGATTTTGTAGAAGTGACACTGAGCTTCTCTTCACAGTATTTGTCGATAGATATTCTGTCAAACCAAAACATTTTAAAAGAATATTTCGTTTCAAAATCTTGGAATTCGAATTTTTCCATAGACTGCTCTTGCATTTTCCCATTGTAAAAAAATAAAATTTAGGCGTTAGAAAAAAAAGAAGGAAGACAAGGCCAAGATTCAATAAACAATAGATACTATAGAAAAGTAGTATAAAACGAATCAACATGATATCGATAATTTAAGACTGTCAACCAACCTTCTTAACCCAATACTGCACATCAGCAATTGTCCAGCACGGTACCTGCTGAGTAAGCTTATACGGCACCTCTTCACCTATTATAGTTAAAGCTTCACTTGCAAACTTCGCGGCTACCTCATCTGGACTTGATGCAATTTCTTTAGTGCCGCTATTGCTCCTATTTCCTGCAATTCTTTTTCTGCTTGTTCGCCCAATTTTATATATTCAGTGCTCATTTCTTTTATAAAACTATTAAAAACAAAACTGAGGGAGTTTTTCACTCTCGTTATATTTATATAAATATTCCATTAAGGAAAGAATATAAAAATACGACGCACCTCAATATACAATCAAACAACCAACTCATATTTTTAAAAATTAATTCAGAATTTAAATTTGAAAAACTTGGATAGCCCAAAACACCTCAATAAATTCATCACCCTATGATCTCACAAGATATCGTCATGTACGATCATGTTTTCGCTGCATGATTTTAAAGATTGTCTCATTTTGAAGAATTCCTTAAAATTTTTACAGCAACAAGTTAAAATAAAATTAACTGTAGCTTTTATAGCAGAATTTGAAATAAATAAAAAGGAGAAAAGCAGATTATGGAAAATTAGGACGGTGACAGTATCTATATTCATGTGTATATCCGTATATTTATATTTTTTATGTTAACATTTGATTTTTGCATTATTACCCACAACGAATGACAGAATTATTGGTCAAAAATTCAGAAAGAAAATTTTTAGTAGTTAAAAATAGTAAAAAGAAAATATTCTTATCAAACGATAAAGAATTCATAGAAATCGAGGAAGTTTAAATCTAACGAACTCATTGTTTGAATCCAAATTTTCTTCTTTTGGGTTTGACAGTTTTCATTAGAAACATTAGAAAGAAGCTTCAAGTGCAAAAACTTATGAAAGTTTTTCGAATTCAACAGTTGATTTAAAAGTTTTTGAAAATTAACTAAGGTAAATATGGTTGCTCTACTGTCTTCTGCAAAAGACGTCCTTGAAAAATTCAACAACTTTTGACAAAAATTTCTGAAAATTCAAAGCTTCTGATTCTAATAAATAATAATTAACGAATCTCATTTTCTGATGCCCTTTATAGAAGGCTATATATCAAAAATTTCATAATAAGAAAAACTATGAAGAGAGATCTCACTTACTTTTTAGCTTTTTTCTTCAAATGATTCGTTTCAATGATGTAATTAGATGATGCTAAAAAATTTATGTCTTCTTTCGACTTCAATACAGGTAGCTTTTCATAGCTAATTATTATTTTCTAATCAATTACTTACCTTTACAAAGATGGAACATTTGAGAAATGTATGTTAGAACACAGTAATAATTGTAGCAACAAAAATAATGTTTATTTGTATCATTCTGCCCTTCAGTTTTGATTATGTTAGTATTAGTAATATAGAACGCAGCAAATATTTTTCACTTTTTTAACAACGAATTTTTCTCGTCGAAAAAATTTCATATTTCGTTAAAAAATTTTTTGGAAATTTCTAGAAAGATTTTGAAAGAATATCAAGTTACGTTCTATTTTTCGGTTCATTGCTAAAATTTCCCTTCAGCTTTCCCAGCGAAAAAATAATGGGAAAATCGCGACAATTTTTGCGCAAATAGTGACTACTACGTCACAAGTTGCTGCTGAAAAGATAATTTGTAAATTGCACAACTTACTTGAAAAACTTCAAGTTTTTGTTGATCTTTCTTTATTGTTGCTTCCATTGTGAAATGAAATGCAGCAATACTACGTGCTTCGCGACATTTCGATTTGAGCATCGGCAATAATCTGAAGTTAAAACTTCTGAATCAACTATAAGCACACAAAAGTGAAAAAATTCCAAAATTCTGGATGATAAAAGCAATCAATTTTGTTTAAGTTGGATTGCGAATTTCGATGGAAGTAGTAATATTGCTGTAATGCTTCCATCTTTTTAATTTTTCTTATATAAATTAACATTAGTGTATAAGGTCTTTCAACAAATACTTTTTCATTTCAGATTTAAATTGCACTTCATCTGTAGATGAAGTGCAATTTGTGAAAAAAAAAGTAAATAAAACCTTTCAAGCCATTCTTTTGGTCTTCCTTGTGAATGCTTGTAGTGATCACCTGCGAAGGTAATCGCTTGATGAGCAAGTAGAAATGGTTCTACCAGCGCTAAAGTACCCGACTTATTCACCGCTGCTTCCATTTCCTTTGTACTTCCAAGCATGCAAATTGCTAAACATGCGTAATAACGTGTTATATCGTCTGGTTGTGATGCTAGCAAGAAAAGCCAGTCTGGCACCTACAAATTATCACATTTTAGTATTTTTCTAGTTTCATTTTTTCTTCTTTTTTCCTCTCTTTCTTCCTAAAAATTACAGATCATATATTATTCAAAAACTAGCATAAAATTGCCAAGCATGTACAATAAAATCTCATGATCGTAATGCTTGTAAGAATCAGGCCACTATCAACCATTACTAAATTATAATTATATATAGCACTAATAAATAGTAAATTTGCCAACCAAATTGTCTCTCGATAGATAAATTGAAGAATGAAATTCAAATCTTGTATGACGAATTTAAATCGAGTACTTTTGGAAGAGCAAATAGTGTCGACAGCAAAAAGATACCTTTAATGTGACTCATACAGTTTGGAATGAATCAATTCAATTCCTATGAAAAATGTAAACAATTTTTTCCACAAAGATTTTTGGACAGACTAATAAATAATATGAAAGTTGAAGAAAATGAATAATAGTACACAGATGGAAATGAGAGATAAATCAATATACTATATCTCTTCCATATCCCTTACAAACCTTATCGTTTGCAAGTTTCTCATTAATTTTGTTACTTCAAATACTTTTTCAAATCATCATTCCATAAAATCATTCTCATCTATGATATACAGATAGAGAAAGTGAGGGACAAAATGCATTCCTGGCTCCAAATCTAAATCAAAGATTGATTCCTTCCTAACTATTGGTCGAGAATTCGTCATGAATCACTAAAGAGATAGATAAGATAATAAATTTGTGATGTTATCAGAAAAATGCAACTGAAGTATCTATGAACTAAAAAGAATTAAACTCATCTACAAATTAATTGAAAGAAGCATAAAAATCCATTAGTTGCAAATAATTCAGGATGCATATAATCACAGAAAGTGAAACATGTAATAATGATGAAGTTAATTATAATATACCTTCTTCTGAATAATTTTTTTCTTTGCTTCCGAACAGCTATACAACGATAGGTTGGCAAGTGCAAGAGCAGCGTGCCGTAAAGTGATAGGTGTCTCAGTAGCACGTTTACACGTCAGAAGGATGTGATCCAAAACACCATACTCAATTAGCCTTGAAGTGTAATGTTGTATATTATAAAAGTATCCATTAAATTCTTCAAAATGGAAAAAAGCAAAGATTCCGAAGCAACAATTAAAGGGTAATTCATCCTTCCATATTGCTGCTCTTCTCAGTCACACTCACTCACTTTCGAACTAACTAATCGAAGCACAATATCGCTAAAGAACTCTCATCTTTTACTTCTCTCTTCACAAACCTGTAAGTGGTAGCTGTTGAATGCTTGAATAAGCTTTCCATAATCGACAACGACATTCGCTGTTGTTCCGGATTTTTGTTCAACTTCTCGGCTGTTGCAACCAACTTTTTCAAATAACCTTTGTTAACTACATATTCTCGATTGTTCAGTGAAAGGCATTCCTCTAAGACACGTCCGCATGCTAATCGAACTGTAAAATACTTATTGTATACAACCAATTATTTCTCGAGATAAGCAAAATTCGAAAAAAGAATCGACGGTTAAAACAAAAAAGATAAGAGAGGAAGTAAGAATTCTTATGAACTTAATCACATAATTGCAGAAGACTATCAAAAGATTCTAGAAAAGCATAAGATTAGGCTATTTATACTATTATAAACAGACAAAAAATCGGCATTATTCTAAGAAATTGAAGGAAAATTCAATTTAATTTAAAAATTTCATTAAACTTTCCATTTCTATATATTTTTCATTTAATTTTTCGATAGTTTCTTTAAAACAGTGCAATTTCATGAATGGCGTGAGATAGAATAAGAGAGAGGAAAAAACAGGAAAGATTCTTTTCTTTTTATTCACTGATAATCATATATTTTTCTAGTTAACTTATCGAAAGTTTTGCTTCCTTTTCTTTCTTCTTCATACACTATCCATCAATAACTTTCAAAACTTTATAATTATGTATTATAACAGATAAGATAGATAAAAAATAGTAAAATTTTAAAATTTACCAGGTTCACAAGTCTGTGCCTTAATGAAATTCATAATAAGCGAATCGAAATAATTTTGATCACGTAGATAATCGCAAAGTGCATATGATAAATCATGTGAAATTTTGGGAACATCCATGCCTTCGTCATGACTTTTGCTATTATAGTGCATCCCTATAAGATAATTTTTCTTGGCATGTACTGTTCGCAATCTTTTAATAAAATTTATGACTTCGTTTGTATGATTGGTTCAATAATTAATTTTATTTTATTTCCATATTTTGCATTAATAAAATAAATATATTAGATTAAGAAAGACAAACTGTTATAATTCCTCTGCATCAAATAGAATTTTAAAAATTCATAAGCTAATTTTAATTTCAATGGTTCATACCGCAACAGATACACCACTCATTTGAGAATCTATTGGAATATCAAGAGAAATAACTTTAAAATGTGAGACGAAATAAACTTTCTCAGGATCAATCAATCTATGATGCACTACGAAAAACAAATTATCCAGATGTTAGATCAAGCAGCGTGTTATGATGAATCAATATAATGCTAATCATATTACATGATATGTATAATATACTAGAATAGATATTATAGATGTATTTATCTTTATTTAGATATTGGTTGAAGTTTTTTTATAAATTATTATTAGATAACATTTGTTGGTTTCCGTATCTTGTTTCTTTTTTAACTTTGTTAGATTTTGTAATTTAATAAATTCCTAAAAAGTCTTTGTTGTTTAAAGTTTTTGTTGCTAATTTCTCGTCATCTATGAAAACATATGCACAACCTAAGGAAGAATAACATAGATTGTTGATTATTGACTACTACGATAATACATTTGTTCTGGCACTGGCTAAACTATTATACTGAATTCCGCTTTTCTAATAACTGAAAATGGATCATATAATTGTTGACTTTTATTTAGAAAAAATATTGAATTTTTGTTTGAAATCTGTTAAAGAAACCTCAATAATCTGTTCATCACTGCCTTGAGCAATATGTTCGAATGCTTTATCGATAAAGTTTTGATATTTTGATAATTTTGTCTTTAATGTATGCATCATCATCACCTGTTCTGTATGTGAGTGCTTCGTTAATGGTACACTGGTTACTGTATCCTGCAATATTAACGCTATAAAGGATCAGATTTCTTTGCTCAATAACACTTCTTTTAAAAGATATAACTATTTACAATACCGATTTCAAAATCTTTTAGAAGTAATTACATATATACATTACTTGAAATAAACTGAGACGGCTGGGTGATGATGATCGTGGATCGGCGATTGGCGACAAGTCATCAATAGTAACATCCATTTCGGGTGCCGGTAAGGAGCAAACTCCGGCAGATGAACCTTCACTTTTGAAGCGTCTATATTCTGATTCCTACAAAAATTGATATCTTAAATAATATCGAGTAAAAGTTCTTTATGTTTAAAATAAAGCAAAACACTATTTTAGAAACAAAAATCTCTACTTTGCGATATCTACGTTGGCATTTCTTTTAATTCATAATGTCCATGAAAAGAGATCATAAATAGGTCTATTAGCAACAGTAACGACTAATAGTAGCAAATATAGATGAATACTGATAAATTTATAGATAAAATAAAAGTTTATATCAGATGAGAATCAGTTCTTGAAATGATCTATTCAAATTCCATGTCTCAGAATCTTATTACAATCTAAATGCAGTATTAAAATTATCTCTTAGGAAACCGACAACCAACAACAATGCGAGCAGGACTTTTAGTAATCAGATGGAGATAAGGGCTATGGATTCTAACTATATATCCTCAGTAAATCCATATTTTGCTTGAATTCTTTCCTCATATAAATTACAAAATATTCATATTTATTGAACTGGAGGATGACAGGAAGGTCGAGTCCTGATATGGCTCCGCAGATGACAGGAAAATATGAGCAGTGACATGCATGATGACATTCTCACACAGATTTGACGTCAAAAAGTTTTTATCATATTTAACAAGTCATGTATATTTATTTATATATGTAAGTATGCATATGTATGTCAGCGGCATTATAAGTGTATTTATGCGTAGGTGTATAGCTGTATGTATGTGTAAGCATTTCGTAGTCTCACCAATTCCTATTTTTTTGAATTTTTTTTTTGTTCATATTTGATGCAGAAGCCTATTTCAGTTCACGAATCTCAAGTGCATTTTTGAGATATTCTATGCTATACCTTCGTATCCCTTAAGCATTTAGAGAAACATTTCCTGATGGAAAATCTTATATTGCTTTCACATCTTCTACTTTCTCTTAACTTATTTCATGTGGTTCTTTTTGAAATAAACTACTGTTAAAAGTGTTAAACAGATACGGTAGAGTGATTAATACTAACTGTAAATATCTTATGTTATGCACTTTAAATAAACAGCAAACTAGATAGTATAAGATATCAGTAGCTGTTATATAATTTCCACTAACTGTTATTATATATTCTTTGATTATATCATTTTAGGTTTATTTAAAAATTGTTTTATAGATTTGTGGAAATAAGAAAATGGACATGCAAAATAAAAATTCGGTAAATATAAAAAGAAAGTTAGAATTGAAAAAAATTCTTCAATATTACTGAAGTAATAGGAAAATTATATTTGAATAAAATTTAGGACGAAATGATAACTTAATTTTATGTGAAAAAATTACAACACCAAACGCCTATCAACATGAACAAAGTATACCAATAATAATTATATTACGGTAGCCCTTCTATATTGTTCTGTCAAACATTCTTTGTAACCTCTATACTATCTCATAACAATTATAGCAAAAAAGAAAAAATTAACAGAGAGACAGATCCGTCCACAGATTTTTCCTTCATTTCCATCCGGAAACTTCATTAAAAGACCTGTGCCACAGTATAACGATAAAATTATTGCTATCTCATGAAAGAGTTGTACCATATCCAAATGCTAAGATTCTACTGCAACTATTTCTCCTTGTATAGCAGAACAGATCGTATGTTCGGTTTTTTTTTTTTTTTTCCCGATTTTTGAGGATAATTGCATTATCATAGCATAATCGTCAAGAAAGAAGTGAAATTTTATCAAAAATTATATTAAAAGATTTAAAAAAAAAAGACATGTAAAATAAGCAATATGAAAGAAAAAACAATAATGCTAGAAGAAAAATGCTAAGCTAAAAATAATATTAAAGAAATCAACGAGACCTTCCGGGATGTCGATGGCTGATCATCATTGCCAGCGACATCACCGCTGCTGTCTGGGCAGGGCGTCGACAAGGACTGCTGTAATCGTATTTCTGCGCTTGATGCCTGAAAAAAACATTCCGTAATTATTCGTTTTCTATCTTTTCAACTTCTTAGATTCGGACTACTCTATTGATATTTTTTCCTTACTAATCTAGATTTTTATGAAGATTATTATAATAGATAAATATGGTAGAAACTAAAACTAAACAGTAATTAGTTATTTAAAAGTAAATATTTTTGTTTCTATGAGATTACTGAATGATCGACAAACTAAATGTTAGAAATAGAAATGGACACTAAGTCAAAACGGTGAGAAAAAATATTAATTTGATATTTTTCACGATAATTCAAATTTTAGCTTCTACGAATTACTACCTGTTAAAAAAACAGGAGATATTACGTTGAAATAAATACAATCGATAAAAGTTGCAAGATCATACAAAACAAAAAAAAGAATTAATTTATTTCCTCCCAACTAAATATTTACATCAAATCAGTGAAATAGATATTTTATTCCTTCAATAATAATTACAAGAAAAAATCTATAGGAAATGGTTTGAAATAATGCTTAGAGTGTGAAGAATTGGATTCTAATTGAAAATAAAAATTTACAAAAATAGATCTGCTCTTCCGCATAAAAAGCACTACATAGGTTTATGTCAAAAAAATTAATGTCTAAATAAGAAATTTCATGAATTCAAAATTGCACGCTTCGAGGAAACTGATTAATCTCGCTAAAACCGTATTCTTAGGATTATATCGCAACGTCTGTTTTTTTTTTTTTTTCAATTTGCTTCTGTATCTGAGAGAAGGAAAGTTGAGAAAGTAACAGGACTACTCCTACATGTCATCGACTTACTTAAAAACATCTATAATAAAATCTACGCAAAATAAATCAGTATATCAAACTGTAACTTCATTAACGATGAAAAAATAGAGAATTAAAAGTAAATGAATTTAAACTGCTAGTATGTTAATTACAAATAGTCCTGTAAGTGATGATTGCTACCGCAGCATGGTCCGACTCGATGTCCTTATGTTGTAGATGCGCAAGGAAACACGGATCTTCCACAGTACTGACTTGTCTTATCAAAGCATTATTGCTTGTGGTCGCTGTGACCGCAGTTTTTCCAATACCATTAATGCACATTGGGCTTGATCCTGAAGGTATAAGAGATGTGGCAGAAACCGCATCGACAGTATGCTGCTGACTGCTATCGCTCAAAGGTGGTGCGGAACGTGGTGGAGGCGGCGGAAGGGCAATTGGTGGACGACGTGGACGAATGGTAGCAGCAGAATCCATGGACTGATAAAGACGAGTTGATTCATATAACGATGATGAGCTCGGACTCAGACGGCATTCAAAATCGTCATCATCCAATTCGAACCACAAATCATCTGTCCTGTAACTACTTTTACAATTAACTTTTAACAGTCGCCAAAAATGACCTTTGTCCTTCTCTCAATTAGTTATATCGAACAGAGGTTATAAATCATTCTGTTTCTGCCAATTCCTTTCCTCCTGCTATACTGAAATTCAAAGTGTTTTCATACTCTCTGATTATTTTAAAAGAATAAGATTAGTAAATAATATATATCACGATCATCCATAAATCATTTGAAATATTGAAACTTGCAAGTAAATCTAATTTTAGAAGGTTTGTATAAAATTCGAAATCTTTTAAAATCCTAAAGGAAAGTTGTCAGCTTTTCAGAGAACAGTCGCAATACTAATTGAAATGATTCCACGATAAAGAAAAATATAATGGAATAATGATATTATACAAAAAGTGAATAATTGGATTATAATAACATAAAAAAAATTACCACGGAAAAGAAATAATTTTGATGAATAACATCTAACTGCTGAATAGTTTGTAGAACTATAATAATTTGATAATGATTTCTAAAATTTTTCAATTCTTTCTATATTTATAGTTACAAACGCCTTTTAAGTCAAATTTCTTGCATTATTTATAGAGATCAACCGATCATCATATTGTAATCCTAATTTTTCTACCGATTATTAGTAATTTTCATTGCTATAAAGTTACACATTGCTCATCTGACTGGACTATGATTTCCGAACTCCATATCATTTAGCATACAATCTCGAATGGAATTGAAGATCTTCTAATATTATTAATGATATTTTTTCAAAAGCAGCAATCTTAACCTCAGTTGTTATCGTCAGTATAAAAATTACAAATTTTGGTATCTTGAGAATTAAAACGAAAAACATAAAAAGTTGAAATTGAAAGTTTCAAAAAATAAGATATTTAAAAATATAGGACTTAAAAGAACAAAAACTTCTTTAAATTTCTGGCTTATAAGAAAGCTTTAAAATTTAGTTATACAGTTGGAAAAATGATAGAAAATCTCGAAAAAACAATTTCTGTACATATGATCTCTTTTAATGAATGTTGAAAGTGAAAAAAAAACTGAAACTTAGCGTGAGGGAAAGTTGAAAAATGAAGAATAAATTTGCGAATTTGAATAAACAAACAATTGAATACTCATTTTCAATATAATATGTCATCAATTAAATAAGACATATGCAACAAATAATATTTCCCACAATGCCATTTTGCTTATTTGTAGTATTCAAAAGACAACCGTATAATATCAATATAAATTAGGGATATTTTCGGCTAAATGATACCATCAAATCTAAGTTGACTAATACAATAAACAGTTCAAAAATCATGGCCAAAAGACGATGGAATCCAAAGATAACCATTGAAGAGTAAGAATGATATTGATTGCAAATAGTTCAGTTATCATATAATATCCGTTGCACCGAACATTCAAACTGTCTCGTATCGCTAATAATAACTTTACGTATTAATATTATTTTTTAATTAGCTATTTTTTGATGCTTACTATTTTGAACATATTGTTTTATTCCCTTTTTTTGTTTATTAATAATACCTATTGAGTTCCTTTTGTATAACATAAAGAACAATAAAAGCAAAGCCATTACAGTCCCATGTAAATCTCAGACGTACGTAACACACAATATATTCGACTTAAAGATTCAGTCAAGAAAAATAGATGTTCAATTGAAAAATCTAGTCAAATTTGGAGTTTAATTTAATAATTAGAAAGATCGCTTTGCGATCTTGGGAAAAGATGAATGCTTTACATTCATATGAATACCTTAATACCCTTATCAAATATTTTCACAGATTTATATATTAATTCTAGCAGTGCATTCAATTAATCTAATAAATTATTATGTATTCCATTGATTGACCTATCCGAAACTATGATATGAAAAACATCAAAGAATGATCAGTTTCTTTGAGAAAATATTGGGAATATTTCCATTGAAATTCTCTTTTTTAATGCTTTCGACATAAACTTATCGTTTCCTAAATTTCAATTATGTCGCAATTTTTCTTTCTATTCTTAAGGCAGGGAGGAAGAAGTTGGCAATAAAGAGATTCAAATTATTGACAGATTGCTGACATATCATAAATGAAACATGCGATTGTTTCATTTATGTTAAATTCCTCAGAAAGATTTAAAGATCGTCTCTTGTAACTGCTCGCTAAATAATCGATAGTGCTATTCGTAATCTGTCTGAAGTGATTTCACTGGTAGAAATCTGCAAACAAACAAATCTAAAGGGGTAGTGAATGAATAATCAGTAACAAGCAATTTATGTGTGACCGAAAGATCGAGCCAAAAATAATACTATATGTATCAGGCTACTGTTCATATAAAGATTGTTATCACTAAAATCGGAATAAATATAAAATAAAATAAAGCTATCTTTCTTCCATTCCAGAAACTTCTTTCCTATTTAATATTCAAAGTGAGGCAAACAATTCGGGAATGCCTAATATCAACTGGTTTCACAATACAAATATATCCGAAATGAATTCCCAAATTTTTATAATAAAAGGGTTTATCACTTGATTAATTTAGGTTTATCACCGTCTATATTCTAGAAATTTCGAGCATCCTATTTATATTTTAATTAAGACAGATAAAAATAGGACAAAAAATGGAATTTTTAAACAATGGTGGAAGCAATGTTGGTAATACAGCCATCCATCACTTTTGAGAACAATTATCATTAACAGTTACTGAACTGAACTGGCACAACTCTAAATTTACTAAATATTACCAAAAAATTTTTGGATTATAGGAAAAAAGTTTTCAATTGTTCGTATAGAAGTTTCACTTCATTTTAGCAACCTACAGAATCGTGCTTCAAAAGAATGAAGCATTTCCTCGAAGAGAGATGAACGACTTCATGCAATTATGCTTAGAATAAAGAAGAAGTAGTCTATGATTATCGAAATTATTCTACAAGTATTTTTACTGACAATTTTTATCAAGTACCGATTGTTCCTCTTGTCGATTGTTTTGAAGTTCGTAACTATTATAAAATATTTTATAGCAGATCAATCATCAACTACGACGATATATTACAGTAAAATTTCTAATTCTGGTAACACTTCTATCAAAAATATATCAATAATTATCACCCTTATCACCATTAATTATTTTCATTTGTTTCGACAAAGTGATACCAACACATAAACTATCTCTACAATATTAATCCTTAATATTGAGTAAACTTAATGAAAAAGAAGAACGAAGTCTCCCTAACTTTCTGATAAACGAAACTCTTACAGTGTTTCGATGCTTGCTTCTTTTTCCAGTTCATCCAGCCTATGAACGTGATCTGTTATCGTCTTTTGTTGCCGCTTTTCATCATCAGAAGACAACGTTAGTTCAGATGCCGATAAGAGATGATCATCTGAGCAAGAATAATGCGTACCAACTAAACTGTACATTCGATCACTTTTGCTTCTGCTCGCTGTTCTGGCAATCCAAGTAATAATAAAACAGACAGCTCTTTGTTGTAATAGTAACAGTGGCTGTTAATGTAGCAATAACAGTATAAAAGTAACCAAAACGTTTCATAACGAATTTTACTGAATAGATGGATTAAACTGACACGATCGTTGACAATGCGGAAAAATGATATAACTAAAAATATGGATAGTTTTGACCAATTTATCTGGATTCAAAGTCTAGACTGGCATCAGCTGATGATAATAGATATAGTAATCATTACATCGAATGATCACAAAAGCTATTTTTGAATAAAAGAATGTTAAAAGGAAATAAAAAATAGAAAAAATATAAGGAATATTTACAAAGAGAAAGAAATGAGACTTATTGGAAAATATTGCAGGAAAGGCTTAGAATTTTAAAGACTGCGAGCAGCTCAGCATCAGGAATTTAAAAGAATCAAGAAGTGGAAGTGAAGTGAACATTTTGTTTGCTGGAAAACTGCGACTGTTCGTTTATGAAACCCTTATGACGAAGATATGAGTAATCATTGATCAAAGAATAATTGCTTTCCTAATAATGTCTTCATTTTGGTAAAATATTTTGTCTCAAAAAAAAAGCACTCCTAATTCGTAAGCAATTCTCTTCAGTCCTAGATTATATTTAGGAAAGAGAAGGAAGAATAATTCTGAGGAAGGAAAGATTTACTTCGGCAAAAATATCGTTATAAAAAGCATCACTTTCTTTGAATTATTATGATAATATGTTGGAAAAGCTGACGTCTCACAGAGTTATTAGAGTAAATTTAAACAATAAAAGAAACTAGAAATAAATATTAAAACGTTGGCGAGAAGAGAAAATGGGAAGGAACCCAATCAAAAAAATAAAAAGTCAAAAAAAATAAAAAATAAAAAGTAGAAAATACAGCTCTCCGACGACAGATGAAATTGAAAGATTATAAATGATGATGTCAGTGATGGTAACGATGACGATTTGGAAATAGTGCAACGAAAACTGCAACACTATCAGTCCTTTCTTTTAATTCTCTCCATTTTCGGCAACCAGTAGTACACCGAGAACCATTGATCGAAACTAATAGGTTCATATTCAATTATACTACTTTTTTGTCAATTTCTTTCATCGCAATGAATCATTAGATAGTGGCAAAACGAAGTTAACAACTGTTGACTTTTTTTGTCGGTATAAATAAATATCAATTCGTATAAAAAAAAATAAAAAAATGAACCAATATGCAGAATATTATAATATATTTATTAGAATGTATCTCTATAACGATAATTGATACATCGTTTCTAATTTAATTCGACTTAGTAAAAATAAAGGTACAGTTGATATGTGGATTCTTCTACGATTACTTATTTTGATTAACCTAAATTCAACTATTTATATCTAAAGAATATGTTATGCGTGGTATATCTGAATGTTGCTAAACAGAGCAAATTACAGACTTCAAATAGAATTCCTATTTAACCATCTTTATAATGAAAAGGATGAAAGAATCCAAGTCATAGAACAAAATACACTAGTCATGATTTATACAGCCAGTTTTTCATTTTCAATTTCTTTTAAATCTTTCATCATATTAAACGTATTCGCTCAAAAACAACAGTTCTTCAGCCAGCCGTCAAATCATAATTCTAAGTTATGTGAAATCAACAGCATGTCCTATATATATATATTCATTTAAGCTATCCCTGAAATCTAATTTTTATTATAAAAATTCATTAGATTTCTCTTCTACAAATAAAGCTTCCATCTAGACACCATCACACTGATTAGTATCGACAGGTGGTGAATTATACCATCCAGAAACTTGGGCAGCAAAATCGGCAGCAATAAGCGGCAAGATTTTGAAGCAGTTTATTTAGCATATAATAAACAAAGATCTGTTATGTGAAGTAACTTAGACCAGAGAAGTTTAGAATTGCTCAGCTCACAATTCTGTCTAAGTGGCATCGATTTTACAAGAATACTATCAAAATTCCGACAAATAAAACTCCAACAGTTGTTTCACTTTTAAATGATTCTACATTCTAGCTTATTTCGAATTCTTATTAATTTGAGAAATGCATTCATGATATGTTGAGCTCTGCAGAAGCATTTCAAGACCATTTGCTAAAAGATCGAATTCCATTACAAATCTTATTATTCGGTCGTACTTATCAATTGAGAAATAATAATGTTTCAGTTGCAAACATCTATAAGAAACCGGAAAATATGTGATGACTCAGATCTATTGCCTTACACTTGATCCACTAAGTTACTACTACCATCGGACAGAAAGCTTCCAAAGAATAATGTTGTAAAACAAGAAGAATGTATCACCAAGTTCTCAAGTTTAATTAAAACGTCAAAAATCGATAATCAATCGCAGATCGGTTTTTTTATTAAAAAGTTATAAACAGAGGAATAGAAAGAGTGAATAAAATGAAATGATTTGGCTCATAAGTTGAAAAGCAAGACGTAGTAAACTAGCAGACGCCATCATCAGGCTCAGCAAATAAATCGATTCATCGGTGTTTCACAAAACATCGTCAAAACGTCATCGAGAAGTGCTCGCTAATTCGTAATCTAATACTTACATGATAGCTGTACATATTTTATTAGTACAACTATAATATTTTTAAGCTCTTATTAGAAGGAGAAAAATGATCGGTGTTACAATGAAGGGAAATTATAAAAACATGCATGAAAATCATAGTTACTAAATTAAAAGTATAAAATGATGATTTACGAATATTTAAATCAATTCCGTTCATCATAATCATCGAAAATGTCTGACTCGGTTGTCTCCAACTGCATGAGCGTTGCACTAAAAATGCTTCATGTCGCATTGATTTGCTACTGCAGTTATGCAGTAGCAACGCCATTGCCCACCAAAGAATCGCTGTTTAAGAAGCATACAGCAGTATTCAACGTAACAAACCCAATGTTTTTGGAGAACATTAAACCGGAAAAAGTGCTCACAATGTTAGAAGATGTGTTCAGAGAAGTGCTTGAAGAAATAAAGAACGAAACATATGATAAGATAGACAAGCAAGGACGTCAACATCGTCGTCGTCGAATGCTCCAAATTGACTGGAATGTGCCAAAATTGATAGAGAACCGAAAAAGAAGCCTAAAAGCAGATCGAATCAAGCCACTCATCAAGCCTTCTCATCGAAGAAATTGAATTAAAGAAGCAGCAAATGTAATACAGCGGTAAACTGTCGCATGAATCCACTGTCTTTTAATTCAAAAATATAAAAATTTTACAAATACAAAAATTTTTCAAGTATAAATCACTTTTATGTTTTAATATGAATGCTTATAAAAATTAGAGTGATTAATACTGCATGCAACATATAAACTGCAAGGAAATACAGAGAAATATTGCATTTCCTAACACTTTCATTTCTATCGGAATAAATGCCATAGATGAAAAAGGTATAAGTGTCCCCTCCTTTCATCTGTTAGATTAAGAGCATATAGCGATGAAATAAATATCCACCCAATATCATTCAATTCTAAAATATAATTTAAGAAAAATACTATCCAGTTTTAAGATATTTATTTACTTACATTGAATGATAGGAAGCGAAATAATAAGAAATGCTTTGATTTAAGGTAAGAATTTATTTCTCAATGAAAAGCATAAGAGCCATATAAGAACAAATCAATTTTGTGAATGAAACGTTTTGAATATTGTCCAACTATTTCATCGAAAAGAACTTTCAAATTTAGTGGAAGAATGAATATATACGTAAAAAAAAACATATATATATATATATATAAAATTATTTACCAAGCATAACTAAAAATGAACCATAATTACAATGTCAAGAGTGTGCCCATATGACATAAATGTTACAAAGTGTCTAGGATGAGTATTTGGAAAGCTCATCAAAGATATTTCTAAAAATTAGTAGCCTTTACATCTGATACATGACCATAGTAACTATATAGAGGGAAATGTATAACGGTGCAGAAATCTTAATTCACTTAAAGTTTTTAAGAAATGCAGCTGAAGTTAGATCAAATGGGTTGCTATTTTATTACTAATGAAGGATTAAAAATTTAGAAGAAAATGAACAACCTTCCCAAAGGACTTCGTCGAACGTGGCTAACAGAAGCATCTTGTCTGGACAGTTGATAACGATCATTTTCTACAGGGCTTACTCGACAATTACCATTTGATACCGTTACCGTACGACGGGACTGACGTTTCGAAAAACCGGTATCACCATTATTCTGAAAAATAATTTCGTTTTTTCCAATTTTTTGAAGTTTCATAAAAATCTTGTTAAAAATATTACATCATGTATTCAACTTTCCGTCCAGCAAAAGTAAGGGAAAGTGGTCCAAATTTTTGCAATTTTAGCAAAATGAGACATGGTATAGAATTTGCACTTACAATAGCAAGTTTGAATTTGTCTTTTGGGGTAATGACAGATGGAAAAACGGTTGTGGATCGGTAAATGTCATGGATGATGAGGTGACGGTTCTTGTAATGGCAGAAGTGTCATTTAAGCATCCACCGGCAACTGCTGTATCGTTGCTTGAAGGAATCAGTTGCCGGGGTTGTTGCTGTTGTTTCTCCAAGGTAACCGTTGTGGTAATTATCGCTATTTTCGTGTTTCAAATACTAAAATTTACTTTTTATTCAATCATTTTTAGAAATTTTATGGATTTTATCATCAATGCGACATATATTGCATCGTTGAGGAGAAACAAATCATTGGAACAGATGTACAAATAAAACGTATATAGTGATAGGTAGTCCATAGAGCAAACAATGTAGGAAGATTCATTATTGAAATTAGAACGGAAAGAAGATGAAGGTGGAAAACTGGAGGAAAGATTCAGATTCAAACAAGCTATTCTTTAAGAAAATTAAATCAGAGGATTTCAACTTAAAAGATGTATCCTAATTAATAATTTACGAAAAAATATAAACATATGAAGAAAAGTTATATTCTAAAAAAATTCGTCAATATACTAAAATCTAGATAAATATACAAAAAATGAACCATCAGTCTGAAGTCAGATCCTATTCACTTGATTATCAATCAATTTTTTGTTCAGATGATATAAATATATAAAGTGATACAAACATTATGATAAGGAAATATTTTCATGAGTAAATAATTTTTGATCCATTGGGTTTTCATTTCATACTTTAGCTGAAAGTAAAAAATAAAAATGATTAAAACAGTGGCGGAATAATCCAGACAAACTAGATTCAATGCGACGTGACGTCATGAAATGCTGATATCAGCTATCATATCATAACTACTTCAAGAAGTACTTGTTTTGAATGCTGTTTATTAATATATCATTAACAAATCGCCTATATTTGCCGTTAATGGCTCAAATTTTGGATAAATTTTATAAGAAAATTATGAGAAGGATTCAATAAAGAGATCTGTGACAAAATAAGTGCAAAAATACTACCTCACAACAGCAATTTTGAATTTTTCCCCAAAAATTCCAATAATTTCCAGAACTCATCCATTTTTTTTCAGAGGTTATCTTAGATTCATCCAATACATAAAACTTGAATAAGCAAAAGAAAAAAAAATCAAATTATGCAGTCATATAAATTATATATATACAAGTCTCCGATTTCGGCAAGTTGATTATTAAACGATATTATAATTTCTGAAAAAGAACAATGAGAGAGTATTGAAGTTTTAAATCTTGCGCTTTCTTTCCTATTCTTTTCAATATTTAAATGATATATTCATCTTTATATTGTTTGTTATAAATAGTTATTTATATTGCGTTTTCGTCATGAGTTTTTGAAATTCGTAAACCATAATTGGTTAAAGTAAAAAGAAATTTAACAGATTCTTAAATTAAGTAGCTGAAGTTCTACATATTTCTTCCAACAATGATATTCATTTCACCCCAAGAATGATTGGCGATAATGATGCTTGTTATAGTATCATTAAATAATTAGACTGTTCAATAATAAGGATGATAAGGATACTAATTACTAAAACCGATAGTGGAAATATCATTTTTCATGTGAATGTCGAAAAGAAAAAATATATAGATCGCATCTGGTTTTCTTCAGTTAGCTAAACTGCTAGTGCTCGATCTACTAATTTTGACTTTCACTTGCTGACTCACATACATCACACAAGTAATCAGAATATGCGAAAATAATATGAAGAATAAACAATTTTCCTACTTGAAAACTCCCAATAAATTTAACGCAAAATGAGTAAGCAGGAAAAAAGAATTGTTTAAGATTCAAAATTTCAAATGCCTTGCATATATCTACCAATAAGATATTCTAAACCTATTAATTACCCCACTAACTTTTTTTCATTTAGGCCACCTTTCGACGATAACTTTTTGTGACTATCATTTCAGATTCAGATTACTGCAGTAAATCCTTCAAAAATGTTTCTGAGTGACAAAAATCGTCCACCCGTTCAACACGACGATACACTAGAAAAATAGTTTTAGCAAATATTTTTAAGATTATAATTTGCCATAAAAGCACTAAATTTTTTGTATTACTTCAAGATATTTTTTTCCATATTTTCATACATTTCCTTATTTTATTGCAAGATGTCATCAAAAATTTCATTCATATTTATTTTCATTTAAAATTCAACATTTTTCAGTAATTTGATGAGAAGAAAACTACATAGTATTTGATAATTAGTGTGCATTCAATAAAAAGTAAAAGATGTTTTTATATTTATATCGGTTTTGCTAGAAAATTTCCTCTGCCTATTAGCATTTTTAAATTTATATATATAAGTTTTTGGGGAATTTTCGAAATTTCTATAACTTCAATTGATTGAAAGGGAAACCTTTCAATTTTTTAAAACTCAGTCCTTCAAGAAACATAACAAACCAAAAAATAACTCATCATGGTAGTAGTTATCAAGCATTTTGTAATACAATAAAATTAAAAATCAATAATGAATGAAATGCATAAATTGCATAAGAAGATAATAAATTTAAATTTCTATCGGTTTACTTTAAAGAAGTGGTGCTGTAACACAAGAATAGTGGTATTGCCAAAATAATTGCAGATGACGAATGAACGAAACTGTTCTTTAGTAAGGTATGTTGAATGTTGTTAGGAGAAAAGCGTTTGCTCAATTGATTTGGTTGCAGTGAAGACTTGCACTTCTACGTAACTATCTTAGAGGTTATCAATGAAGCATGAATAAAAGATTGAGACACAAGAGACACCAAGATTTCCTTCCTTCCTTCCTTCCTTCCTTCTTTTTTCTTTCTTTCTCTTCTGACTACTTTTTCTGGAAAGCTTCAATTAAAAAAATTTTTTTTCGCTTTTCTCAGATGCCAATGAGTTAGTTATCTTTCCTTCCTGAAAAATAGATAAATAGGCAGTCAGAAAAATAATAGTAAAAATTGTTAAAATCAATATAAAAAGGATTTTTACAGAACTTAATATTTGCAGTGATGATGAACAAGCTATTATGGTCAGGGCCAATGTATAATCAAGAAGTAATTCAAAGATTAGCGGTAAATTTGTGAAATCATTTGAAATAATTATAAGTTTTGTAAATTAACAAATATGCGTCAAATCTGCAGAGCAATTAGAAGCTGAATTGTGTAGAATAAGGGAAATGACAACGATGACGACAACGACGAAACAACAACGACTGCAGGACAAGCAATTGAAATTGATTCGGATTAATCGAACAATGTAGGCATGGATGTTGGAAAGGGCTGGCTGTTAGTCAGAAATAGACCACCAAACATTTCTAGGCCTGGAAGAGAGAATCGAGAGAAAATTTACTTACTGGATTACTGGACAAAAAGCACATAAAACAGTCTTCTGTCCCACTCTATTTATATATTTGTAATATATATGCGTGTGTAGGTATGTGTAAATTGTATGTGCGTAAATAAATGAATGTGGATGTGCAAATCGTGCAGACTCACGCAACTTATTACCTCGAGACCAAGGAAGAAGTCGAAATTTTCCTGTTACTTATGAGAGGATGAGAAAGTTGTCCGAAGAGATTTCCATTCGAAAGACTTCGTAATTGTTTTGATGGCTCATTGATCAAACTCGTACATCCTTTAGTAATTGAATGTAAGAATATTTATGGAGCAGCATCACTTAGAAATCTCTGTAGTACTGCAGTCTACCAATTCATCGTTTTACTTGGCTTTCATTGTTACGTTTTCTTATATTAGTCATTCCATATAAGACAGCATCTGATCTTTTGGAAATGGAAGCCATGCAAATCAAATAAGGTTTACGAACTTAAGTCGTTAGAATGAGAATGGAAACATCATAAAATCGACAGAACAAAAATTATCGGTGAATCTTAGAAAAGAAGAAACTATCCGAAGAATTCAGTTTAAGGACAAGCCATTGGAAAAGCTATACAAAAAGAGTGATGTGTGTCAATACTGCCTGGATAAATTTACATTTTAAAATTGATTTCATTCAAGAATCCAGAAAGAAGTATTGCACATAATAGAAGGTGGAGAGAAAATTCTAGAACTGAGTGAGCATGGTTTGTTTGACCTGTTATGTGAAATACTACTTCATGTGACTGATTTTCTTGAAAGATACCTAACAAATTCGAATACTTTTTATATTGCACTTCAGAAAGATACCTAGCGAATACTTTATATCTGCCATAAAGATTGTCCTGCCTTGCTGAGAAACTGGAAAAAATTTGGGTAAAGATTTATTTCATAATGAAGTTTTATTATGAGAAATTTTATTTGTCACAACTACGATACACAAATTCTCTGAAGAATATTGATAATAGAATCGATAACTTGAATTTTCCTTTAACTGTAGAGAAGTTATTTGAGGTCCATCAATTTTAAAGCTAGAATTGAATTTAGAAGTGCCATAGCGTATGATGAGCTTAAAGTCGTAACGCCAACGGAGATGTGTGTGAATATATGAATGTGACCTCTCAAACTGATAACTTCTCTTTTATATTGATAATTTACAATGGTTTAAGCAATGGTATATGATATGAAGGATGATAGGCGAAAATCTGATTGGTTACAATTCTTTAATGTTAGCAACATCCTTTAACAGTTATTAAGCTGACTTTCAAAGAAATGGATTTTTGTTAAGGGACATGTAAACAATTTCATATTTCAAAATTCTTTGATCATATCGAAATATTTAATAATAGAAATATTTTGATTATTTTGAACATTTTCTGTCATATTATAAATATTTCGGTTATTCTAACAATATCCAAAAACACTCACATTGTCTGCTTTCCAAGTTGGTTCTTCCAATGCTCTATCATTCTATCATCTAAACATATTTCTTTGCTCGAGAAACAACTTCACAAGTACTACGCAAATAAATACTGTAATAATAATATAAATTTAAATCCTAGTAGGCTCAAAAATTATTATACTCCAATCATTCCAAATATAGAAAAAAGAATATTTGTTTCGTGCTTGAATGAATAATTCTAATTATCAATCAACGAAATTTCAAAAGATGTTAGGAGATTATTCGTGCAATTAGATAATAAAATAAGGAGTCTACTGAAGTTGCAAAGTAATAGGCTTAAAGATGGGATAAATTTCAGGACTAAAATCAGCAATATCGATACAAAAGATTGAGAAAATTGATGAATAGATTAACACATTATCCCAACAATTTCATCTGCAGTGCGAAGCTAGGCAGCTAACAGTATTTCTTATCTGCTTTTATTGATTCAGTATTTTTAATTAATTTTCATACATTTCATTACTTACTCCTCGAGATAGTAAATAATGGATCTCATTAATCAATAAGATTTAAGCAACTGATGTAAGCAACATAAAATAGATTGTTGGTTCAATATTGATAAATGAATGAATAAAAGACCAAGTATTGGATGACCCTTACCCTCCCTCATTTGAAATACTTCCGGACTTCGTTTTCAGCGATATTGGGAAGAAAAGTACTTTGGAAATAAGCCAGCAAGTAGAGTCTATAAGATACTAAGGGTATTCATAGAGTTATATATCATAGCGCTGTTTACTGTATCAGGCGTAGTATTTTGGGTTGTAAATCACCTTTCGCAATCCGGAAGAGTTTGCGACAACAAATCAGCGAAAAATCGAGATGGTTCCCAGCGGATTAAAGACTCTTACACGAACTATTACTTTTCTTCCCGCTCTTCCCTTGAATGTTAATCAATATCACTACTTTTAAACCATCAATTAATGAAACTATTTTAACTTAACACTTTCGAACGAAAAAAAGCAACTCTAACTATGACACAAAAATACACTTCGCCCAATTTATAAGATCAAAATGCATCATAATCAATTCATTCCTCCCTTTTTGGGAATATATAAAATCTTCTATTTTTATTCACATAAAGCAAAACATATAACAATTACAATTATACAGAAAGTTATTTATATGCATTTCAAATTACCATTTGATATTCCGCCAAATCCAACTTCTCTTAAATTAATTCCTCTGTCTTCTCTCTTCAACCAACATTTCAAGTCACTCCAGAATAATCCAATACATTGTTCTCCATAATCATTTTGAAAATTATTGTAACAATTTGCTGAAGTCAAAACGGAACTTAATAAGTTTTCCTGTAAAATGCTCAGAAAAATAGAAGATAGTTCAAAATCACAGACAACATCATTCATCGTAGGAAAACGATTCAGAACATTACAAAGGAATGGATACGAAAAGGCATTAATTCGTCTTGACTATGATTAAGCTGAGATCATGCCTAGTTATGACCATGATAAGGCATGACCTCATCTAGTCAAGAATTCCAAAAATTAAAAAGAAAAAACTATTGCAGTATTTCTTGTTTCTGAAAATGTGCGACATAAGACAGTTTGGTCATATTTGGAAATTTAAATTCTCACTGTTTTAAAAATTAGAAAAATCAAAAAAACAAAAGATTCATACCATAATGAATATGATCATTGAGGTATATAAAAGGAAAAAAATCATATTAGCCACGCAAAGCTAAAAGGCCATACAGTAGTTTGCAATCGTTTCTTACAACTTCAGTTTAACAAGTATTAATCGAAAATGAGATTGTCTATAATATTACTGCATAAATTTTCAAATTATATCTCTGAATAAATATAAGTAATATCTACAAATACAGGCATTTAGAAATCTAATAAAAATATAAAATTGGATGATTTCATGCTTCAGATTTTCTGAATTCAGTTTTTCTTGGCTTATTGGCATTTACGATTCACCAAAAAAATGTTTATAGAAATATTAAAAAAAAAAAAACAGCAAAAATTCTACGAAAAAATGAAAAGTAATCCTTGAATACATGTTGCAGAATAAATATTATTGTTTTTCCATTTCTTCATGAGCCATAATAACCATTAGAACCGCTGCACATTCCCTTTTTTTTTCCTGAACATTTTCACCCTCTACATTCGGTTGATCATTTCTTGATTTATTCTGTGGGAACAGTAACAGAATATATCAATAAATGCACTTTAATTACAAGCGAAAAACTGACATGTTTAGGTATGTTTAGAGCTATATCTAGCTAAAGTAGAATCTGATCAATTTTTAACATGATTAAATGTTATGAAATTTAAAATTTAGAAGATTAATAAATCTCTTACTAGAGTGAATGACTTTGGTATTATCCGCGGATCGAACAATACAGGCATTGCAGTTTCTTTATCCGAAAAAAGATTTAAAAGAGTCGGAATGTCCTCACCATTCCTGTGTGAAATTTTGGCAAAATGCATAAACATCAAAGTCAGAATAAATGAAGAAAAAAATTAATATAAGCATAAAAAGATGATATAATTTCCAGTGTACTTAAACAAACTGAATTATCAGTCTGAATTTTTCACTGACAACTTCTCTATTAAAAGCTTCATTAATCGTAAAGATACAATACATTTTGTTTACTATTCTATGTGTTTATCAAAAGGTTATAAATTAAGATTGGTAATAAATCTTCAATATTTGAAAATCGAAAGAGATATAAGTTTGTGTCTAAAATATCATAAGAAATTCTGTCAAAATCGCAACTGCTTGCTGTCAAAACAAAATCTTCCATTGCAACAATTTTCATATTCAAAGGAAACAGAAATAAACTCATCATCTTCCTTTCCTTCGTAATCATTATCGAGAGACAAATTAATGAAATTTGTTTTGCCTTTGATTCTTCTTGATAGCTCTTTTTTTCCAGCTTAACACTCGATTCCATTGATTTAATTTGCTCTGATTGCTTTTCTGCGACTAATATTAAAGAAAAATACATATGTACTAATCTATACTAAAACTAATATCAAAACAAAAAGAAAAATATAATTTAATTCTATTAATCGAAATATATCTAAATTCCGATCCATTCCGTTTCTTTTCCACTGTTCCATTTTAACTGACGTCATTTATGAATGCATGATAGAACATTTATTAATCTACAATATTAAAATTTCAAAAAAAATCAAAGGATGATTAGACTATAAATTGAAATATAGATCACCTGACGGTTGCTCAAGTTGCTTTGCCTGCAATGTGCTTATTTTAAAATGTTCATGCGTCTTGAATTCTTGCATGCTTTTAGAAAACCTGGAAAATCTATTAATGTTTTGCAATATTTTCTTTTTTTTTCAAATAAGAAACAGTAAATGACTTACAAGCTTAGGATATCGAAATCCATTTGACCCGTCTGTTCCATAGTTCCTATCACATCTTTCTGAAGAAATTTCTAAAAGTAAGAACAAGAATGTCCGCAAAACTAACAACTTCCTCTAAATAAACAAAAAATCAAATAGAATATAAAGGTTAAGATTGTTATAAATGGTACTGTGCACCTCAATGCAATTATTATTTACGCTTGAAATATATCTTTATTCTTGCCGTTCGCAAAATCCCATGTGGTTCTATATAACCATCATTCAGCTGCATATCGATTTGAGAACTGGGAAACACCGCTGGTTGCGATGTTTCATTTGATGCTTGCACAGTCGGAATTTGTGATGGTGGAATAGAAGACAGAGAAGGAGATATTTCACGAGGAGTGGGGTTTATCACGAACTCCGAATAATCTGGAATTCGAGAGTCGGTAAGACCAAATGATAACTGTGGACGTGATACATCTGTAAAATATTAGAAAGAATATAAGAAATATTAGATAAAACATAAAACTGCCAATACGTTGTTGCACATCCAATATTAGGAAGTCAATTTTTGACTTTTTTTTCAAGTTTTATAACAAAGTTATTAACAGTGTTTCTGCACATTATCACAAACTATAAGCGAAAAAGTCAATTGTATACCATAAATTTTTGGAGGATGATCAGGACCAGCTGGAAGGCTACTTTCAAAAATTCTTGGCTGTTTTTGGAATACCTAAAGTTATTTACTTTAGAAGATAACAGCAGTGAATTTCGTGCCTCTTTTCAACAAAGATCGCACACTACATAAGCAAAAAGTTTCGAAGTATCATAATTAAAATGCTAAGTGACTTGAACATTTTATTATAATATATCTACATTATCGATAACGATTTGACAGTATAACTTGAAAATATTTGAAGTGAAATAAAAGATTTTCATATAATAGTGATTTCTTCATGAGAATAATATATGAAATTACATGATAGCCAGCTTTCACTGTATTTTTCTGGTTCACTATACTATTTTGCTCTATTCAGTGTTGTGTAACATTGAATAATGAAATAATGTACTAATTTTAGCAACAGTCAAATGCAAAATTACTGGATTTTGAGTTTCATCCAATAATAATTTTGGTCTATTTTTGGCAAAAACAATTTGCTTTGCGGATTTGAAAGACACATCCGAATCCACTGTCCCTATAAAATTATAAACACCTAAAGTTCTGGTATAAATATAAATTGAAAATGGTTTAAAATCAATTGAATTTATGATAAAAAAAAATCTGACAATACGTGATTTGAGCTGCGGTGTGATGAGAAAAAAAAGAAAAACTTGACACATCGATCATATTGATAATTTTGTGTGATTGCTTTCTGATAATGTTTTCATCAATTTTACTCATTTTGTCCATATCTGCAGGAAAAAAACAATCTCTTTGCACCTATTTTTGATAATGAATTTGCCTTAATTCAAACGATATAACTTTTTATAATTCAAATATTATTAAATATATTTATAAATCATTTAGCGATAAGATCTTCGTAACACTAAAATATACAGTAGAAAAAAAAGATATAATAACTACCAGCCGAATGGACGTACTAATTACAAGACAATTTTGAGGGAAACACAGTGATTTTCTTCTGGAATGTCTAAGCCCAGTACAGGCAAAATTTTTATAATGAATTATCGATATTTCTGATACTACTGATGATTATTATAAAACTACACGTATCGTGTACAAATAAAACATTCAGTATGCAAATAAAACATTCAGTATAATTCATTCTCTTTTGGAAAAAATAATACATTCAAATGATGCTTCTAAGAACTAAAACAAAATTGCTTTAGAACAGAATCTTTGCATAAAAAAGATGAAAATTACCTGAAACGAAATCTCGAGACAAATCCGATTCCATCATTCGAAGATGATTTGATGTACTTTTCTGAAATTAGCTACAGTGAAAAACTTAACATAACTAGAGAAATAATTACCGTACTGCAAAACGAATGGAATATTGGATTAGCGTAATAATATTTGTACAATTTATAAAAAGCTGTGACACGAAAAATCCACTTTTTGATTTACCAGTTGTTTTGGATCATCATTAATGAGAGCTGAAATGCGAGTTTTGTCAGTTATTTTCACAGGTAATTTCTTTTGCGTCTTTTGTGCGTCTCTACTAGATTTTCCGAGTGATTTCTGAAACTATTAATGGCAAATATAGTTCGGAAACTTTTTAAATTCCGTTAGTTTTAACACTGTCTTGAACAACACACTCCACATTACGATCTTAATTCCAGATGAAAGAACTGAGGCAAAATAACTGAGGCAAAAAAAACATTTCTTAATCCTAATAATGCCTAGGCTACTAATTACGAAAGAGAAAGTTTTCACTCTATTTTTCATCATTTTCTTTTCCAAATGTATTTGTTCCCTCAGCCTCTTTGCTGCCTGTCTTGCTGGCGTAATAGCACGTTCTCTTCTTGAAAGATTTGGCCTAGATTCAACATCTGTAATAGATTTTAATCAACTTATAAGAAATGATTCCACATAACATAATCTTAAGTGTTTAGTGAATAATATTAAATGTAAACAAAAGAAGCATTAATATTAGAGAATAAGTCTTATTGTCTAATATTAATATTTCACAAAAGTAAAAAAATTACATTGGAGATTCCGTCTTTCCGTATCATTTAAAATTTATCCCATATGTATCTGATCAGTTATAAAAATTAAATCAGATATATATGAATATTATTGCATTATGATCTTACCTTTCACTTGATGAATTTCAAATGGTTTTATTATTGGGACGTGAAGTTTATCATCATTCAAAGAATTGTGGAAACCCACTTCATCTGCAACGAATAGAGATGGTAATTATAGGAGTTGATAAAGCAAAAGTCTTTTGTTTCGTCACAGTTTTAATTCTAATCATTACAATCTGAATTCTAAACGATGAGCATCATTACAATCTGAATTCTAAACTAAATTCTAAACGATGAGTTCTTCAGATTCCATTTTTCAAAATATCAAGAGCATTTGGATTTTATTGAATGATAAATAAACAAAAAAATTTATGAACTTTCAAAATCCCAACAGATATTCATTTTAATGTAAGGCTATTAATAATTAGTAAAATAAAAAACACTTTTTTATTATGAAAGCTTGACGCAAAGTGATAGCCTTAGGTTAGTGAAAAAGTTTTTAAATAAAAGTATTCCATGAAATTAAAAAGCCAGATGAAGAGTAGATAGAAATACTCTTATCACGTTTTCATCTCAAAAGATAAGCCGAAAATATTTAAAAAAATCACTGAGTGAGCATTGAGCATTCAACTCTCTATCTTGATCAGCTGTAGAATCACTATTTATTTCATCTGATTCAATTACTCGCTTTGCTGAAACGATGAGAACAATAGAAAGAATTTGAAAAAATTATTACCAAAGAATCCCTTGAATTTAACTTTCATAATCAACAAAAAAAAATATTGTGATTTGCTAATTCTAACGATATTTTCCAAATACTGTTACCTCTTTTAACACAACATTGCACTGCTAATAATTTCGCTCGATCCAATGATGTTAAACTTTCCATAGCATTATTTGAACATTGTAATAACTTTATCTGAAAATCCATTATTTTGCAATACTTATTAACCTCTAAAATTGAAAAGTACACATTGTAAATTTAAAACATTAGATAAATAGAAAAAAAATGATTTCCAGAGAATTTGAACATTAACATTAAATAAGAATATTGCCTGAAAGCTAATAAAGAAAATAAAAAGCTTTCAAAAAAATCAGTTGACTGAAAAAAGTTTCATTATTTCGCTTCCAAAAAAGAAAAAGAAAAACAATAAATGCATTCTTTCTTTCGCTTAACCTTTTGCCTCGACGTTTGCAAATTGCTAAATGCCGAAAAATTTGTAGTACAGTTCCAAACTGAGCTGTGCATCCTTTAGCACCACAGGCAAATAACGTCAGATTAAGATGCTTCTGACAAAAGTGTTCCTCGAAATCATCGTAAGTATCAAATGTTTTTTGCATTCCACACCATCCACAGATGCAAGACAACACAGTTCCTGAAAATATGCGACATGTATGTCACGATATAGCTTTTCTCATACAATATGGACGTTTAAATCGATTTAAAAAAGTCAAAAGTGATGAAAATAAAAAGAGAAGAAAGTAAGATGAAACGAGATATGTAACTAAACAGAAATTTAAACAAAATACATCGGAGTTGAAATAATAAAAGACTAAGGAAAAGCTGGAAATTGATAAATGAAGTGAAAAATAATCCACAAGCAACTCACCGAACAATCCATCTAGCACTTCAGCGATTTTCCTGCAAGGACAAAAATATAATATGTATATAGAATGAAATGCATAAGTTATATTGAATGTATCGAAAACGCACATGTGAGCTTCAAATACAAACAACTGTACGATGATGTAACCACCAAACTTTTTGATATCGTCCAAACCTAACGCATTATGTTGAAAAAATCAGCATGTAATAATCATTATCGAAATATATAGGCAACTTCTTGAACCATGAATTATGCTCAATAAAAATGTATGATTTCAAATCTTAAATTAAATTGCCTCTCGTCCAATTTATTGCCAACATTTTTCTACACGTTTACAATATTCAACTGTTCCTACATAGTCAAGTGATTCCAGGCAAAGAGATGTGTACATCAGATCTTGCTTATAAATGGATTTCTTGACTTATGTGTTAGTACGAAACTTTTTTTTGTCTAATTGAGTGAAATATGAGATGGGATAATTCATTCCCCTTACGTTATAGTAATCAATTCGCTCATTTCGTATCTGCAGAACATATAGTTCCATAATAATTCACCCGAAAATAGAAAAAACCTCTACTAAAATCCTAAAGAGAGAAAAAATTAAAAATGTTGTTAGTATAATCTTTTATGATGCAGGAAAACTGTTATGGATGCGTATAACTATTATCGGGGTAGTCAAATCCATTCTCTATTAAGATAATAATTACCCATTATGCTCAGAAAGCAAAGGTTAATTAGAACAACGAAACTAATAAGGAAAAATTGGTATAAAAGTAGCTGTGATCGATGTTACAATCACCGGTACTTAAGAAGCAATCGAAATCAATTATGCAGTGCGAACAGAAATATTAATGCACCAACGAAAGGATCTTGGAATCATACCTGAAAACAGCATGTTTAATCAATCTATAATCATATGAGCTAAACTTTTCGTACTTCATATTGTAATTTTCCTGTTTGCCAAATTTAATTTTCTATAATAGAAATTTTGCTATTAAAGCCGAGAATTCAATATAACAATAAGCACTATGATAAAAAGGAATCAGCAAGCGGTAAATATCAAGTTTTACGAAATGGAAAGAAGTTGATAGATCTAACACTGCCTGAATAGCATCTTCCGATGAAAGAAAGTGTGAAGTCCGAAAAAGAGTATTATTAACGAAATGATCATCATCAATGTTATCGCAGTGTGCGTAGGATACAAAAGATGGAAAAGAAGTCAACATTTGAGAAAAGTAACTGGCACAGAATCGACATGCGACAGCACTTGTTAGTACAATGAGCATAAAGGCTACGCGAAGAAGAAAGTTTGAGCGTCTTATCATTATCCTTTAAATTGGCTGCTTGTCCTACAAAAATGAAGGCAACAAAACAATAGAAGGTAATCGGAATTCTCCAGATATTTTTCAGAACTTATTTGGAGTTAAGATTTCGTTCAAATCTCGATTTGGCGATCCATATTTCATGAAAAAATCGCTCGACATTGAATTCTAATTGATCGAGTGGAGCGTCATGAACTGATAGCAACTTTAAAAGCTTTAAAAGTTTTAAGACGATTTAAACCGTGGGGAGAATATGGAACACTAAATTTAAATATGAGTAGGCAACAATTTTTTAATTGTAGTTCGGACGCTATGTCTCTTCAAACAAGTTTTCTCTGAATATTTTTATGATCATCATGGCACTATTTTTTAGAAAACTAACGGTTGGTGAGGATGAAAATTGAAGAGAGCTTGTAGAAATCAAGGTAGTTACAAATCATTTTCAATCTCATGCAAAAACATGAAGACCAAAATTCAACATGGCATTAACTTCTCATTGATAAATTCACATATTCAGCTAGTACCAACAACCGAAATACATATTCCAAATATTTCCTGTGACGCAAATATTTCTCTTGATTCAGATCTCAGTTTGTTTTTCGCATCAAGTGTTAATCCGTAATTGATGCAACAAATCTCCCAGGTACAAATGCTCTTTCATCTCGTAAGTCAGGAACAACAACTGACTAGTTTTTAAAGCAACGAATTTGCGGGGTGTTTAACATAATACTAGAAAAAGTACATTGCAGATGCTCCAAGGCAAATGAGTAAATAGAGTTCTTAATTCCGCTGAGACCAAGTCATTAATAATGCTGTACCTCAAGGTCTTCTGAGTTCGGCCATGAGAAAAAAAAATCGTTTGTAAAAACGCCAAAATTAAAGCGTAAATACCTTGGCAACAGATTCTCAGCAACATCATAATAGTATCATGCGGATCGAATCCTGGTATGTATCTGAAATCCATCACAAACATCACATAACAGCGAAATCCATCACAAAACAGCGAAAAAGTCAACTGATCCAACAAAATTTACATGCAATCATTTATTTTCGTAAAAATACGACAAATTTTGCTTGACAATGACAAAAATAATCACTTTTAGTTTGTATATATAAAGTGTCTCTAAACCATCATAATAACCATCATAATACATTGTATGCACATAACTCTGTGAGTGCGCATCTATGAGAAGAAGAATGGATCAAATGATATTTTACTATAATAAATTCACTGAATAATAAATGGAAACAAGCAATCACTTTAATAAGGAAATGTGTTAACTTCACACACATTAAGCGTATGAATTCAAACATCTTCCTTCAGCGACGGCAAAGTGATAAAATGCGGAAAAATGATACAATAACGACAAATCTACACAGAAATTCTTAGGATTTTGTACAAAAAATTGCTAATGACCTCCGCTTTCAGGATTTGATTTTCTAATACTTCAGAAGGGCATCACGCAAAGAGACAGTAAACTCATCAACGGAATTTCGAAAGAGAGAGGACAAATAAGGAGCCAGATAATAAATTATTTTTTTATTTTTATTTTTATATTTCCTACACTCCATTGTAACTATCTTCACTATATACTATTATTTAAAAAATTCAAGTAAGTCAGTGGAAAAAAATATGGTAGTATTAACCCAGCAAACTAATAAAGTAATTACTACTAGCCGTTGAAACTTTTTCATTTTATAATTAGAACAGACACTTTCCTGGAAGCTTATTCGATTTTTTTCAATCACTTTTAATGAACATAGTGTCACATAGCGAAATATTAAGCGCTTACAAAAAAATATAAAGTGCAACATTTTCATGAAGATAGTAGTATAACCCAAAATGCTGCCCTCTTCACCTTACGAAAAAATAATACTTTATTAACGCTATAAAATTTATTCCATGTCCATATATCGAGATATAAATGATCGAATAAAATCTTTAACTAGGAAAGAAAATCTCTCTCCTCATCAGAAAAAATGCGCAATGTCAAGTGGTAACCTAAGCTCGAATTCTGACTTTGGAAAAAAATCCAAAAATCATATTGTCATAATCAAAAAAGACTTAAAATTTACAAATGCTAAGCAAACAGACAAACGAAAGTAAAACTGAGTTAGAGTGTCTCCCACTAGAGGAAGACCGATGTAGTGAACTTAAATATTCTGTTCAAATGCTTGGAAACAATGCATGCGAGTGGGGTTGTTTCCTTTAGAAGTTTTCAATGATCAGTAGGAAGTATTCCGGTGAAATTCCCAAAAAACATGCAGAGTATTAAGATATTGCTAGAAAGAAAAGAAATTTCAACGACAAATACTAGAAAATATGAGAAAATGAAAAATAACTATAAAAGGCGAGACTAACACGGCACAAAAAGATCCTATTTGAAGCTCAAAATCTTTTTTGCCGGTGATCAATATTCAATCAGAATTGGTACCATCGCAGTCAGTTAGACCTCGCCTCCATTAGTACTGACTGACTGTTGAGATTCTTTGACAAGAGAAGCTGCATGCATTTCATCCATTACGAAGTATTCTTCACCTTCTACATTATCGCTGTCATCATCCAATTCCGATGACTCATCCTGAATGTAGCCAGTAAGTAAATTGGCGATCGTTGTAGAACTAACTACTTATGAAAATACAGTTTAGAACTCTTCTAGGACAGATCTCCTCCATCTATCAAATTAAGCGAGCAGTTCCATGGGATTTAAGTTAATAAATATTCAACAGTCCATATTTCACAATTCAGAATGATAAAAAGCAAGAACACTAAACCAGAGGAGATGGATCAAGAATTGAAGGCGATTTTTGTTCACTTTGTTTCTGTAATACTTGTACCTGTTGTTTTTCGACTGCACGCAGTGGTTTACCACCATTCGGTTTTAACCAGTCATGTTGTAAACACTGTCGAGCCGTTGCTCGTTCTTCTTGATCAAATGCTAGCATCGGTATCAAAAATGACGCAAACTGTCCAGCTGATTCAATCGGCCAGTCGTATTTTTGTGTCAATACTTCCACCAAAGACCATGGTTTTAGTTGGTGAATATGAAGTAAACGTCCATGCTGTAAAAATAAATTTTTATAAAGCTTTGTCTAAAAAATCTATTTTAAGAATAGAGCAATATTCTTGAAACAAAGGTCAATCAATTTAACAAATTTATATTTAGGTCAGTTAAAACTAACTAAAATTTCAGAAACTCACCAATAGTCAACAAAACTCTTGTTTTCGGATTAGCTCGAGTAATTTTATTTTCGATATATTTCTACAAAATTAAAAGTAGCTTTTAAATTGGAGATAATTGTAAACCACTGCAATATTCAACCGAATATGCCATAGACATGTGATGAGGGCGCTTCAAAATTCTAAAAGTGTCATCTTAAAAGTGTCACCTTATCAAAAAATTCACGCCAATGAGCTCCTTTTTGTAAACTCTTGGAGAAATAGTTCCTAGAAGCTCGATTATATGCGCTAAATGATCTTCATCCCTACTGTATGTATCACCGCTATGAGGCTCAAACAAATAGTCGCCTGTTGCCAATTCAAATGCCTGAAAATAACTAATACAGCAAATAATGTCATTTATTCAAGCATATTAATAAAGCAGCTAGTATAAAGAAAATGTACTCTATAAAAATGAAATTACCGTAAATATAAACATCAAAGAATATGTACCTATAGTTTTTCGAAAAATTCATGTATTTTCCCAATCAAAAATGGATTCAATTATAATGATGAAAGATATTGGTTTTGTAGAATCTTCACCATTTAAATCCACTTTGTTATAGTTTTCAACTTTAATGGTCTCAAAACTAAGTTCCAGGCTAGAAATATTTCTGAAAATTTCGTATCAACTAATTAATACGAACCATGCAAGCAGTACTCCAAATATCAGCTGGTGGACCATAACCGGCACCAATGAGTACTTCTAAACTTCGATACTGTCGGGTTTGGATATCTTCTGTGAAATGATGGTGCTGAAAATAAATAGCTCACTGAAACAGATAATGAAAAAAAATTTTAAATTGCTACAAAATATGTGCATCAAAATTAATATAAATAATTCAGTAATGAGAATGATGTTCCACTGCATATTAATTTTGTAAAGCAAGAAACAATTGAATAGAGATAAAAGAATGCAACCAGTAATAATGATAACCAAAAATATTTGGTTACACAAAGAAAAACAAGAAAACAAACCGTCCAGCAAGCATTTCCCAAATCAGCAAGCTTAACATTAATTTCAGTGGCCGGATTTAAGTAGTCTGGTTCCGCACGTTTTGGCGATAAACCATCTTTTTCCAATAAAAGTTGCAGAGCTGATTCTCTCACTTCGCTCTCCGAACGGAAGTCTGAATCCATATGAGACAAAAATCGAGGAGGCTCTTCCACAACTGTAGGATGATTGAGTAACGAAATAGAAAATCCTCAAGAAAAAAGGACGGAAGTTCTAAGAAAATAGGACATTTTGTGATCATCAATCATAAATTTGCAAAGCACTGCAAAGCTTTTTATTACAGTAGCTATAAATTGGAAAAAAATATCCAAAAAAACTGTAAGGAGATTGCAATATTTATTGCTTGATAATGACAACGAAATTACTATAAGAAAAGAGTACTTTTGATAGTTTATGCAAAATTGGAAAGAATTTGAAAATTTACCGAGATCACTGTTTCTAACAGGACTTAGGAGTGGATCTTCTGCTGCATCTTCTACTTCAACAGCCTTCAGTGCAACATTTTCAACTGGTATCTAAAATGCATGCCTAAAATACATTTAGATCTTTAAAGACAAGCTTAAAGTAAAGAATCTGAGAAGCAAAAACTGAAAAAATTACTAATGATGTTGAAAGATAAAATGTAGAACATAAATATTTTCTCTGATAAGAATATCAATCAAAGTAACATACCTCAACTGGGACATGTTGATTCTGTCGTGCAACTACGGAAGTATTTTTACCATTAAAATCATTTATTTGTACGTCTTCAGCTTTTGTTGCCACTATTTCTGATTTCAGCTTAAGAAAAACACAAATTTAAAAACAATCAAAAATTTTTATGTTGAAGAAGCGAAAAAATTTTGGTAATTGCAGCAAATCAACTTCGCTGATAAGAAAAACCAAACAATGATTATATTTTTCGCGTCAAAACATTTGCACACAAAATTATCTGATTATCTGAAAATGATGTTGCGAAAATGCATTAAAAGGAACTACAAAACCAGCTGTTCTCTAAATATGATATACAGCATTTATTACATGGAACTATAGGTTATTGAGCAAAACTAAACAAAGTACCAAGCGCAGAAGTGGAATGGAATGCTGTTGAATATTGTTAGTAATTTTTTTTTCAAATATATTTAAAATAAATGTAGGTAAGCAGACTGTAATTACTAAAAGCTTTATTTTGAATACGATGGTAACGAATAGGTGGAATGGCTTATGCATATTATAAGTAAAAGCATGCCATAAGAAATTTATTTAAAAGGACTTGCTGATTACATTATACCACAATTAAACAAGATTCAGATAAGAATTGGAAATAGACGCAAGCGAACAAACATCACTCCACGTACACTTACTAATCAGTAACATGAGCTAACGAAAACTGTAAGATTTCTAGAATTAAATAATGATGAGGACTGAGTGACTAATATATACAAGACGATACAAACACACTTTGAAACCCACAGCCAACGTTAAAACTATACAATTCAATCATGAAAAGTAGCTTGGCACCCACTCTTAAAACCGATCATTATATCGCTCTATTTCTAGATTTTTATTGTAGTTCACGGAAAGCAGATATTACTACTGCTAACAGCTTACTTAAGGTTATTTAATCATTTGCTGCTCCATTGGCCGTGGGTGCATGCTTTTCTTCTCACAACATATTACTGTGGATAGCGGCGATCAAATACCTGATTATATCTATATTCCTCATCAACGGTCAAGTAGGTCGTATTGCAAAAAGCTTTTGCTGCTGCTGGCTTAGCACCCACCGAATGACTTGTATATGGACGAATAATACCATTGGTACCACCATTATGATGAAGTCGTGCACTCATACTAGCATTATTTCCGCTGGGCATTTTTGCAGCAGCCACGGCCGCAGTACACAACAATTCAGGTATTGCATATTGGTTGCTACTACTAACATTGCAACCGTTGCTGCTCTGTTTTCCAAGTAACTGCAATTCATGCATGTTCCATGGATTTATTGTATTTTCCCATAGTATGTATCTTGGTTTCGAAATATAAGCAAGTGAAAATTAGTTGAACACTATTCTGCAGATAAGCCCAATTAAAAGCATCCTATGCGAACTAAAAAACTTTAAGTGAATAAAATTATCGATGGTATGCGAGAATGGCACCACAGTTCATTATTTTTCGATTGGATGCATTCAATTAAAAATTTATCCTGAAACTGGAGACTAAAATGCATGAAAAAAATTTTTTTCAAATCAAAATTATAAATCGAATTTTGCAGGAACATTCCATTCCGTAGTGTGAAATTACTAAATTGAAATAATTTTACCCTCCCCTCCTTCCCAAAAAAAAATACAATGCCAGAAAATTTAATTCAATTTTCTTATGAAGCAAGAGTTTACATTTAATTCAAATGAGAATGTTGAAAACATTAAAATATGCCGAATATTGAAATATAACTTTGCACCGACTTGAGTTATTTTGAAATGGCTATAAAATTTGAAACTGAGAACATGGAGTTCATTTTAAATTTTCTACTATTGTCAAAAAATTTGGAGAAATCGAAAAACAAACTTTGTTTCGTTGCTCGGAATTTAATGAAGCGAGCACAATGTTTGGATCGACAGTCAATCCTTCCATCTGCACTAACTGTTGCTCCAGTAGCTCACGCTGTTTCTTCCGCTTTTTCTTTAACTTTTTCTTTTATTTTTTGACATCGCTTCTTCAATCTGAATAACAAAGATTTTGATAATTATTCTTTTCATGGCAGAGACACAACTATAAATTTCAGATCTAATCTTTCGCTAAACAAAAACATTACTTCATGTTTTAAAAGAATTTGAGAAAAATTATACTTTTTAATTTTTAAATTACACTTTTTGAGAAAATATACTTTTTAACCATATGTTGTGGAGCCGTACTTACAGCACTTCCCGACAATTTGAAGCCCATTTTGCCTGATAAAATTGCCTCTGCCGCTATCTGCAATAGATAAAAAAATTATTTCTAGTCAGAAAATATATGAAAATTTCAAAAGAATAACATTACGTCGGCATCGGCCATACTAACAACATAATAATTTCTGAAAACAATTTTCAAAATCATAGAACAATAATTTACTCAGACCTGAATTAAGACTCCGGAGAACGATAACCTTTTCTTCTCAGCTTTAAAAGGATGAAATCCATGTTTACACCTATCTTCACACAAAAAGAAATTAAAAAGAAGTAATGGGATTCACATACCCGCCTCACTTGTTCATGTGTCATTGTAACAAGGACATTTTCTGGTTTTATATCAGTATGTATAATCTGACACTTCTCGTGAAGATATTGCAATCCTTCCAGTACTTGCTTAATAATAATGCGCACTTGCTCCAACGGAAGACCCTGATAATTACTTCTGATGATCAGTTTTAGTAAGTTGCACCCAAGGACCTGAAAATTTTTTTTACGGAAGGAAAAATTACCATTTAATGCAGTTACTTGATATCTACTGCCTCCATTACCAATATATGATTGTGAGAAAATTTTATTGGAACAAAATATAATAATGTATTATAGATTATGCTATTTGGCTTAAATGTTACTATGACTAAAAATTTTTTAAAATAATTCTAACTTGCACGCAAAAACTAGTAATTATTTGCAAATCTAAAAGATAAAAAAACCTCGAAAACCATGCAGACATGTGTTCCGTTAACACCAGTTACCGAAAATTCGTCTAAAAGTTGCACAACTCGTTCACGAAACAGATCGTTTTCATCTGCATTACGTACTGCCATTAGCAACTGCAATTTTGACAACTGTTAGAAAACAAAGAATATAGACAAATAATATACGATAAAATTAACCAATAAAATCCAGGAACTTCGGAAATTCAATGAATCATTTTATAATAGATAATAGATTAGTGTAAATAGGCCAACGAACTATGAAAAATTGAATTTTAAATTTCTTTATTTTCTTTTTTTTTATTCGAAAAATATGGTTAGATGATAGATTTTTCAAAAGTTCATCAAAATTCTTTAAAAGTTCGCCTGAATTTGCTTTCAAAATATCCAAATTCAAGAAACTTTGAATAAACTTATTACTTTGATTTCGTCTAATGCTGCTTCTGTATAATGTTCAGCTGATTTCACAATTTTCATCGCAACAAAACGCATCTGTGCCGTATCCCAACAAAGCCAAACTGTCGAGAAATGCCCCCATCCCATCTTTCGAATTACATGATAACTGTGAAAAAATCCATAACAGAAATAATCCAATAAAATAAAAGTAACGAAATGATATTTTTAATAAACAAGACAAAAATACTTACCGTCCATTGAATACATCACCAATTGCAACGGGATGATAACCCCCTTTTCGATAATCTTTGGGATCCTCTTGCTCCTCATCATCACTCCCAAGCACTTCCTCCTTAATTTAAGTTTGGAAGTTTCACTGGTGTAATGATCACAAACATATCATGGTATAACCAACAAAACAAGACTTCGTATGCAATAAAGTATGGATGAAAAGTATCAAATAAGGATTCAAATAATGATGGAAAGAACACAGAAATTCAGAAAATCTTACAGTCCAAGCTTAAATTCGAAATTACATTATAATACAAACTAATCTATAATAATTGTTGATTTCATAAAGATAATTTGTGATTGACTTTTAAGACTTTACAAATATCCTAATATTTTAGCACATCCAATAACTTACTAGACAATCTCAAACCAAAATCAAAGTCACAGGGATTCAATAAGGCTGTTGTAAATATGATTTTAGAATGTAAAAGATGAAGGGAGCTGCAGAAAGTCCAGACAGTGACTTATAGACTGTTTGTAATTATTCTATCCAATTATTGATATACCTGCTCTCGTTCCATTTCATCATCACCATAAGCGCTTTCGCTTCCAGCACTCAGTGAACCAGCTGATGGACCATTATAGGAATCATCTTTTTTGAAGCATCAGTTTCGTACCCGACGAAGGGATACAAGAAAATTGATGATTTGCTTCATGAGAATGCTGAAACATTAAAATTGTGAAAGCAAATGAGAAAAACTCCAGCTCCTGCAAATATTGAAAATAGAAAGAATATTAATTACTGTTATAATTATTGATGCGTATTTCTCAACTTCTCTTCGGAATTGAAGCCGTGGAAAGACGAAAGGATAAATCCTTTCTCGAAAAGAAATTTTGGCAAAATATCTATTATAATGCAACAAACCAGAATTTTTTTAGAAAAAGATGCTGCTTAAAAAATATATACAAAGAACAATGTTTAAAACATACTAATGATTTGTTAGCTGACACTGGCATAAGAGGATGATTCTGTTGTTGTAGAACACCATTCTCAAAAGTTTTTGTTGAGTTTGTTAATGAATTTGTTGCATCTTTGGGTTCATTGAGAAGTTTATGAGTTCCCATCGAAACGCTGCCATCAAAGGTTTTCGATTTTTTCAATTTTGTCGCATCATCATTATTGATAATACTTGCCGTCGTTGCTGCTGTTGTTTCGCGCGTTTTATTCTCGTCCCCACTATAAAAATCAAAACTTAAAGCCAAAATTCGAAGCACAAGAAAACCAGAGTTTCGGCTGATATTTTAAGAAAGTTTTAATGAAATACAGGAAAAAATAAAATTATTCAGACTTAAAAAAATGAATTCAAAGAAATTTATAAGTTGATGAAGTGGTAATTAACCGAAAAAAACAAAGGATGTAGAATATATATATATATATATATATAGAATGCTTGTTTTTTTTTCATTATATTTTTGGAATTCTGAGTACTGAAACCAAAACTACTGCATGAGAAATAAAATATAGGAATATTAAAACATATTATCTTTTTTTTCTTTTACTTTTAAGTCAAATGAATCAAATGACACCACTAAGATTAGTATGAAAATAAAAAGGAAAAGACTGCAGAAGTAAAGTTTTCAGCCCTTTAAATATTAGATTCGTTACTTTATGTCATTTCTGCAAATTATACAATGAATCATGTAAAATGATTTACAAGACTATTGGAAAATGACAAAACATCACACAAGTTCTTATAAGCACAGAAGAAAATCTAGGGATCAGAAAATTAACAACAATGTAGAAGAGATAAAATACAGTAGTATTTGGAATAGGAATGAAATACACAACTACTACTTTTTGTAATATAAACTCGTACTTTTTCATGACGAGAAAAAACATTTTCATTAATCCAAGACAAGTATAAAAGAAAATATTAAAATTTCTATAATTGTTTTTGCTTTAAAATGAGTAATGTAATAGTTAAGCGAAAGTTGAAATAGAAAATTAAGTTAGAGCTCACATAAAACATGTTATAGTTGTTACAAAAAATTATGCATATCAAGCCGTTAAATTATTATAGGAAAAAAATATTTCGGAAAAGTCTAAAGAAATACAGCTATCAAAAATCTAATAACAACGCGTTGGAATAATTTAGTATAACCTCTGTCGATAAAATGCAGAAACCAAACAAAAGAGACGAGAAAATTACCTTGATGAGATTATAAGAGGAATTTCTCTATCGTTTCCGTTTTCGAATGTATCGTAACAGCTCAAAAAAATCGTTTTCTGAGGAATCCGATTAGGAGTTTTTGTATCATAAATTTGTTCGTTGAATTCCAAAACTATTGTATGCTCTGTATTTTCATTATTTTGACAGATTGAAGTATTAAGACCAAAATCAGATATTGCCGTTTCAGCATCCATATGAATGCAATTACCGTTATAAAACGAAATGCAATTATCGTTATAAAACCGTTCGGACGGTAAATACGGATTTATGCTGTTAGCGTACATACTGCTTTCTCCATTCATAGATAAAATGACATTTAATCCATGATCAAATTGTTCACTGCGAATTTCTGACTTGCGATCTAGTAAACCATTCTCAATTCCATATTTCAAATCAGTAGTATCTAAACTCTTTTCAGCTCTAACATGAGACAATCGATTTTTAGTGGCAATGTTTTGAGATACTGCAGCAATACAATGTCACTTATATAGAAATTTCCTTGTACGTCTCTATTATTAGATATTCCAACCTCTGAACAATTAATATAAAATGGTGCGTTAGCAAGAAAATATGAATTCGGAGTTTTTGAGTATTATCTAACAGAAGAAATGGATGATGATATGAAAACGGTACAGTTGGCAATGACTCTAAAGAATATGCTAGTCGTGAAAATTTCGAATTTTCGGAAGATTCTGATGTAGATCCTATTCCGTATAAAGAGGCTGGATCAACTGACGAAGCATTTAGGACAAGTGATTTATCATCATGCGTTACGAGTGCTGATAACGATGACAATTGCTGTAAAGGAGAAACCATTTCTTGTAAATGATACTCATACTTTTCTAAAATATCAATATGATCATGAAGCACTAGAGCCTCAGCGTTCATAAAATTTGTGATTTTTGTAACAAACTCTCCTTTCATTTGGATAGAATCTAAAGACTTTTCACTACATTTTCGAATATCACCAATTACAACAGATTCTTCTATTAACTGTAATTCTTGTTTTACAGAAGTCAAAAATGATTCTTTATCGCTTGTTCGCTGTTCCAATTGATCAAATGATTCGTAAGATGTAGCACAATCTGATAAAAATTCATCAGCATCATTATCATCATTTGAATTTATTTGATCTCCTCTGAGTTTTAAATTTGTAATACTGGAGTCTTTAGCAATTTCAGAAACTGCTGAAGAATATAGACGAGACAGGAGTACATTGGAATCTGTGGCAGTCCACTGCAAAATCTCCTGCTTCTGTTTTTCTTCCTTTTCCATTGATACTATCAAATTTATCGATTCCTGCTTTACATCCTTTTGTCTTGGTCTCAATATATTATACCAGCGATTTAACATCAAAATGAATATTGCTTTCGCAAGCAACGGAATTACAATCCAACAGGTTAATAGTAGGCCTGCAAGGCCTAAATTGCTAAGCCAGAAGATTAACAAAAACGAAGCAATTTTGTCTTTTTTCAGTGCAACGACGATAGCATTATAGCTCAGTGAATCAGATAGAAAAGTAGCAGAAAAGCAGTACTGAACCAGTATTACTTCCTGATAGCTACTACTCCGTTAACCAGATAATAATGAAAATGCAAAAAGAAATACTTGCAAACTGCAATTAAAAAATTCTTAACAATAAAAAAACATGACACAAAAACTGGCAAAATGAGTACGATGCAAAACCCGCAATTTTTTTCGAACAGTGCAAAAACGTTGTTATCAAGCAACGAATTAATGAACTGCATAGTTAATGCAACGAGTCGATGAACTAATTAGTCAGTTCCCAATCTCGCTAAGTTGTTGAATAATTGGATTTCTTTCAAATGCAGAAGAAATTTTAGAGATTCAGAATTCGAAAATAAATGTTACAGAGCGACTTAGCGATAACTTGTCAGAATTTTTTAACTCATAAAAAAGTTACTTAGAATATAACAAATTCTTATGTCAATAGAAATCTACTATAATTCATAGCAAGTAACTACTGGATATAATGTGATAAGAAAAAAATTTAGGTATTTAATTCCCGATACCAAAAAAAAATCATCAAATTGTTACGACCAAAGCAGAACTCATTAGTGGAAAAGATTTTCTTTAAAAAAAGCAACAACAAGGAAATTCTTAAGTAAAAAACAATATAGTTCGGAAGTCAATTGAAAATTCGTACTTCGACTCATCATCGCTAACTGCCACAGAAAATGAGCATGTTTGGACGAAATAACAATGAATAGTAAATAAATCAGCTGATATTAATATTTCACAGCCAGCATATTCAAAATCAATAGCATACGCAGTTGTTCGTCCTTCACAGTTTCTTCTGCCATTTGGAGGATTTTGAAGACTGATTCATATGTTAATAATTCTTTATGCTGTTGAATATAGTTTAGAAATGAATGAATAATAGTGACGAAGTACGCAGAAAGAAACGATAAAAATTCATTGGAAAGCTTTCTTTCTAACCTGAAGTTTTGATCTCCGCTTTTCAGAACATTATAGATGAAATTTTCGCAGAAATATTATGCCTTATGACTACTACAGAAATGAACTTTTGAGAAAAGGAAGAAAAGCAACACTTATATTGTGTAAATGAAGGGAGTAGATCGGAGTTCGAGAGTTTAACAATAGCCAATCTCACAGAGAGAAAGTTCTGACATCATCATTTCAGTACAAGTTTAAGTGCCAGCTTGGAAATATTCCTAACAATAGGCTTTTTATTTACCAACTATAAATCTGCAAGAAATGAAGTAATGAGAGATCAAAGTCTAACAGGGCAGTGAGATGATCAGACGAACAGACAAAAAGAGCGAAGCTTGGAAAATGATCGATTCCACTAGTCTTTATGCAGTAAATCAAAAAAATCTTCAAAAAATCTGCAATTAAATTTTTACTTCTCTTCCTCTTTTAACGAATACGTAACTCTTGAATCTAAATAGAAAGACAATATCATAATTTAGCGTAAGGAAATAAATTTGAAAACCTCTCTCTCCATCCCCACAAAAAAAAATTAATTAAATTAAACGAAAGATGAGGTTAAAAGCTAAATACAGCTTCACCTAATTATGAAAAGATTTCAATGCAGAAATCTGGTCCAACTAAAGCAGAATACCAAGTGAAATCATAGAGAATAAATGCGTTCAAGCACTTGAACAAAATTTTTCAATCCGCACCTCTTTGCTTTATTTCAAATCATTGCATATCAAATTAAAATTTTGATTATATCAACATACACTAACCGAACTTAAAAAAATAAGAAAAAGAGTAAAACTAACTTCTATAAATAGAAAATCTCCAAACATGATAATAAATATTAAACTAACAAAATATTTGTTAGTGATTGGAACTAAAAATCAATGAAAATAAATATTCGCCTTACAAAATTTTTGAGCAAATCTTCAAACTTCCAAAATTTTAAAGTTTAACAATTAATTGCTACTCTTATTTCAAAATGAACGACAACGGTAGTATTGCATTAAAATGTCGAAAGAAAGCGACGTTTTATAAAAAAAAAAAAAAAAAACTGCTAGGACTGAACAAAAGTAGGTTGGTAAATTATAATTATATGTCTTATCGTGAAATATGCAATGTAGTCAAACAAGAGTATATATTCTTTTGCGAGAACAGAATGAACCAAATCCGAGACAAATAAACAGAAGAAGAAAAAAACTACTAGTGACAATATAACATAACATAGAAACTCATTGACTTTCACTAATCGCGATGAGTTTGATTATAATTAATCACGACGGATGAAAAGTTTTCAGTTATTCCAACAATCCTTAACAACTTGACTAATTTTCTCTAAAATTTTAAAACCTGGTTTTTTTTGAAATAATTAGTCAATTTAAACAATTAAGTCTATTAAATACACAAATCTTTATCCATAACAGGATTAAAAATAATTTTCATTTATGAGTAAAAATGATCAACTAAACTTCAAGAAAAGATTAGCACATTCGTTCCATTATTCTTTATATCCTAACTTTATGATGCATATATTATAATTTAAGTATTTAACAGCTGCAGAATAATCTGCTCAATTAAATTTTAAATACTCAAGGCATGTACGTTTCTCAAACATATTAAGAGCTGAAATATTCATCATAATTTACGGAATTACTTACCTATTGTCTTTCTTCACCATAAAGCGTTTTCAATCTCAATATTTCAGGTTCAATTAAGTACGCATAGGGACAGATATCAGTGTTAAGAACATCATTGCAAAGAGAACATAGGGTAAAATTTGTTTGTAAATAATATCGACAAACGAAGTTTGAATCGCAAACAGTAGTTGGTAATTAAGATATTCCAAAAAAAAAAAAGAATTTCACCAGAGCTTCTTACTTGACTAGAATGAATTTGATATCTAATTCAAAATCTGACAATATTTCTAATGCCATAATCATTCCAAGTTTTGAGAAAAACGAGGGACTGCAAATTAATTTCTTGAATATTTGGTAGAAGAATGTAATCGAATGAATTTAATTGCAGGAAAAGAAGTATGAAGTATACTTCATTTTTTTCCAATGAGGAAAAGTATATCAAAGACATATATCATAGCAATCTTTATTTTTTGGAACTGGAAGGCGTCGTTTTCATTGTATTCTTCCGATGACAAATTTTCGACATACAATATCTTAACCAGGAAAAAATTTAAACTAACGACTTCGTAGATGTAATTTGTTCGGTGCCATTCGTAATCATTTGTAGCGGTTTTTTGTCCCATTCTGAAAATATATATAAGTTCAAAACATCTGTAAAGATTAGTTTCCAAAATTAAAAATATGTATCCAATACATAACATATATATCTAGTCAAGAAATGTAATGATATAAGTAAATAAAAAGGAAAGCGCAAAAAATTAGGATGATTTTTTTACTTCTGCAAAACTACAAATAAAATTGGATTTAAGACGCAAAATTGCTAGTAGGGAGCACTGCAGCTCAAAATTGGAAAAAGATTTTCAGATTTAAAAAGACTAGATAATGAATGTAAATTAAAAAACATAATGAAAATTCTAAAATTCTACCGCTATAATTCTTGACATGATGGTAATTCCCAGAAAGTTTCGAAATAAAAAATCCCAGAGAAGGTAAACAATGAAAGACAGAAACGACATTCGATTATGTTTTCAAAATATATGCCGAAATTAATTCGCAACAGTGAAGAAAGATTGTTCAAATTAAGCAATCGTCATGACAATTGGTTCTAGTTTGTTAGAAAAATGTGCAATCATGATTAGTAGTTGCAATTCATAATTCGTAACCTATAAATACATAAAACAGAACTCATATCTACAATAATGTTTTTCTTTTTAATTTTAACTCCAGCCATAAACATTATAAATGTGCTGCACGAATTATCAACGTTCCGACGGAAGAAAATGTATGGTAATGCAATCAAATCACTTTGTGTTTTTTGTTTTTATAACTTCGAACCAGCAAATACATTCAACACTGAATACTTAGAGTGATCATTCAAATTTAAAATTCCAAAAACCACTAATAAATATTCTCCTTCAAAATTACAATCCATGAATACTAATCTGGAAAAACAGGAAAAATGTGAGGCTACATCGAGCCCATCAAATATAAAGTATCAGTCAAAGAAAATTAGAGAAATGTGATGCATAGAAATGAGAAATGTGATAAAACAAAAAATAAGAAAAATAAAAATTAAGTCCTAAAAGATCAAACTTCTTTCGAAACTAAAGCATGTTTTAGAACTTCGTGCAATAAGTTTCGGTAACAGAAAAAGAATTTATGAGAACAAGATGTAAAGTTTTCATCCTGGAAACAAAAACTTTCGGATCTTATCTAAAAGTTTTCTTAGGAAAGAAAATGCCTGGATAAAAAGTCATGTCCTACAATCTTGAAAATCGACCTTAATAAATTATGATTTATGTTGGTTACTACTCGTATTACTAACAACTACCTTTAGATTGAAATCAAGCTTCAGAAAAAATTTACTAAAGTTCAAATTAGTTCTAATCATCATCAATTGGCAGAGTTAATATATATCTTGCAATCTTTCTTTCAGTCATATACTATCTTTCCATCCATATCATTACTCAAAATTCAACGAGATGTTTTTCCAAATATAGTCTTGATGTCCATTCGCTTCTCTACCTTTCTTTTTCCCCTTTGATCTCTTTGTATTCCACAGTAAATGAATTCTGAGCATAGTTTTAAATTAGAAAATGTAAAACAATCTATTCGAAATTACCTTCTTTTGTTCTTTCGTTTTTTCTTCTTCTGTATGGCGAGTACTTTACGCTCTTCTTTTGAAGTCATTCTCCTTGGAGCCAGTCTTTTTACCCAGTTTTTGCTGAAGGAATGACAATAAGCATTTGATGAAATTAACATGCAATGGTTTTTTTCTCACTTCTTATAATTCTGTTGTCAAACTTCACAGTGTCGCCCCTGAAATCAGTAGAATTTGCGGCAGAAAAAGTTATAAGCAATTTCTGATAAAGACGTCTGCGATCTTTCCAGCCAATGTACAAACAATTCTTTATGCTCCATCCTAATAGTTTCAAAGCAATCATATATAGTGAGAAAATTGAAGAAAATCAAAATCAAAATAAACAGCACGAAAATTAAACACTCTTTGTCTCTATTTCTATTTTTATCATTTGTAATATTTAACGTCTTATTTCATAATTTTATCATTATTATAACGTTTGGCATTAAACCCTAATGTTTTCAATGTTTTTATCTAAGAAAGAAAATAAGTGACAATATCTCAAAGGTTCTTTTCTACCACTAATATTCTTTAAGAAAGAAGTACTTAGTCAGACATCGCCGTAAAGAAAATTTTAAGTCACTTCTTTTACCGAAGACTTCGATAAAAGAATAAAATGCCAAAGTTTGGTACAGCAAATAAATCTGGGAATCGATTTATTTTCGAAAAAGGCTTCTTTTTATCTCAAAGAATATAATACATAAATGAATTTATCTCATAATCTTAATTGTGCAATGAAAATACCGTGACAACTTGAAAAAAAGCGAAGATGAGTGAAATTCGGTAACAACCGTCAAACAAAATTAATATTAGCGCAAATGACTAAACAGTGCTTTAACTATATTATATAAGGCAGAAAATGTATGACTTCTAATTAAATCGTCGAACTCAAAATCACTTGCAACAAGTAGGGTATGGGACATTTGGTATGAAGGGTTACATGTACTACTATAACGAGAATCGAGACGGGATTAATTTGCTGCAAAACTTCTCTTACTTCTCATACAGCCTTCTTCGCACAGACAAATCATAAACAACTTAATGAGTAACTTCACTAAAAGACTTTTCTTGATAAAAGGTTGTCATAACAGTTCTAAAGAGAAAACACTCTTCAATCTGGATTTTAAAAGCCACTACTATATCATTTTAAGTTCAAATACATTAGTCATCATCTATTATAATGACTATCAGTAAATATCACAGATGAAATACTATATAATTCACTACATGTTTCAATGTGCCTTAACGTATATTTCAAAAAACTGAAAAGTTTCTTTTCATGTCTTCAGCAATTTTAATAAGCATTTAATACTTAAAAAGTGATATCTATACAATGAAGAATAAGTGGGAAGTGTTCAGCAATGAAGTCAACGTCTCTCTATATAGCTGGAATAATGCAATCAGACAGTTTCTTAAAGCTTCCTTTCAAAAAATCAATAATGACATCCCATGATGAGTTAACTATGATAATACGTACAAAAAATCTTGGGCTCAATAGCGTGATATATATACACTTGCTTGTACCGTATTATTCGGAAAATAAGAAACACATTGTTCAGTAGAGAACGGAAAACTATTCCAGAGATGAGAAAACATATCAAGTCTTTGCAATAATACGGAGTCCCTGTAAATACAATATATTATTGAAATATACCGTCATAAACCTGCTTGCGTTTTATTTGGTGAAAAGGTATTCAAATAAATATCACCTTGTGTTTAGCCAACAATATAAATGAGAAAGCATGAAAATATTCTAAATCTACCAGCATAAATAATACATAAATCTACCACCATAAATAATACACTAATTAAACTTTTATCTAAAAATAAAATAAAGCGTATAATTTTTTTTTTCATAGCACATAAACAAGAAATGCAACGTTCATTTACTAGAAACACAAATCGTATAAAACGTTGAAATAAGAGAATATTTGCTAGTTCTTATGTATTTTGCTTTTGTGCGCTTGCAACTATCAAATTTTCGTAATTTTTTTTTCTTTACAAATCAGACATTTCATCCACTTCATCTATTAGAAAAGGCATTTAATTTTCTGTTGCTCGTCAACTAACCATTTTCATGTACAGCAGAGAATTGCTACCAACCATTTAATTAATTCAATAACGTAAAACCAATAACCGTCAAAACAATAAGATGATAGTAAAACAGGAAATGAAACCTACAAATGACACCTCGCACCTCTGCGATGCCCCACAGTCCACACTCCACCGTATAACAGTTACGTTCCTAATGCTTTCTAGACCCTTTCCTATACATTTTTTCGTGAGGAAATTCTTCCCCAATACTGGATCTGTGCCAAAATGGCACAAATGCAACCATACAAAGGCATTATGCAACGTACTATCCCCTGGACGTAGAGTTTGAAAATAGGAATACTCAACTGCCGTGAACACCTTAAGAATTCTTATTATGTTGATTGAATAAGGCAAGAAAGTAAAGAATGAAAAATAAGGTTGAGGGAAGATTATAGAAATCTGTCTCTTTCATAATTCATTCAGTTCATAGTTACGGGAATGATTTGCTATCTGTAACTTGTTTGAGTACCTGCTTGTTGCTTTCAGGGAATACATTAGTTTATCACTACCTCATCACTTTATATTTTCTAATTGTGCAGAAAGCTTTTATCATTTTCAAAGGGTTTACCGATAATGCGAACATTTATATGTATTTACATACAGAGCATACCGAACTGAGCAAGTAATCAATAAAACATTAAAATCTATAAGGTCACCAGAATGATTCAGTCAAGGGATTTAAAGTTAAGATGAGCTACGTTTTCAAATTTTATATAGTTCAAATTAAATTTTATGACGAGCTTAAAATCTTTAGTTTGATTCTTAGAATAAATCTCGAGTGCAGTCATTAAGCAACGATTACTTTGGCATCAGCCCCGGCCAAGCCTGCGTAGCATACAAAGATGACCAAGTTATCGGCGGTGGGTGGATATGTTCTCAACTCAAGGGTCCCATTAGCGTTATAGTGCTTGCTGTACATACTTTCTAAGAATAAACACCAATATCATTACATAGATCTTACATCTGTTTTTCATGGTCGGCCCAAGAAAATTGTTCTATACAGGTAATGGAATTACTTAATGCTTTTAGAACTTGTAGGTACATCGCCATTTTTCTCAAGACTCTTGACTATGACATCTGCAACGCTTTTTCCTTCGAGGAGATAGTTTTTGCCTAAGCTTTTTTCCTCATCTAACTGGAAGAACCTTGTTTTGCCCTCCTCGTCAATTTCTACTTTTATTCCTCTATTTTCTGTTTTTCCATTCCTTACCTGAGCATCATATTGATTTACGAAGAAAACGGGGAAATGAGGCTAAGTAAAAGATATAAAATGGCAGCTGAAGTAAATAATCACGGGTAATATTACTCGTAGAAATGATGTAATGAAAGAAGTTGTTCTCAGCCCCCGACGGAATTACAACATCAATTTTGAAATACTCTTGAAGAGATTTTCTCAAACTATTTCAATATACGAATTTTACTTCTCCATTAACCCGTATCACTTCTTATTTAGTTCCAGTAATCATTTCAAGCCATGCATAGTTATCTTAACCAAGTCCATCTGATTTAAATGAGAATCGAAATTCTGCTTTGTTTCGCCAAGCTTTTTAAAATTCAAATTTCAACTTGAGTTAAATGTACTTCGCAAGTCATTGCCATCGATAGCGATAGTGGAGGAAAAAATAATGAAATGCTGAGATCATAGAGACAATGCACTTGAGATGGGAATTTGTTGCTGAATCTGATGATGACAACGATTATTTTGAGTGTGGTAATGATTCTTTGACGGATTACTCCACCATTTATAGAGACGTACAAGTAACGGAAACTCGAAACGGTTTTCTATCCTGAAAATAGGTGGTAATAAAATATAAGTAAAAATAGAATAAAATATTTCACTTAACCGTTCAAGTGATAATTTCTCGAGATGATTCTATGCCCAGGAAAGACAAATCAGCAATATTGAAAAAATTCGTTCAGTTTAAACGAGCAGCACAACTAACTAAATAAGCGATATTTATTGAACAGAACATTTTCGCTTTCGAGTCCCCCTGATTTCGACTACTTATCTCTATGCTCAGAGGCTGAAAACCACAAATAAATGAATTAACGAAGGAAATTCAAAGTTAAAACTACTCGGCCTTACGGTTATTTAACTCTTATAGGCCTACAGACCAATAAGCAAAATTATTCCAAGTCTTTAGTGTTTTCATCAGAATCATATCAGTTCTTAAAAAACTTCCAGTGGTGCAGTAGTGATCAGACAGACAGCACAAATTATAAGGTAAACTTAGCACCAAATATACATGAATGTAAGGAATAATTTTAGTAATCAAAAGCCGAATCAGCACAGTTCTGATCCAATACATATCTACAAACATTAATTAATGATGACAATGCTTATGTTAAAACGAAGGACTGAATCTTATTTTTCGTACCTGATAAAAGACAATAACATAGCATGCCTTATTTCTCAATCTACATTGCATATCGCTGATTACAGCATTTTTCAATTTGTTATTTGTCCGGAAGATGAAATTAAATAACGAAAGCAGTCTTTTATTATTTATATTCTATTTGCTAACAAAAAAGAAGCAACCTTCCGGGTGTGATATCAACTTCAAGCCAACTGACAATCTGCATTACCCATAATCGATAGAGAACTGATAATTTGCGATTTGTTAAATCAATTTCACAAAATGCATGATAAATACTAAAACAGAAAAACGAAGTTATTAAACAAATAAAGGAATGCAAAATGAGATAAAATGGCTTGAAATAAGAGTATGAATGAATCAATTATATAGACGTTTCATATAATATCAATTTTTTCAAAGCGATCATTCCAAAACGAATAAGAAAATTAGCATATCGACTTATTAAATGCTTTTAACGTTAACAATTGACATGGACCATCTGTAAATAACAAGTTCTTTTTTGTTTAATACGAAGATAGTGGGAAAAAGCATATTTCTCATTATTTCATTATAAAAACTGGATGAATTATTTCTTTTCTTTCTAAATTTCATTTGTTTTAATTAATTGATCCCTGTCTGTTTATTTGCTCTTTTGCATATGTAATTAGCGGTCTAATCTTTGGGAGAAAGACATTCTTCACATAATGCATAACATTTCGGGCTTCTTAATATTTCCAAAAATCTGCTATATGAGAAAAAAATGAAGCGAAAATTTATTCGTTTTCCTAATCGGAAGTAGATTCTTTATCATTGATAATTGGATGAACCAACCTAAATACCGCCGTTGACAGCCAATAAGCAAAAAGAACATCAATAGTGTAATGTGTCCTGCTGATAACCATACAAATCATACCAACCCATGATAACAAACGTGGTATATATCTGCAGAAAACTAACTTAGCAAGAAGATTGCGTTAAGTTAAAGTTGTAAAGAAGTAATTTTGAAAACTTCAATGACACCTGAGCGGTCTGAATGAGTCAGGCAAATAATAAGCGACTGTTAACGAACTGACAACCATAGCTAATGTATGACCTGAGAATAATAAATCACCACATAACATTTCATTATCCATATCCTGAAAATAAAAATTCTGTTAAATTCCTTGCTCAAATAGCTACTTTTTATTAGCGGTTATTATACATCATGGAGATAGATATGCTAACAAAAGAAATTTTCAAAATTTATGTCCCAATGATTACGAAACTAGTCTTTTATGGAACGAAGCAAACGAGGGAGAGGGAAAGTTGGAAAAAACGACTATAATTATGTGATGTGTGATCTTTGTGCATCACATGTTGATGTATAGAAACTTTCGAACTATTTGACAAGCAAATAAAATGATTATGCTGCTATCTGTTTTTAGATCAGTGAACTCGATACCAAAATTTCGAAAAGTTTCGAAGGCATCTTGGAAATCGAAACAGGAAAATGGGAAATGGACCTGAAATCCAAGTTTTCCTGCTTGGGATAAAACACGCCATGCAATAATATCCCATTTTGACCCGTACGATTGTTTTGACTTCGACAACGTTTATTATTATCAATGTAACCTGGAGGTAGTTGTGTACACAACAGTGATATTGTCCGCATAGTATATAAACAAGCTGCAAAATTCGAATCATTTTTAAATTCGATCATTAGCACTGCAATAACTCCTTCAAATTATATATTTGGTTAAGAATGAAGAAGTTTCGGCTACTAAATTTACAGTTATGAAATTTTTTTGCAAAACTCAATTATACAACTCCAACAACAACAAGAAATTGAAGCATAGCAAATTCCAGAAATTTTAAATACCACTGCATATAAAAACGGAATAGAAGGACAGTTCTGATGGTCAAATATCTTTCATCAGCATGAATCTAAGTTCCTACGTTGCTTTATATCTCTCTAATTTTTATAAATTACCAGTCGACAGTCAGCATTACTACAAAATCCAACATTACTACAATTTCATCAATTGAAATTGACGTCAAATCAAATTTAAAATCCTATTTTAAACATAACATGAACTTACCCACAATAAAAGCAATTCGTTGAATAATAATTAAACGATTTTTATGAAGAAAAAGCAAAGTAAAGAAGAAAGTCGAACAAAGCGTAACCATTGCATCTCCGACTTTCAATGTCCATAATAATTCTGGTACAACTGAAAAGACGATATCAGGCAAGGCTTCCTGAAAATCAATATTTTAATTGATCTGAAAAATGAAATTTACTTGGAAAGTGAATAAATAATAAAAATATTTTAGCAAATCATTATACTAATTTTCAAATTTATACTTTATTATTTGATAAAAATGTTACGTAAAAACAATATTTAGATTTGAAGAAAAGGAGCAATTAAATGTCTCCATTAAAATTTTGACTTTTATATTGGTTCAAATTTGAGTATATCAATATAGCAAACCTTCCTACGAAATCATGGATATAAGCCAAGGCTACCCAATTACTAAATGCGGCCAACAGCAAGAATGTCAATACGAATAACAATTTTCGTAACACAACTCCTTCACCTGCTACATTCATAATCGGATAACGCGTGAATTTACCGCTTTCGCGGTCTCCGATCTCTTCTTCCTCTTCCTCTCCCTCTTCGTAAATTACGCTGTTTTCCTCTCCTTCTTCAGTCAGCTGTAAATAAAAATTAAAAAATTTAAATGAAATCCAGGTACAGTTATGATATTTCATTAAGAACTGAATACAAGCAGCAGAACTTTTCAATAATTTACATCATTAAACAGTAATAGACAAAACATGAAGTGATGATGAAAAGATATAAATATATCTAAACAATGTTAATAAGCATTGCCAAATAATTTTTATAAGCTTAAAAGTGATATTTTTTAAAATTATTATATTTTCATTGTTGCCTAAATGATAACTCTCCCGAATTTTATAGTAATCATGTTTTATGCTCTAATTTGGATTTGGACTCAATTTTTGTTGAATTTAGTAAAAAATTTGTTCCTTAATTTTTCAGATAATATGTTAATCGTTAAGGATTATCTAGGAAATCATGCAGGAAAAACAGGAAGAGAAAAATCAAGAATAAATATCTTTAATAGAAACAATGGAAGATGAATTCATTAAATAATTCCTCTTGTTTCCAATGTGAATGTTTTTAAATTGATAAATAAAATTGAAATATAATTTATTTCGAATAAATATTTACTATTCATGCTACTTCACAGTATAAAAAATCAATTCTATCCCATTTATTCGCTACTAAATAAAGAGGAAAAGAAAAGCTTGCAATAAAGAAACAAAAGCTAACTATTAGACATAAATTAATACCGGAAAGAAATGTTCATGTAGTTTATCAGGGACTTACTGAACCTTGGGGCTTCTTCGGGTTTTTTTCTTTCATTTATTTTTTCTATTCATTTACAATTGAAAATAATTCATTGCCTTTTAGGTACTTCGGACTGGAACAGTGAAATTTCAAAATTTCAATCCAAAGTGCAAAAATGATAAATTTTGTAGTTGTTGCAATCATAATTACAAAATAAATCACTCACTATTCTTCTTTCACAACTTTTTAAACAAACGAATTAAATTTAGGCAAGGGATTGAGAAACAGCTTGGTCGTTTGATCGATGACCTTAAAAATGATATCAAGATTAGTTAAATTTCCTATTATAATAGCACTTAAAAGTAACTCTATTAAGTGGAGAACTATTTTCGTTGCCATAGCAAATGCATGTCCAATATTCGAAGAGTTTGGCTACAAAGTTAGGAATACATGCAATCAGAATGACAATGAAATAAGGGACGCTTTTTTTTTTATCCAATCTTTCAAATTTTATTCCAAATTGAAGATAGATGGATTAGTAATGCCAGTAGAAGTAGTATATAGAATGAACCTGTCATATATTACTAGCAGTATTATTGTCAACCACTATCATCATTCATGGGTAAAACTTTTTTTATCAAGATATTGTCAATGTAGAAAAGAAACGCAGACAATTCTATATCTTCCGTAGGATTTTTGATTAACGTTACATGAACATTCACATATTTATAAGCTTTGCAAATAAATTCTAATAGCGACAAATATAAGATGCACTTATTTCAAATATCTATCTGTTTCCTCACTTTCATCTACCCCTTTATTCCTACATCTAAATATGACTTGGAGCATTAATTAGAAAATTCAAAATCAGAAAGTGAATTAACATTTTTAATTGAAAAAAAAATTCTTTTGAAAAGGTATGCGAACAAAAGGAAAAGATCTTAAAATTATTTAATTTTATTGTAATTTCTTACTTTTTCACAAATCTGTGATGGAACGATGAAAAATTTTTATAATAATAATATGATGAATTTAGAAGGAGAATAGGAATTAGACTTCCAGACTTTCTAATAATTTGTTATAATGGAAATAGTTATCATTGTTAGCAAATGTCGAACACTTCCTCTAGTGATATATATTAATATCATAAGTATTTATTGCTAGATCTCTCGATATTTCTTATGAAAATATCTTTTAAGCAGAAGAATTCAAATTATATTCAAATTGCTTTAGTTATATGAAAGACAAATATATGCTTTAACTGTTGTCAATTTGAAAAAAAAGTGAACAGAGAGAACATACATACTTGGTATGCTTATTACCAAATTTTGAAACTTTTAAAGAAATGATAGAAAAAAAAGGCAAAGAATGAATCCCAGTAACAATGGTACGAAGAAGAATTTATGGCTGAATCATTTGACAATAAATGGCATGGTTACTCATTATGACCGTTTTCTAGGAATTAAACTCTCTAAAGGCATATAGATAAGCTCTGAATGATGTTTATAAATGATCGTTCTCTCCTATATCAAGTTCAGAGTTCTTAATCTCTCACAACAAATAATCCATGAATAAAATGGAGGCCCTTGGTATCGAAAGAATTTTTTTTTTTATATGATTCATTAGCATCTAAAAAAAACGGTTTACTAAATTGCTCTCTGAAGCGAATTTATAAAAAATTGGAGTTTTTAAAACTTTCAATATTTACAAATATATAATAAACAGATATAGTGTGAGAGCAGAGGTCTATTTTGATTTCCATTTTGATCTCTGAACAATTTACCAGTTGAAAATCAATATTTTATATTCCCCGTCCATGCTCTTTAACGCACCAGTGCAATATCGATTCCAATTAAGTGAAGGGATTAAAAAATTAATATTAAAATATTCCTTCAATGAAAATATTCTACAATATCGATGTAACGACAGCAATTTAAAGCACCATTATATTAAAGCACCGTTATTGCCTATTCAATAAGTAAGTTTAGAAGAAAAACATTTCATAATCGAAGGCAAAAGAAAATTTCATCAATTTGAACAAATGAACTGACCGCTTGTCCGCATATGTCGCCATCACTGTCTATCGCCGCATTTTCCTAAAAACAATTCATTGCTCCATTTGTTAAGATTTAAGAAAACAATATATGAAAGGCTTGTTTGCCTGACAACAACCTTTCACACTGCCACACTTTCAAAACCGGCAATTAGGGTTATTTTTCAAAGAATTTGATTGTTTAGCCCCTTCCCTATTCTTTTCCTCTTCCCTCACTCTTCCAATTATTTATCAAGTTTTCAGCATCTTCTCGTACTTCATTTTCTATCAGCTTACATAAATTTTATTCATCTCTGGCGATAGTTTTACATCATCAAACATTTCTATTATTCCTCATCATTTCCCGAACAAACTACTGCATCACTACCACTTAGCCACGTTCACTATGTATTTTAAATAATTCAAAACATTTTGCTCTTTTGCAGAGATCTTTCATGAGATATATGGTGATATAATATTTTTTTTTTTGTAACTTCAAGTCAATGATGTAGTTTCATCCTTTGATTTTATTCATTTTATTTCAGGCATTTTAACCTTTCCATCTTTTCTCAACCAGTAGTCAGTACATGTAACTTCACAAAATATTAACAATACAAAAATAGAAACTGTCCAACTTAACTCAAACTAATATAATCGATATCGCTAATAAAATAATTAAGGTTGATTTTTTTAAAAGTCCATAAAGATTAATTTCTAGGATTTTAAAGCTTACCTTTAAAACCATTTAACAGCCACCATCGATGATACTAGTTATGATCAAAAAAGGTTCTGAAATAACTAAACGAATTGTATGATGGAACCACTAGAAATGGATTGACAAGAAAGGAAATCGGTAATGGAATAAGCAGCAACTGTGAATACCGAGATTCTGGATGGATAAATGGATGGATGGATGAATGAATAAAGAAGGCAACACATGTAAACTGTTATTTTTTAAAACATGAGAACTCGGATACGAACTATTTAAACAGTGACAGTGAATGAATGAATTAGATCGATAATGAGATCATGAACAGAAGAAAAAATCCATCACAAAATAATGTGTAGTATTCGGTCGGACATCAGTTGATGGAAAATGAAGATTCGATAGCAACTGGCTATCAATAACGAGATAGTAGTATTTTATTTGGTAAAGGAACGGCTCATCATTTAATAAACAGGAAAGAAGCGCTCTTTGCTATAAATAAGAAAAGTAATTATTAGCTTACCGTTGAATAATAATACATATTTCTAGCAGCAATGTTCTTTCAGTTTCTCGAATCAAACAATACTACGATTCATCATACCCTAAAATAAATAAATCGAATTAAAGAAATTACATTTGATTAGAAGTAATGCATTTAACAGATACGAACTTGGATCCTTTCATTCGATATTTATTAGCGAGAATTCACTAAGGTTCATTAAGCATGAAATCTTCAATATGCATAATTGATCACACTTGTACATATAAATCTATATTGTTTCATTTCCCTTGATTTTAATTATTCTACATATAAATGTTTATAGTAGAGTGAATAGTTATGCATATTTAGATAACATTACAATCGTCATTTGCAAGCATTTATTATAAGATGTAAATTTAAAAAAAATATCTTCATGAGAGCTGATTAAAAATGTTACCATTTTATAAAGAAAATATAATGCAAATCAAAGAATAGATATTGATGCTAGTATCACAATCAGATATTTCAGTTCTCCATTATCAACAACGAACGAAATAACTAACAACTTAGCGTATATATCATTCCTTAATTTGCTACAAATCAACTGTAATTGAAGGCATCTGTCGTAGAAAGTATTGTGATTCTATCTTCCATTCTTGACGAATATTCAAAAACAAATTAAACGTATATATTTCGTTATAGTTTCTAAATATCAATTAGATCGGTATAATTCTTTGCCATTTACATCAGAAAAGATAAATACTTAAAAGAATAAATAATAATAAAGTGCAAAATGTTTCTCAACTATTTGATCCAGAAAGGAATAATTGTTGATTGTTGATAATATATAATAATTATTGATAACATATAATTATAGAAATAGTTAAATAAACTTGAAAAAGATGTGTTAAGAGATGTAAAGGATAGAATTTCATCGTCACACAATCCAACAAGAAAAAAAAATGAAATAGAATGTAATACTTTGTGACGGAACATAAACAAATATATGGAATAATTTTGATGACGGTGAAGCCACAAAAAATAAACCATGACTTATCGATGATGTATGCATACAATGTTCAAAATGCATTATCATTAGTGTTGAGAAGTTAATCAAGCCTAAAATCTGAAAATATACGATAAAACTGAGAATTAGCATTGGGACAAGGGATAGAGTACTCATAGGAATGAAAAATTGAACGAAATATGTTCGAAATGGAGAAACGGAACTAAGTTTGAATTATCGACAGAGAATAAACATTGGCTTGAGAATAAAAGAATTGAAATGATGGCCACAATGGCTACCAGAAAATGTTATTGAAGTGACAGAATATGTTGAAACATGTTACCAAAATTCATACAAAATTATACATTCATTTCTATTTCACGATACAAATCTATCCAATTTGATTCTCAAATTCATTTAATAAGAAATTCATCCTAAACTGACCACTTAGGAGTAATTTCATTATTCCGCCTTCTCACTTATCTTCCTTCTCGAAGCTTCTTCTAGCAAGAATCCCAGATCTGATAACGTTGTAAGCAATTTCTTTAAGTTAAATAATCAGCAATGTAACGTAGTGGTATACGATAAGCGTGAATATTTTTGCACGAATATTTTGGCAAAGATTTTGTTTTGAATCTAATTAACAGGTCATTTGAATAAGCATCGTAGTTTTTCTATCCAAATTTGGTCATAATTGAGATTAAAGACACGGAAGGTAGTTTATCTTTGCTAATTTTGCAAATTTATTCTTCTCGAAATATTCTAATTTATTAGCAAACAATTACATTACAATACACTATACATGAATGTACCCTGATTTAAATAGAAATGGAGGAAAATATACCTTCAAAGCATTTTCTGTTTTGTCATCAGCCTTCTTCCATCCACTTTTTAAATAAACGTTTGTTTATTGAAATATTTGTGCGACTGTCTTCTGCCACATTTTTTTTCTTTACCTCCTATTTAATTACAATATTTTACTTTAGCAATATAAACAACGAGAAGGTTAAAACAGGTGAAATGATTTAAATTTATACACAAAAAATAATAATAATCTATGTCCGCTACTCCGACTCTAGAAATTTACCGATGCCTTCAAACACACACATACACATACACATATACATATTCAAACACATATACATATTCAAACATATATATATATATATATATATACACACACACATGCGCACACATACATACACATACAGACACATACACACCTTTCTCAAACAACCAAATATTTTCTATAAGTTAAAAAACTCAATCAATCTGCTTTGCTTGCATTTACTACTGTTCTTAGAGATATCAGTTACATATGAAGAAGAAGATGGATATAAAAGGCATATGATAATAGATCAGAATTGAACTAATTACAACATCCTTTAATGAAATTGAGCGACTAATCTGCATCTCACTAAGGCACTAAGTCAGATAGGTAACATTTGAACAGACAAAAAAACAAACAAACAAAGAAACAGACAAAACAAACAAAACAAATAAACAAATAAGCAAACAAAAAACAAACAAACAAACAAACAAAACAGACAAACAAAAGTTTGTTTTGTTAAAAAAAACGTCAGGGTATAAGAAGTCTTTGATAATGTTTCTAAGTATGGTTGACATTTAGCTTCAGTATTTGTGATAACCAAAAAGACACATGAATCATAGAAAATTAACGATTCATATCTAGTAAAATATGTAGCAAAAACTTCTGCATTTTATTGACCGATGAATTCTAAACGATTTCATTCAGGCAGACTTTCAATGTATATCATTGGCTTCATTTACATTTACACTGTTCCTAGTTTTTTTTTTTTTTCAATTTTTTATTTTATTTTTGTATTTTAAAAGACCTGACGTCTAATATCTTATCGAGTTGTGACATATGTTTTTCGTTTTATGTCTAAGCTGGAAATGCAGTGACATTTGAAACAGATGCAGTGTGTAAACATTTACTTGTTGCGTATAAAAATTATCAATGCACTTGTAGAAGATAGACTGTTGAAAATTTTACATGTGAAATACATAAACCAAATACCAGTTCATTCAGCAGAAATTAGCAATAATGGAAATGAAAAGAAGATATTTGCATATTCAGCTATTCTTATACTTCAACAGTAGACAAAGTCAAATACGACTTCAATCAGAACATTTCTCCTTTCTTTACTTCGCCAAAAGTTTTATGGATACGACAGCTTGTGAGAGATAGCTTTTCTAGTTCGAATAATTAAATTCCAGACGACAATTCTCCCGATGTTCTGAGTTAAGTCTATTTAATTTAAATACAAGTGCAAGAAATAAATTTTAATTTATTTTAAATCTTCAAATTCAGAAGTTTTAATTTTTAGTAATGAAATATGGGTCTGAAATTTATTTCTTGAACTCACTTCATATAAGGTAGAAGATCCCAAACATTCTAGACATTTTTTAGAAAAAAATAAACAATTTTAAAAAGCTTCATTTAACGGCTAATAAATGAAGGAAGAAAATAAATGGAGGAAAAAGAAATAGAACAGAAAGATTACCCTTAATCCAACATTTAATATTCCTAGCAGAATTTATCCAGCATCGGGGAGGATGGCAAGATTCCAAATCAATTTTCTCGGTTTTCATTTTCTCTGTGACTTGCATGACCTCAGAAAATCCGTTCTTCAACCTATCTTAGTACAAAAAAAAGCTCATAACAGCTAATTGATAGAGGAACGGAATAAATGAAAGAATGAGGTAAAGCAGAAAGACTATTCCTTAACCGAATACAACCATTTTCTTATAAATATCTATGAAATGACCATTCCTTTTATTATTAATAAATTTCTAACTTTATCCAGGGTAGGAAAGCTCAAAACTTGCAACGAGTAATCTTAACTTTGAGATGATTCAGAAATATATTGTTTAAATATTAAGGCATTTTTTGATTGTGTAGCTATTACTCATGTCTTTTGATTCTTTTAAAAAGGCCTAGTTATCTTTTCATAAGTTGCATATAGTAAAGATGGAATGAGATAAAAATCAATTTAAAAGAAATGTATTATAATATAAAACTAAAACATTAAATACACTTAAAGAAAAGTTTATACTAAATTAAATCTAAAAAAGAAGAAAAAATAATTCAACAATATCCGAAAAATGACATATAAGTTGGGAATCATTTTAAAGTATCATGAAGAGCTAGAAGAAAATGATGGGATATTCCATAACTCAATGCTATTCCCAGGAAGAATTCCTTCGAGAAAGAATGAATATTTCCCATCTCTTTTCTGGGGACCTCCAAGAACAAAACCATTAATAGATCAACTTTAATAAATCAAATCTTAAATGGTATATAGCTGATGCAAACATTCAGGTTGAAGTAAGCAACAAGGAGAGACCTCCAAGATGAGAAATTCCGGAAAAAATCAGTACAGCGAAGAGCAATATAGATATAGACAAATGAAGGACTGACTGGATAAATGGAGAGGTAAATATAGAACAAAGAACCATAATAAAATTTTTTTCAATTAACGAAGTCTTGAAAAGTTTGTTGATTTCACAGGAATATTTCAAATTACGCCTAATTTCTAATTATCCAGCAGGAAGTGATTCAGATGATTTGGCACAGAAGATATTTGCTTAAATTTATACGTATAATAAATAGATTGCAATGTTATAAAAAACATTTATTGCATTACGAAATTGCAAGTGAATAAGACACAGAATCGCGAAAAGCTTATTAGTAAAAAAAATTCTCGAAACTTAAAAATTGAGAGTTTTTGGTTCTAAAATCTTAAATAAATAAATGAAATTTTATGAATGTAATTTTGCAACAATAAGAGAAAAAGAAAAAGAAACAGTAATTTCGCCAAATAAATTATGCAGTTCTATTCTATCATAACTCGTTAGATTACCGAAAATTGATATAAAGAGTAGAAGAAAAGAGTAGAACAAATATAAATGGAAAGCTTGAAAAATCTCAGAGATATATATACATGGGAACTATTCAAAAAATTTCATTAAAAGTATTATTGACATAATAATGGAGATCGAATAATCACTACTATCTATCCATTGCTACAGAAAGCGCTTAAAAATTTGTGCTTTTTACAACAACGTTAGCAAACCATCGTTAGGTTCAGTAATGGAAGGAAGGGTAAAGGTCACATTAAACCATTTACATCGCTGCCATATTACCATCTCTTGCATCCTTCCTTTTATGTCATCAACGTACATACACATATTTTCAAACATAGACTCATTCCCACTACACCTTGTCGACATAACGATTGATCATTGACCTTCTCATTGTGAAGGTTATTTTACATAACCAAGATAGATTTGGCTCCTGGGACAATTCCGAATTTGTTTTTTTCCTCTTTCTCATATTTGATTTTTGAATTCAACATTTATCACTTTGCCTCTCTAAATCTGTCCATCACTATATAAATCATCGTCCTTATCACATTGATGTTAATTGTCATAGAAATTGTTTTGCGCAGTTCCCAAACCTTATTTCTTTCTTTTTCAGTAATACAGCAATAGGAACGATAACAGGTGTAAAATCTGAAATGTAAACAATAAATGGTTCTTTTCATTTAATTTAATTTTATGCGAAACAATGCTCATAAAAAATGTCATTTATGATAACAATGAAACTATCAATTGAGATTATAATCTAAAAAAAGAAAAAATAAAAAGCAATAAGCACTTTATAATGGTAGACTTCAATACTCGTACTCTCTTTCCAAATCACTTTTTAAAAGATTTTCGAGAAACACTTTCATAAAATATCAAGTTGGAACGATAAAATATCTACTTCCAAAAATATCGTTTTACACACTTTTCAATTTAGTTAAACTTTTTTTTTGTTACAAGGAATCGAAATATCCTACTTCTTCGTTAGATGACTTTAGGAATACTATTTTCTTAAGTTCTTTCTAAAGTCTTCGGACGAACAATTTTGAAAAGATAGCAAACAAATGCAGAAGGAAATAGAATTAATCGAAATAGTGCATACGAATAGATAATAATTATTATCAACGTTTAATTAAGACTGATGAATAATTTAATACAATAGACATTCAGTTATCTAATATTAAACACTTTCGCAGCATAATCACTTATGGAAATGAAGAACAAACTTTAAAACAGAACCTGTGATCAGAATAAGTAATCAGTGCTGTAAATAGGCCTTCCATATTCATCTTTCATTCCGAATCAAAATCCAGACAAGAATAACCACAATTCTAACCACAGTTCTACTTTTCAATAACAGACAGTAAATTGTAGCTATAATGCAATTTTGAATTTATAAATTCGATGAAAACATCAACGCAATTAAATCGCTTCCAACTGAATGGTTGTTTGCACTGAATTAAAAACGCAAATAAATAAGAAAAAATATAATAAATGCATTCAAAAATAAATTATGTAATCATCATTAAAAGTCATAACGAAAATTCTTGGAAAATACTTCGATGGTGAAACCTACTTATTCCCATGCTAATTTAGCCAGACTATTCTTCAGTACCATTTCAAAAATGGGTTCAAGACATTTCATCTCACATTCAAGATAGAAAATCCAAAAATTAGCTATGATAGGTGATTCAAATTCTTTTCAAATCAATGTCTCTTTGTAATTAATTTATCAACTTTAGTAGAAACGCTTTTATTCAAATAAAAAAATAATGCCATGTCTAGACTTTTACAGCGATCTTATAATCTGAATTTGCACTCAACCATTATCAAAATACAAAATAACACTATTTGTTTACAACAGACACTTATTCCATTGCTTCAAAAATGACGAAGGAATACAGTCATCTGCCATCTCGCCAAAATTAAAATTTTCTGTTGTGGATAGCAGAATCTTTGTGCTGCCTATGAAATTAATTGATTTTTACTTTAAAAATCATTATTTTTAAATCATCAAAAGTTTTTCGCAAAATTAGCTTTAATCGAAGAATTTAATATTATTAAATTCAAATTTTATCTGCGACAGAAAAACTAATCAAATTCTCTATACATATTGTAGAGAAAGCTTCTTAAAACTTCTTGCAGTACCAACTAAATCCATAATGCACATTTCATGCAATTAAAAACATTCATACCTCAATACAAATCCACTCTACATATAAATGGTGCAGACAAATAATTGATACCTGAGAAATATGCTATCAAGCCATTATGAAAAAGCAGCAACTGTTTACGCATTATTTTCCATCGGTTCTCTTCCAGTAATCTCAGTTTTACCTAACAAGCAAGAATGCAATCTCATTATTGAATGAGAAGATTCAATTTAAACGAAACTTATTTTGTTTTTTCAACTTCGTATGGCTTGATATCTATCCAGCACTTATCACCATCAAATATGTCTTGATGAATCTCGACTTTTACTCTGGCAAATGAATTAGAATGAACTGAAAAAGGAAAAAGGACCTTAACATCAGCTTTTAACTGCTCATATTTTTCTCGATGTTGATTACATCTGAAATCGGCACCTGTAATTACTTCAGAACTTGCACTTGACTATTGCAGAGCTGCTATTTCGAAACATTTATACCATATTTCAGAGGAGTCTATTACAGGAACATTTATCGATACGACCGATTAAAAATTCTTCGTTCTTTTTTTTTTTTTAATTTCTTTCACAGTTTGTAAACTGAATTCATCCTCGCTACTCTTTAAGAACACTTTATGAACTGATAAATTTATGAAAACTTCGCCAACGAATCCCATGTTAAATTAAATTATAGATGATGCGATTTGCAATTACTATTTGATAAATTTATATCACCTTTTGACTGAAAGAGAGAACTGCGATTAGAATGGAACGGATAAATATCAAAAAAATTTAGTTAGCATCAATGATGAAAACAAACAATCTGATCATAATTATGAATTATTTCCATTGTATCTTCAAATGTTTTCTCGGATAATGTCTTAATGATGAAAGAAAAAATGACAGAGTTCGTTCTAGAAGTTCACCGTTATATGCAACAGAACGTAATGAATCACAGTTCGAGGAACATTCTGTCTTAAAAAGATTATGGTATTAACTATTCTTACAATTTTAAAAGCATTATCAGAAACTAAGATTTCGTTATATGAAACAAAATTCAATGGAATCAGAAAAAAATTTACTAATGAGCTTATAATTAGCTGGTTTATAGCTAAAAAAGAAATTAAACGGAGCATTTCCAAATGAACAACCATTTAGGAAAAGTTTTTCACAAATCATTGTCTTATTTTGAAGAATTTTTTCAGAACTGAAAATAAGCTTAGGCTCAAGCTGATTTCTTTCAGTGAGAGTTGATAAAGAGATTCTGTTAAACATTTTTGTGCCTCATTCATCTGACAGAAATTCGAAGTAAACAATTTTGATATTGTTACATCTGTAAAAAATTAAAATTTAGTTTGTTCAAATTCGTCATCAGCAATATTTGAAAAGATGAACAAATAATTAACAACAGTTCAAAAGACTGGAAGTTAAAAAACAAACTTCATCGTAATACTTATGCAAAATTTTCATTGTACGCTCTACCTGAAAATCATTACTATAAGGTGAAATACCATTACAATACAAGTAAATGCAACACTTTTAACGCTTTCAAAAACGGCATAAAAAAATGATATCAATATTGAGTCATAAACAAAAAAATAGTAGAGAAAAAGTGAGCAAAAAGGAAAGCCTATAAAATATAAAATAAAAAGTCTGGTAAAAACAGATGAAATTTTCTATAAAGAAACATTCTTTTCTAAGAATTTTCCAACCTTTCCCAAATTTTTACATAGGCTTTTCTTTTTGCTCACTTCTTCTCTATTATTTTTTGATTGTTTTGTTGTTTTATAAGTAGAAATAATCCATTTTTTCAATGAATCTATTTTTGCAGCCATCAATGCCAAATCGGGTCTGAAAAAACAGTGAAAGGCTTTTCAAAATAATAAAAAGCAAATAATTTAAAACTTTATCTGAAAGTGCTTCTCCTTTTAACTCAAATATACTAAAAGGAAAGATAAATAAAGTTCCTTTCTAGTTTTCAGTCAGTGAGATTGAAAAGCTTAGTTAAAAATTTGTAGATGTTTACAACATGCTGAGTTTTCGACAGCGATCCACATCGCAAATGCTCGATATATATTAGGTCCGATCAATTAAAAAAAAAGTTTTTTCAAAGATAAATTCCATTAGCAGCAATAATCCATGTTACAATGCATTGAAGCATATATTTTGAAAGCAAAATTTTCGCAAAGTCAGTAAAACTATTTAAATGATTTTAATATTTTCTTATGCACGAATAGACAAAATATGTTTTCATTTTACGTTTTTCACTTGATATCAAATCTGTCGTGGTGAATATCAGTTCGATTTCAAAGAATTCAAATTATACGAATCTTATATGTATTTTAAATCTTACGTGTGTTGCATGTTATGATTCTGCCTAGTGAGCAAGATCGTCGCATTTTATTCAAAGCTGAAATTAAAATCGACTTAATTTTTGATTCAGAAATCAAAAATGTGAGCTAAAAGTTATGAATTAAAAATCCAATATTTACATAAATCTGGTTAAGAATCGGATTTATACATATGTAATATCTTTTGCATATGATCCTAGAATGACTTGGCAAAAACAAAGGAGACACTAGAATGTAATTCAATTATATATTTTTTCCACATTTTCTCCTTGTTCTAAAAATTATGATCAAAATCGATTTGTAAATAATGAGCTTCCATAGATTTATATGAACAGTGATAGAGTTTGCAAAATTGAACAACGTAAGACAAATCTGATTAGCAAGCACATATCAAAGAGTTCCAGCGAGAGAAGAAAAACAATATATTGAATTAAAGGGAAGGATTGAAAACGAAAATAAAAATAAGAGTTGGTATTGAATTGAATGATTAGAAAGAATAGAATAATGCCTGATTTTATAGGAATATGCTAATTACTCTATTATACACAGATTATATTAGCTTTTTAATAAGTGAGATTTAGAGTGACTATTTAAACAGTTAAGACAAGTCCTAACTGTCTTCTAGAGTTTTGTTATTTTACATATGATTTCGAGAAGAACTTGAATAGCCCCAATCCTTTCCATTGTCATAAGACAAAGCCGCATAATTCCAGATTTGTCTATTAAAACCAGTTGAATGATCGGCACTATCCCGAATGTTTCTTTACTTGAAGAGACGATAATACCATTATACTACTAGATCCAGATTCCAATATCATCTATAATAGAAAGGCATAACCTCTCATCGTCGTTGCCATGATAGCTCAGTCGGGAGAGCGTTAGACTGAAGATCTAAAGGTCGCCGGTTCGATCCCGGCTCGTGGCATACCTTTTCCTCCAAGAACAATGAAAAGAATTGGACTCATTTGAATAACTCCAGAGATTTCCTTATGAAAAATAATAAACAGATTTCTTGAGAACTATTTCCTAATTGGGGAGATACAAGACTTTGAAGTTAATCTGATCACCGAATTCGTCCGCGACAGAAGCCTGAGTTCTCACAGCTTACCGCATCCAATACGATGCGTTTCCACAGCTTACCTTTCTCTTTGTAATATATATTCAAAGTGTCAAGACTTCAAACCATTAAAATTGTATTTTTGAAAATATGAAGATGATCTAGTTTTCAGATAACATTCTCTGGAAACGACCATTAATTAAAACCAATGGAAACTTATAGTATTGTCCGGTAAAGTACAAAATATTCATATTAATTGATAATTATTTCAACCATGAATAAATTTCTTTGAAATCTTTATTCAGTATAGACAGCAAATAACAAACATGTTAGTCCCGTAATATATAATGATTAGCAGCACCTTAGGAATAGAATTTGTTAGGATTCCGATTGAGATAAGCACAATAGACAATGGAAAACTTCTTTAATATGAAGTAGAACGCTTTTATATTCAATAAACGACTTTTGCAGCAAACATTATACAATACTGATACAATTCGATAACTTCATTCTCGATATCAAGAATCGGAGAATGAAGAAGGATCAGATAAACCATGTGAATAATCATCAACTCTCATCCAAACAAAACAACTGATGAAAAAAATAGACAAATACAAACGTATTTGATTGTAAAAATTGCAATGAAAATAGTGATGCTTTCTTTTGGAACAAAAATCATTTCTACGTCATTCTAATATGAATCATCCTCCGCAACAGAAGCCTTACACTTATACTTCTCTCTTCCTTATCTACTAATCTCGTCCTTCTAGTTCTCCTTCTTATTTTCAGAAGAATTTTTTGTACTCCTGATAGATTTGATTTGGTATATTGGTAAAATTTTCTCCTCATGCGCCTTAGCAATTTACAATATTTCAAACTTCTCAGTAATTATAAATCAACAGATTTCCATTCTACTCCTCAACAGAATATTCATTCACTCCTTCTATTCCATCATGGGTACCGTAAAACCACTTTTTAATGAAAAGGTGAGTAATTTGAAGGTAATGAAATAACTAGCGAAACTTAATAAAAGCTCGAACTAAAAAGAAACAACAAGCAATATGCAACAAAAAGAAACTCAGACTATAAAACTCAGGCTAGAGGGACGCTGAACTTTATAGAATATACAAAAACAACAAAATACTGCACATAAAATGGATCATTCCGGATGAACCATTGTGCTAACACATAAATTCCTTGAAATGCACCTTCCAGTTTGCAAAACCATCAATTGAAATCAAAGATATCAAAAAATAAACCGAGACAGTCCAATCAATGTCTCAGAATGAAAAGTGACTTATTTTCAGAGTGCTAGCCAACATATCAACGAAAAAATGGTTCGCTTCAATGGCCTCTTTCAAGCTAGTTAGTAGAAACTCTTAGAAAAAAAAGTAATTCTTATAAAATCTCTATCTTACATTTCGGATATAAGAATTAGAAGCATAAAATTCATAGCGAAAAGCAAAGGTAGCACGATCTATTTTTAGGTTTAACAATTTACCGAAAAAAACAGAAGGAGCATTAATATATCGTAATCGTATAATAATTGTTAGAAAGGTATAATTCATATAAACAGTAAGAAACTTGTATATAACGTATGAAAAAGATAAAAACGCAGAGTACAATAGAAAAATAATCAAAAAAAAGTGAAATGAAAGTATCAAAAAAGTCACGTTACAGCGACGACAAGCTACAGCGCAATAAAAATCCTGCGAAAGTGAATAAATTTCGAAGTAAAATAAAATCACTAATAATAATGTACACATATCTGTACATAAAATAAAAAGAGAAGTGGAAGGACTTAGAGAAGGTAATTGTGATGAGACCATCTCGATTCCAAATATAATGGAAGGAGGCATGTGCAGAAATTTCTATAAAAACAATTGATATTCATTCTCAAATCATAATTTAAAAAATAAAAAACTAAAATTAACATATTTCTGGCAGCATAATGAGTAGCCCCATCACTCTGAAATAAAGCAATCATATTCTCAATGCCGCTAAGTAGGGTAAAAAATTTCATGCATGTTATTTTACTTTAAAAAATATTAGCGATTATGGAGAAGAAATGCAAAATATCACTTAATATTTTTTTTTCACTACTTTTATTCAACATTTTTACTTGAAAAAACTAAAAATATGAGATTGACTTTTGATGAAGCTACAAAAATTAACGCCAATTTTCAGAGGCGGCATCACTGACATGATTCTAAATCACATTCGTACAATGCTTTTTGGAATAGTAAAAATTTTTATAATTTCCGATGTAAAATGAAATGAAGAGAGAAATACACATACGATAAATGAAAAATACGAGGTGATAATTGTATCAGCAAATTCTAATATATTTCTTTAATGCATTTTGAGCGTAATGCACACAATGGCATCGACTAAACTGTCGAATCGGAGTTATTAAATTGAAATTTTCACAGAAAAGCTCGAATAACTAAATTCATGATAAATACAATACATTAAAAAGGGAATATGACAAAAATTTATATTTACAATAATTTACATGAGCGCAAAATTGATTTTTGGCAGCATTAAAGTGGAGCTTTCTCATAATAGCACAGAAGCTGCTCTATTTTAATAATTTCAAGAAAGTACACAACCATTTTGATTTCGCTTCATATTTCCATTGGCAATTTCAATTTCACGCAGTAAACAATCAAATATTTGTTCCACAGACTGTAAAATATCCAAAATTAAGAGATAAGTAGTGGGTCAACTAAAGCTTCACTTGCTTTTAAATATTCATAATTTCTCTCTCCTGATACGTCTATGGACTGCATAGAAAAAACAAAGCACCTAGACAAGCCAACTACTCCAAATTTAGAATACAATATCCAACAAATATCCCTTCTACTAATTACGGATTTTCTATATTTCATAATTTAAAAGAGGTAGCACAAGAGTTTTGCAAAAATATTCTGAAAAGAAACACATCCAAACAAATGTATCGGTAACTTACTGTATTATCTTTGGCTGATGTTTCCAGAAAAGCAGCATTCCAAGTTACGGCTAACTGTCGCCCCTCCTCTGTTGAAACATGTCGCGCATTGAAGTGCAAATCCAGTTTATTGCCCACAACCACAATTGGTATGCTAAAAATTTATGTTAGCAAAAATAACTTTGAAAATTTTAATGTTTAATAATCACATTTCTATCACTCACTTTTTATCTCCAAGATTTTCCATTATTTTATCGTAAATCGACTGAACTATTTCGAATCTATAAAATAAAATCAATAATGCACACAGATATATTCTCGCAATGAAACAGCATAATTGCCATTAATAGTAATTATCAATAATGCATCACGAAGTGGAAAAATTTTTCGTTAACTCACGATTTTCGATCATCTATCGCATAAACCAAGATATATCCATCAATATCTATAGCACAGCTACGAGGAAACAACGAGAATTCTTGCTGAAAGAAATCGGAAATCTGTTCCATTCCCGGATATTCGAAAATCTCACCACTTTAAGCTAGAACAATTAATCCCATAGAAATACTCTTATCCCGTGTGCGTGATTGGTAATGGCAAATGACAGAAGTTTACCTGTCCCGCAGTATCAGTTATTTGCAAAGCAAATTGTTTTCCATTAAATTTATATGGTTTTGTATAGATATCCTCAATGGTCGTGTCATATGCGTCTGGAAAATTACCATACACAAAACGTAATGTGATAGAAGATTTTCCTAAAAACAGAGCTTTTTAATCACAATGAAATCTAGCATCTTCTTTTAACGACTCATTTGTTCATCATTGCCATTCATAAGATTCAGAAACAGTTCAGATTAACTAACCGACACACGGATAACCCATCACAGCAATTTTCCGCTGAATAGCATTCGCCATCTGCCCAATAAATTCTTTGTTGTAGAAAATGATTTATCTAAACAATAAAAAGAAAGAAGACAATCAACAGACTAATTGAACGAAAAATAATCATTTAACCGTCTTAAATTGGGAAAATAAAATTTAATTCCAAAAGAAAACCTAGCAGGAAGAAATCTTTAAGGAAACTTAATTTTTTTTACTTTTACAAATTTTCCTTATCTATAATTAACTTTGAAGGAATAATGAGAGAGCTAAATGATTTTAAAATGACGTTATAACATATTCTTCCACTTAAAATTTGATTTAAATTGTTTAATTCACAGCATTTTTCATCCCTGATACAGCGAGAATAACCTTAATATCCGCAAAAAATAACTCCTAAATATTACCATGCTATTTATTTTCAACATAATGTCTGAACTTTGAAGTTTCTCAACACGAAACTTCAATTAAAATAAGGAAACTCACCGCGTCCGTATACAAGATGCATCCAAAATTCAAGATGTTCGATAAAAACTCGAAGATATCTACCCTTACAAAAAAGGGTAGAATCAACGACTGCAACCTGTGGAACAAAAGTAAATTTCAATAAAAATTAAAATCTTTCGACGTTATGCAGAAATATTCGAGCTTATAATCCTTCCTCTTCCTAAATCTACATTTTCAAGGAAAGCAAATGATCAAGCATGCATGTGAAAATTCATGGAAATCGGCGTCAGATGAATGAATCTCATCTATCTCACCGAAGCGCCACCCTCACCAATAATCACAACATCCCGACTGGAATTGTGCTGCAACGTACTTCGCGTGATCTGCGTAAGACGCGTCGGTTTTCTGCCTTTCTACGATTCGAGTTAGATTGTATGAGGGTTGGTAGTGGGGTCGCATTTGTGGTATGGAGTATTGTGGATTATAAATGGATAAGCTGCGTGATCGGCGTTCATTCACAGGCATAATTGTCATGTCAACTGACTGACTGATCACTCGTAGAGTGCTAGGACCTGAAGTGTATATGAAATGAGCTTGAGTATTCTTTACGATAATATCGAGTTTACCTTTAGAATTGTTCGGAAATTTAAGATTATCAAATGAGGAAGGGATGTTTTGTTTTTAACATTTTATCAATTGACATAATTCTAATCTATGTTGATCATCGTATACTACTAATTCAGTGAAAAGTCAAAACAAATTAGTTTGCATATTTTTCCATTTTTATAAGAAATATCGTAAACAATGTTTCAAACATAATAGTAAATTTTTATTTTAAGTAAGTAAATTTTTTAATTACACAGTTATTGATGATAAATGCATAATTCTTGGAGGAATGACATTTCGGATATTCGGTGATTATTGCGAATTAATTTTTAACATTGCTGAGTCAGTTGCGAGCTTGCAATTTTAAGCGTGAAACAGTTTTGCGATGCAAATAAGAAAATCTTTGAAAAAAGCTTTTATTTCAATCTTTTCAACAAACGTAAAAAGACTGCAGTGCATTCAGTTATAATTGTTTGAGATACAGTTCACAGTTACTGTTTTAGTAGCAATATCAAAATACTAGCATTTTACATTTTCGTTCTCGAAGATAACGCCAGCGACAGTGAAAATTGAAACATTTGAACTTGTTAAGTTTAGATATTGAAAGACCCCAAGATTCTGAATCGTTTCCAGAATCAGATTAGAAGTGAGAAAATAATTTTTAGTAATCTGGATGAAGTAATATTATTCAAATAAAGTTTAAAAGTGTAACTGATCATATTACGGACACATAAAACATTGCGGTATACGACTGTGCCTTATGATTAAGATGTAAGAATTAATGTGAAAACTGTCCCGCTTCAGATCATGCTAGCTACTCTTTGTTGACAATAGCAATAATACTTTACTATTTATATTTGAAATTGTTTTCTCTCGAAAGAAAAGCTATAGAACATAATTTTTGATGTGGTATGATATTGAACCAGGATTATAATATGAAGAGGTTGAATCTACATTGATAATAATGCATGAATATCGTTAATACTTTGGTGGTAATATAGCTTACTGCAATTAGCTTACTGAAATGCTTGTATAATACTCATTTTAACCTTTATTTAAATTTGCCAATACTTATTTAGTATTAATCTCATATGCTGCTCACATATTTTTAACTTTAGCTTCACGTTCATCCAAAGATTTTACTGTAGTCGAGGTAAAATATTGCAATCAGTTCTATCAAAGGTAGATTTAAAACCACAACTTATTCGATTAGCGAAATTTTTTTAATTTGTCAAGAATCAAATAATTATTTACCACAGTTATGGAAATAATACTTATTACACAAATAGTTTAATTCTTCGTCAGTTCTTTCTCGTCATACAATAGCTATTATTTGGTTATATTAAATTCTGTCTGATATTTGACCGCAGATCCGACATTATTTACTGAACAATATGTTGATGATTATTCGTGAAATATAGCGAAATATAATCATGAGAAATGCAAATAAACAAATGTAGAATAGTATTAACGGAAATACATAACATAGTCTTTTAAATCCGTTAAAAAAACGCAGCGAAAAAAGTGAATATTTGAGAAGTAACAACTACATATAAAAATAATTCAGTTTCTTCTATCGCAATTCTAAATTTATTTAAAAAATTTTATAAATGATGAACCAAATGAACAAGTTTAAATAGTTCAAATTCGTTGATATTTCTAATTTTCAACAAAAATTTTTCATTAATGCTTTTTCATTTCTTTCCATCAGTTATGAGATTTGGTTACGAGAAATATAATCAATAAATAATAAACTGTAAACATCAGATAATAGATATATGATAAATATTATGTACATCCAATCAATAATGCTTCACGCGAACAAATCTACTTGCTAAAACTGGAGACTTAAACCAATAATCCAATTTATTAGAAATTTTTTAAAATACAAACCGATAATTTTCGATCTCATTTCTCAAAGCTACTAGAACTTTGTAGCAATACCGCCTACTTCTTTAGTTCATTTAAGAAATAAATGAAAATAAATAACTGAATGTGAATAATCTCTGCTTTCAACAATTTCATTTAAAATAAGTATTTGCAAGTTTTCAAAAATTCTGGCATTGGTCGCCAACTATTAAGAATTTATAATAACCCAAGCATAAGGTTTTAATGTAAAAAGAACAAAGAAAAAATGAAAAGTAATTATTGGAAATCATAAACTTCCCTTTTGGCTATAGACTGAGTGTTACGATTGACTCAAATCAAACATGCTCAGTTTTATAAACTAAACTTTGCGACAATTCAGCAATAAAAAAGCAAAAGTTTAAACTATGGATTTGAAATTGGTATAAATATTATGATTTTTTCTCAAGTTGCTTAATGCTGCAACTGCTAGAAAAAGATTATTTTAAAGAAATAAGCGGTTTTACAATTTACAGGAACCCCATTAAAGTTTTTCTGACTTAAATTTATAATCTCAGAATTTAGCTCTATGATTATGGGCAACTGTTGCAGCTTAAAAATTCTGAAGTTATGCATACATAGTTCCATCTGCGTATAAATACTTCCAATAGTGATGCCAAATTAATTACTCTTTCCTTTTTAAATAGTGATCCAAAACTATCAAAAAATATCAAAATGTCTTCTCAAACTGCAAATTAGGATTAAGAATATTTATATTGGCAAAGAATTGGAAAAGACAGAAATAATTGCAATAAAACAAAAATCGAGAAAAAGAGTAAATTTAATAGCTGACAATCATAAAAATACACGACAGAATCCATTCTCGAACATATTTGATCCATCGCACTATTTTATTTAAGTGGCATTATCAGATACTCGATATAGGTCAAGTTTTCTGTATAAATAATATGTTTGAAAATGAATCTTCAAGCAGACGATAATTTATTTACCGAAATTATATACTAACATATCGAAAGGGTTATGCGGTAGTATTTTCAGGTTGTGAGAAAATTTAAGAAATAGAATGAACATCTTTAGTTCTATGCAACGAAAACGATCAGAATCAGGAAACTCCATGCCATAAACAAACTCCCATCATATTTAGAATTAAGTGCGCTTCGATCCAATTCAACTTGGTACTGCCATTTTACACGTTTCAAAAAAAATTTTTCAAACCTACAATAAACCACAACTTCAACCATATTTCTATCAAATTTCTTTACGAAATGAAGGACAATCTGGCGATCGACCCTCCGCCCAATATTTCCTGATGATTCTCTTATAATGAATCTTTCACATAAAATTTCCCGCCACTCAATGGGACTTCTATCACATCAATTTGTTCTATGCAAGCACAGTAAATTCTGAATTCCACTAACGATTGTTGACTATCTACCTAAACTGTTTTTCAATGAAAACAATGGAATTACTTATTGGTTCTATAATATGCATCTGACATGATCTCCATATTTGAAGCGCTGCAATACTCTCAGTGTGCAGTATTTTTCATAAATTTTTTTGTTTTTCTACATAAATTGTTTTTCAATGAAAACAATGGAATTTTTGAATCTCCATGAACTGCTGCTGACTACCAAAACAAGTCAAATAGCATTCATAGATTTATGCATTCATGGGCAAATTCAATGATGCAATAGACACAACCAAACCATAGAAATTTGACAACTTTTCAAGCAAAATCCACACAAGAAATTACAAAATCCCGAAATCCCAAAATGAAATTAAAATATAAAAAGTGCTCCACAGTAGCATGACTATTACCACCGCTTCATACTTATAAATCATAACTTTCTGAAATGACCAAAAACTTCAGAAAACATGCAACTTTTCTGATTCTGGTAATAACGGCTGTTTCAAATCATCATCATTTTTTAATTCTCTTATCTGCAAAAATTAAAATTATTCTAAGAGGATGCAAAAATGGACAAAAGTGAATTATAATTATAATCTTAGATGGTTCATGCTCACTAGAAGTGAGTGGCCATTGTACTGTATTTAAAAATCATTAGCAGCAGAGTCATTAAAAATTAAGTTTGAAAGCGAGCACGAGACTTCACCTACTACAATTCCGCTGTGCAAACTTTTAATTTCTTATGTGATTATCACGACGAAAATCTGAAATGCTTTTCATAATTTATGTCTCACCAAATTTTTTGTCGCAAGCATTAAGATATAAGATATGTATATTTAATGAAAAAGTTTTCGTGACCACATTCCAGACTATATATCGTTCAATAAATTTGCCTTACTGAAGTCGGAACCATCTTTCGACAGCTCTATTAAAATAGAAGACCCCGATATTAATAGCAATGATCGTAACTAGTAACAATCAGGCACAAATAAAAAACAAAATTTTCATGAAATAACTACTAAGTCAAACACTGAATTCATCAATTCAATCCAGCAGAAATTCAAAAACATTCAGTAACAGAAAACTAAAAAATTATACAAATGAGCAAATATGAAGCTGATTTCAAGGAAAATAAAAGAAAAGACATGTTAGCGAAGTCATCAGAACGAACAGAAACAAAGGCACTGAAATATATGAATGCCCTGGAATTTTCTTTGGCGCGAGTTACAGAAGAGGACTTGTCAGAAACAAATTATTGAAACTCGCTACTAATTCTCAAGCTCTTCATACTGGCAAACCATAATTTTCTTGATCTGCAAAATTTATCAACATAAAAGATTTAGCTTCAAATGAAACTTCAGAAAAAAAAATTATGATCGAACATCATAAACAAAACATGATTCTTCAGAATTTCAAAATTACTTTGATCTCAAGCACCAGAAAATGCTTGACCAATACAACTTGAAATTCTTCTTTTTCCATTTTATGATATGCGACATTATAAATATTAGCTTTTTTCACAAGGCTGTGAACGAACTAAAATTTTAAAAGAAAAAAAAAGCAAAAGTATCAATGTTTCAAAAATGATAAGTTATTCAAACAACATAAAATTCATTTCCCTGAAAAATGTATGGGAGAATTACCTGTAAAGTACATTATAAAGAGATTAGATTTCAAGCGTCTCTGAACTTCGGTGAAGTGGTGCTAATATCCATCGCATCTTCTCGACTGTCTAATACATTTAACTCTACGTCACCATCTGAATAGACTATCGATGAACTGAAAAACATTAGAAACATCATAGTTTTCCTCAATAATAAATATACGGATTTGATATATCGTACAGTTCACCTTCTTGATCTAATTAATTTACAGCTCATCCTCTTGATCTAATTAATTCACTTCATATGTCTCTCCATTTTATAATTATATTGCTGAAAAATGACTAGCGAGAAAGTCCAATTTCCAAACTCTTTTATTATATCTTTGAGTCATCAATATATTTTCACTGTTGATAACTTTACTTGACAGTATGACGAAATATGCATAGTAAATTTCCCTCAAAGAGTTTTTGCACATAATCATACATGTGTTCACATGTTAACAAACTATAAGTAGATGAATGTGATTCGACGAGTTATTTCCTATGAAGTTGATGCAGAAAACGTAGGGAATAGAGAAATCTCGTAAAATAAAAAGTAATAATGAAAGTTTCAAATAAACAAACTGTAAATGAAATATTGACATAACCAAATATTTTCTCGTCAATAAATAAATTATACATACCATTGATTTTTAAGTGGTGATCGTGCCTTAGTTAGCTTTGGCTTTTGCATCTCTTCGAGAACACTTGGTGCGACATATGTGAAACCTTCGAATGGATTCACTGACAAAGAGATATTCTGTTCGCATGGAGAATCAACTGGTGTCATCTTCGTGAATTTGCTATCAAATAAGGATACATCATCCTCCGACGTAATATTCGGTTTATATGGTGGTTCCAGCTGTAAAATTAGAATCGGTAAAGAATGAAAGACAAAACAAATCGAAAACAAAATCCAAAAATTGAATAGCAACTTGGAAAGCAAGACGCGACAAGTTGAAGACGAAATAAATATGAGAAGGAAATAAACCTCATAATTAATTCGTTTATAAAATGGCAGCAATATTTAGAAATCAGAAAACAACAACCTGCCGTGCGTAGACCAAATCCCAGTTAAAAGATCGGAAAAAGGAATGTTGTTTAATTTCACAAGCATCTTCAGGTCCAGCTCCAAGCCTCGTTTCAACATGTCTCTTCAAAAGTCTTTTGATCAAATCACGTGCTTCCATACTCAGAAACGATGGCAATGTGAGCCGCCCTTTTAAGATTTTGTCAATCGTCTTCTTCCTAAAATACACAATATAATTTCTTAAAAGCATCTAACGTGGCATGACAAAATTTAATTAACAGTAAGTCCACAAATTCGGTACTGAAAATTTAATAATATACCTTAAATTTAAATATAAAAATGTAATAAAAGTGATAAAACCTGTTATCGGCTGTAAAAGGGGACCACCAGTAAGCATATCAAATGTTAGAGCACCCAAACTCCACCAATCTACTGCTTTATTGTGTCCAACTCTCATCAATATTTCTGGTGCCATATATTCGATTGTACCACAAAACGTATGCGTTTTCTGGTCACCTTCAATCGATTCTTTGCATAAACCAAAATCAGTTAATTTCACATGTCCTGAAATATCCTGCTTTCAAATAGAATTTTTGTCAACAAAATCCCATAATTAGGCTTGAAATTATTATTAAAAATTTTAGAATCGATAATGAAACTAGGCAGGTTGCAGACACATATTTTAACGAATTATTTGCGTTAATGCTTTAAATACAACCGACCTCGACTATCAAGTAAAATATTTTCTGGTTTCAGATCGCGGTAAATGATTCCTTGTCGATGGAGATGCTCTAATGAGCAAACTATTTCGCTTAAATAAAATGCCGCAGTGTCCTGCAAAGATACAATATACATATCTAATTTTTTTACGTTCAAATTTTTCCAAGATAGTTGCATCAACATAAGTTCACCGTTCCAAATCCTACACTGCTAGAAAGTTAATCGCTTAATATTGTTACTTAGCAGTCCTAATTACCACAACTGGAGTAAAAAGATTAATTAAAGAGAGAAGAGTAGAAACAATTAGTTGATATCTTTGTTGAAATATTGAATAACTTTTTTGAAAGAGAGATGTACCCTTTAAATATAAACTGTTTTAGCTTATATAAATTTCCAGAATAATTTTCAGAACTATTTATAATGAGAAACACTTTCAGATACCGAAACCATCATTCCCATCCCTCACTCGTAGCATACCATTTAGTTTACAGTTTCAGAAAAACATTAGCGATCAAATAAGTATGTATATACTTGTAGTGATATTGCACTGCAGCAAAAGAACAAGCTTTCTTGTCAAGTAACCATTATAAACTCAGGAAAAAAATAGAAAAGTGGAGTACTATTAAATACAGTTCTTTCGTGTAATAATTTTCGATAAAATTATATGGTATACTCAATTCCAAAATCATTTCACTTCTCTTCCATCGAGTTTCTCAATAATATATCTAATGGTACACTGAATAATTTAAATAAAAGTCGAAAGAATATCTTAAGTTTCTATAAATGCCCTGTGAATGATTTACTATACAATTCTAGTGAATCTTTAGAAAATTTTAGGATTGTTTGTGCTTGAACAGAAATTTTACTGACAGAAATCTGAAGATCAAAAAATCAAATTTAAAGATTGCCTCCATGAAAAGTCCTTCGCGCTCTAAATGCATAAATAATTCGCCACCACTTAAATACTCCAAAATCAAATATAATTTGCCGCCTGTTTGAAAAGCATAGAGTAAATCACATATAAATGGACTCTGAAAATTAGAATATAATTATTAATTTACGTAGCTATTAAATGACTACATAAGAACTCAGCAATTTTGATGTAGATAATTTACTAATTTTATCGAAACAAATTCCAGCTTTTTTAAAAAGATAACCAAAGAGTTAAAGATTAAAACTTTAATTCAAAAACTGAAAACTTTATCCATTCTCTATCATATTCAGTTCGACAAGCATGAGAGACAATTAAGCTAACTTTTACTGCTTCCAAAATATTCCTTTCTGCCTTTGTATGAGCTGTGTCCTTCTGATTTCTGATAATTGTTGCCTTTTTCAGCACCTTCATTGCAAAAATCCTCCCTTCATCTTTCCCATTAATTTTCCTAACTTGAAATACCTGCAGTAATGTTACCACTTCATATCTGTACTACTGTACTGTATTACGGTGCAACGATTAGTTAATATTTCAAAAACTGTGCCGCAATACAAAAACTCAACTCCTATTTTTTGAATCCGAAGAATTGAATTCTAACATCTTTTATTGTCGCACAACGATAAAAACCTCTTTATTGGTGAGAATTTCAGTCATGTAACTAAAATATTAAATCAACAACTTCGAGATGTTTAGTTAATATAGTGATGAAAATCATTAAACCTATCACACCTTTCCATATCCACCTTTTCCTAAAACTTTGAGCAACTGAAAATTTTCTGGGCCTAGACGCGTATTTGGTGGATTGACGGTCGACTCATCTAAATCAATTTTTTCGATATATGGATCCTCTCTAAAACAAAAAAAATGATCGAAAAGAGAATTCAAAAATAATATTGTAGTATTTAATCAATTTGCTTGTATCCTATAAACACCTATTTTAAACAAGGGAACTAAATGCAAAACATCGATCTGCATTCATAAATGCAAAACATCGATCTGCATTTCATGGAATTTTATGAAGTATAATAAACATTTGTATAATTTCCATGATGACATTCGAAGAAACAAAAAATATCGTTCACTGTCAAAATGCACTATTTTTTAGAGTATATATGCATATATTCATTCAACTAACCATCACGAAACACAAGAGCTATTTGAAAAATGACGCATTTGCTAAAATTTAAAATAAATTTAAAACTCACAAGTAAGACGAGCTTGGCGGTGGTGAACTAATATGTCCCTGAAGAAAGCATTTGTTAAGCAACAGTGTAGGGATATTTTCAAAGTACCACTTTGCTAAGATTTTTATAAGTAATAGTTCTTCATCAGTCTTTAAAAGTGAAAGGTCTGCACTTGGAAGTTCTTTTGGAGCGTTGCGCATCAACGAATGAGCACGGGCGTATGCATATTGCACGTAAAAATAGGATTATCTTTTGATTGCTCCTTCACACTACTGCTTAATCTAATACCCAAGACAAGAGATAATCGATTTTGAAAGGACTGCACAGTGGATTCAATCGACTTCTAGTAACATTCCACAAGTACTTAAGATTTGCATACACGATTTCAGTGAGTGGAAGTGGGTTTATAGTAATTAACGGAAATTTTTCATTTATATTTTCGCGTCATAAAAACCAACATCTTCAACATCGATGTATTCATTATCTTCTTCCATTACTTCATCGCCCAATACTGCAGCACTAGTATGGTGGTCATTCAGTTCTGCAGAAAAAATTATTTCCTCAAATTTATACAGTGTTCCATCAAAAATCGAAATCAAGGCTACTCAATATTTTATATACACATCTTTTTCCATCATATATTTCTTTCGACTATAAAACAAAGAGACAAGTTCCACTCTCTAAACATTATTAATAAAATCAGAAATTACTTTAATTTAACTTACCAATATCGAAAACGCCCGCCATTATATACGTTTCTTTAAACAACTGAAATTGGTAAGCACTGTCAGCAGATCATCCAAAAACCGACAAAAATCACAACAAAAAAAATTAGACAAATGAACCTGATTAACTGCAAAAAAGAAATATCAAATTATTTCATCCATCCGAAATACATTTCTGAAAATGAACGAATCAAAAACTTGATGTTTTATAAAATTTTAATGTGACTTTTCATCCACTAAAATTATCTGCATGAAGTAGTTGAGAGAAAGTTTAATTTTGATTCGCAGCAAGTTTCATTAGTGATTTCAGTATTGCATAATCCATCCGTAACACCAAAATCGGGACTTACATGATGAAAGTTTTATATTAGCTTTTCATGAACACTGTAAATGAATTAATAAAACATGTCTATAGATTTAGGCGAAATAATTTACCCATCAAAATCAGAACAACTAACAAATAAATAAGAAATGCATCTAACGCTTCAAAGATCGAACTGACAAATTCCAGAAAACCAACAGATATCAATTCGCCTTCCGGCGTTATGCGTTATGGATTTAAAGTTGAAGAATACTCGTCACCCCTTACGAAAAAAGCGGACCATTAAAATATGAAACAGCCATTACACAAGGAATAGCTATGAAAAAGATGAGCGTAGTCATTTCGCAATATACCTTTGGAAAAATATTGATCCAAAAGCTTTCCGTTTGATTCGCTATGAAAATGGTAGATTAATAGAAGATTCTCTTTAATTATCGCTTACTAATTACCGATTATTTCTACGTTATTCGAACAATAAATGCTTTCATATCAAGAATAAATATTTTTAAGGAATGTTCACATAGGCAACTCATACTTCATAAGACAGGGAACATTTTAGAAACCATAAAACATAGTAAAAAACAAATTCCATCTTCGCATTTGAAATAATTCACAAGTTCACACTTTCGAGAATTCTGTCTTTTATACAATTCTCCATTTTTCGTTTATCAGTTTTTGAAAAACTTTTCAGATCTAATCGAAAAAAAAACTAAGCCAAATAATGCATAATATACATATATAATTGCAATATGAACAAGCTGATAGCATTAAACTTTTTCAATTTTACTTGGATTCAACCAATCAGTAGAAAAAAAAGAACTTGTTCAACTGAAATGCAACTATCTATAATTACTGATAAGAATTACATTACATAAAATTAACAGATACGAAGGCAGCATTCTATTCCATTTAAATTTAAGCTCACTATATTTTATCCTTCCTTCATTTCCATAAAAATACCGGAATGTAAACTATTAAAAAAATTGTAAACCATTAAATGAGTTGGCACAACAAAGCATAACTATTTATTTATTGGTAACGAACCTAACATATTTTCATTAAAAAAACCTGCTTCTCTCTTACTATCATATCTCATTATGCAAAGACAGCCATTTTCATCAATGCTTAAAAACTAAAGTGGGTAAGCAATCTCTAAAAATTGATAAAACCAAACAAATGAAAATTGAGTACTATCAGATATTTCCGTAATTGCAGCAATTTTTTTCAAAAGTTTGCGAACAGGATTAACTTCACACCATCAGTTGCATATCTCAGGATTTAATTTCAAGAGGATTTCAGTGCTTAGTCCTAACACAATTCTTTGAACATACTGCAAGAAATGGCCAGACTTATTAGTTTCATTTATTAAGTATTCTTGAGAAAGTAATTCATGAAATTACTAAGAAATCTGGTGACATTAATGAAATGACAGAAGAATGTTACTAATCTTTCTTTTCTCAAACAATTTTTATTAGTCGAAAATTTCAAACTACGAATTATTTACTATTAATGATTCGGTTTATAAAATAAGAAATGTTTTACTTCGTTTAAAACATAAAAAATGCTTCCCGTGATTCACTTTTCAAGAAAAAACATATATCAGTTTCAACTATCAACATTTCAATTATAACAGGAGTGATAAACTAGCGCTAATTATTTATCGCACCATTCTTTCCAGAAATACTGAATTTTTGCAGACTACACGATGCACGGATAGAAATTCCATCACATCATCAAAATTATTAACCAGTGCAACGAGAATGATGAGTAAAGTAAACATTAAGAGTATCCATCATCCTCTGAAATCGCTATAACCATCACCACCCTACACACATCAACACCAAGAACATTTTGGTAAATATTGATAGCCCTTGATATTGAACGGAAAATAGCAAAAATTTTTTCAATCCTCCATACCACAACAATCCCTCTCTGATAGCTCTTCAACGATCGCAGTGCTGTATTAATTCCTTACTCATCATTTAATACTCTGCATTCGAATATATATTGTCATCTAGCAGTCCCTATACTCAGAATCGGAAGAGGGAATAGTATCTGATTGAGTGCATTGGGGAATAAATATGATAAACTTAATTTTTGATCGATTACTATTAACGAGAGAAGAGAATCGACAAAACTATATCTACTGTTTTTTATCAATATCTCTTGTTTTTTTATTTCATGCAGTCGCTATAATCGGTTGATCACTTCAGCAAGAAAGGATATAATGAGTGAACTCTCAGAGCACATTCGGATAGACCGACGAAGTAAAATATGCATAGGTAAATTATGCAATTGAAATGCAAATAGGATTAAATTATATAACAAAAAAAAAAGAGCACAGAACATTAATCTTCCAGCGAATTTTCGGCTAAATTTATTATATCTCGTTACTATTATCTAATCAATAACTTTAGAGGTTAGGAAGGATTTTCTCAAACAGTGAAAAGGTGTTTAAGAAAAATCTTTCAATTATATCCTAAATGAAAATACTAACAGAAAAAAAAATGAATGAATGAATAGATTTGTAGAAAGCACTTGTCAGAAATGTTTTACTCGCCTGAGTCCCGAAATGATCTATAGTGACTTCAAGAACTAATTTCTACTAATTTCATTTGGCACAGATTAAAGCCTCAGGAATGATTTCACATGAACGAAATATAACCATTAATACTGTTGCCTAAATTCAATTCTTGCAGTATATGAATTAGTATATCTCAATCGATTCACAAGTAATGCAAGATAAGAGCGTCTCTATTAAAGTTGAAAATGAACAAAAAAAAACCTCGAGATCTTCGTTCTTTCAACTTCAACTTCATTTTATTCCCATTTGCTAAACGAATTTGAATAAAGTTTAAAGAAAAGCAAGAGAAAATGACCAAAGACATCGATTCGATACAAAACGTCGGGATCATAGAATGAATGGAATATCCCGGATACAAGAGACGCTTGTGGTACATATACGTACATCTCAAAATAAGTTAAACAATTTACAGTGTGGAAAACATCACATCACATGCCTCCATTTGTTTGTCTGTCTGCCTCAATATGTCTATGCATGCCTACCAGTGTATATATGTGTATGTATGTGTGTGTATGTATCTATTTGTGTGTGTATGTATGTGTGTGTGTGTGTGTGTATTTTATGAATTGTGTCACAAAGACATATTTGCAATCAATTGTTCCTCAAGTTAGCCGGAAGGGTTGACGTGCAGTCGACGAAATGTGTATATCTATGTCTGTTTCTATGCCAATTAACTAAAAATTATGCAGGCAAAAGTTTGCAAGAATTCTCGCATGCAATCTGCAAGTGAACTCATTTTCCACCTATTATTTATGTTAAACAATTGAAGAAGTATGCGAATGTTGAAATGAAGAGAGCATGAAATTAAAATACATACCTGCTTCTCACCACCATAGCGAGAACTTTTCGACTGCGATAAATCCAAAAATTCGCATATCTGTTACGTAGGAGGTGTAGAAGTTTGAAAAGTACCGAATGAGAATCAAATGAACCTAAAAATAAACGCTTAAAATTCCATAAATATGAAAATGATCCTTGATCACTCTTACAATCATTCCGTAGGATGTTAAGCAATTCCTTCACGTTGATGTTAACTTATCTTATATCTCCTGCCATTCATCGCTTCATCTAATAACCTTCCACCTGACTTATGATCATGCTATCACATCTGGTGATTCCACCATTCCGCTCCATAAATGCATGAACTAACTAATATAATCATCATATTGAAAAATGAATGAATTTGTGTTGACATCACCTTGTTCACATGACATTCCATATTTTTTCCACTAAAATAATCTTTAATTGATAATATCATTCCAGATATTCAAAAATAACAACACAAATTAGCATAAAAATAGCGACTTATAACATATTCATCCTATCCATCTATTGATTTTTCTAAAACTTCAATCAGCTCTCTATATCATTACAGTAAACTTTCCCTAATTTACTGGTCTCTTTTTGCATTCAGGAAAAATTCGTCGATTAACTTGAACTGTAGCAGTTGTAATATGTAAATTACACGAATTTTCTCACCGATATTATCAATAATGGATGACACCTTCTGCTGATTAAACAAAGGGAAGAGAGGCTCGAATAACAAACAACAATGGATCTTGCAAATAATACTTCACTTTCTTTTTATAGCCCAATATTCGTTATGTAAATATTATCGTTATATCATCGTTAATCACTGCCAGACATGATTTCATGTAACTTATCAACAAAACTGCCATTATCGTCATTTATAAAAACAATATTTCATCCAAGTAAACGAAGAAAATGAGTATAATAAAAACTAATATCAATCACTAGTTGCTAATATCAATCACTTTACAATAATATCCATTGATAGGGTCATATTTCCCTGAATACATCCTTTATTAGTAAACAATGCAAAAGGCCATCTGATTTTTATTTCTTTCTTCCATCATCATTGTTGCTAAATTGTTTATAAATGCATTATCTATGCTAAATAAATTTTCGACTTTTTAAATTCGAACTCTAAATATTAGAATGATTTTAAATTCGACAGCATACAAAAGATTTTAGAACTTTGATTCAATGATTTGTGAATCTGATGCATCATTTTTACTGCTCTCCGTAGTTATGCGATTCTATTGTCTTCATCTGTCATTATGATGAATAGCTTTGTCGCTGCTCAAAGCTCGAATTCCCCAGTTGGTCCATTAAACAAACATCTCAAACCAACTACGCTACACACATACACATACACATACACACATACACACACACACACACATACATACACACACACACACACATACACAGACATACACGAACTTCACTGTTCATCTCACGCCTTCCACTAGTTGCTGTTATATTGAATGACTGTGACAACCGATAAAGAATGTTATGAAGTGCTACAAGCCTTAAGGAAGCGCCTACGGAAGGTTACTCATTTATTTAAAAAGAAATTCGGTTAAAAGCATTTGATGAATCTTTACTTCAGGGATAATATCTTCATCCTAGGCTTCATAAAATATACAAGCCGAATAGTCATCGATTATCAGCCATATAGTATCAATTCTTAAAATTCGAAAATTTTTATTTTTAACTCAAATCGTATAACTTTAAATTAGAAATTGTTAGTTCAGTTTATCGACGAGACCAAAGTATGCAGAAATGATCTGAATCGAATATTCACGGAAGACTGGTGGCCGTTGTCATTTCTTCTTGCATACCATTATGACGTAGACGTGACATACGCAGTAATCGTTGAATGTCTTAAATGGCGACGCTCCTTTTCTGTTAATAGTAAGCATATATTTGGAAAAATGAAAAGTAGTTTCATAAATCTTACAATCTTTTTTATCACTTATTCAATTCTTCGACTGATTTAGATGACACTTAGTGAGCATTTGCAGATATTAGTTTACTGGAGCTGAAACCACTGCTAGATAGAGGCTTGGCATATATACATGGCAAAGATTGCAATGGATCATCAATTCGTAAGTCAGTTGCAGCTGTTAGATATAAATTCAAATTCTGAATTCATTCTTTATTTTCGTTATAAGTGATGAATATGATGATAGTGATGATAATAACGATAATAATGGTGATGAAAGTAATTAGAGCAGTCCAAAATCATTTAATTTTAAATGATAATTTTGTTTAATGTTGAATGCAACAAAAATGAAACAAATCAAATATACTCTATCGTATCTGAAATCCTATTTGTAGTTTGGATAAATATGCGACAGCATATCATTGGACAACAAAACAGTGATAAGTTAGTAATTTATTGGCTTGAACGGCATACAATGGAACTGCAAGCAGCACCTATTACATTGCTATTTGACATGTCATTGTGTAATTTGCAAAATATGGTAATATTTTGTTGTTAATATTGTATATTCATTTCGCCGGTATATCATCATATAAATTAAACAAATTCCAACTAACATATTTATCATTTAGTTATATTACTGTTTAATAACTATTACCTTGTTTATGAATAAAATTATTATAAATGGAAAAATTATAATGATCCAAAATAAATGAGAAATAAAAAAATATATTCTTAACAATTATGAAAGTTCGTAAATGATAAAAGTATGTATGTATGTATTTAGTATTGCTCATGCCATACATCTTATATTTTATGCCATAAGTAATGTCAAGAAAATTTATAGGACTTGGATTTTATCAAATTTATCATTCGTTCATGCAAATATTACTATCCAGCTTGTCTAACGTCATTGCTAATTTTCGAAAATCCGGGACTGTTAAAAGCATCCTGGATTCTGTTGCGTACCTGGATGTCACCTGAAATGCAGCGTCTCCTTCAACATGTTAAACGATCTTCACTTTCAACACATGTACCACTGCCATACATACCAAAACGTTATGGTGGACAGGTATATTTTCCTTGATAATATTATTTAAGTATGGAACTGCTATCTTAGTTTCATCTGAAATGATGGTTTCTTTATTTATAGATTGAAATTAAAAAATTATGTGAATTTTCCAAATTATTTTCCTGTTATGTACCTAAAAATTCAATCTCATTTATGTACTTTCATTCTCTTAAGAAACACGAAACTAGATTGTTTAGCATAAAAATAAATTTGAAGTTTTCGAAATTTCGGAGATAAATTTTTAAAAAGCTAAAATTTCAGAACAACTTTGAAACTCAAGAATGTTCTGAAAAGACTAATCATAGTCTACTCTATGAGGAAGAGTAATTAAAGTTTGAGGTGTTAAATCACATTTCGACATTATTGTAAAACAGTAATTAGTGATTTAGCCATTACTAAAAAACTCCCTGATGAGTTTTTATGATAGTTCAAGAGAACCATACACTTGTTGAAATCTTGAAGGCGAAATTTGCTTTAGTATTTCAAGATTTTTTTATTTTACACAGGAATATATGTTTGCGACAAATGTCTAAAGTTTTTTTAAAATGAAATGAATCACAGCAAAAATCATGACATAATTCATCGATTATTTTTAATGACGGTGCGTAATTTAATTTTATGACGAAGATACGCAGCTCACTTTAATATAATGTATCTATCGAATTTATTTTGTCATGTATTTATCGAACCAAAGATATCGAACTTATTTTGTCACTCAAGTCTTTGGAAGCTTATATTTATTGAATTTCTTACATACACAACAAATGGACATTGTAATTCCGGCACCCAAGTTGTCATCAATTTTATTGCTTAAAATAAACAAAATTCTTTTGCGAAATTACGAAATAACTGATAATTGAATGTTTCATTTATTGTTTTATCTTTAATTTAATGTGACAAACGATTGGTAACTTTTCGAGTTAAAAATTATCAGAAATTTTTGAGTTGAGATCAATAAAAATTTTTACCTTACATTTAATTGTTATAAAAGGTCAATGAAATTTCTGTGTATTGCAGTTCTAATTAATTTATGGAATGAATTCCAACTATCCTGGAAAGCGAATTCTTATTAGATAATTTTACCTTTATTTTTCTCTTTTCACATAATTCTGTATTAACATCATACTAAACTTCATGTTGCAGAAGCTGATTACTTATTTAAAAGCTCTATCTGAAAATAAAGAACTTCTAAATTGTAGTAATACTTGAAATTATAGAATTTAACCATTCATGAAAGAAGATAGTCTTCCGATTCAATTAACGATTTTGATTCAGCCAAAAATTTAGTCAACTGATTTTATATTGTGTGAATGCCTGAACCACTTCTTCAGTAACTTTAAATTCTTTTTTTTTGATATCTTGCAAGGATTCTTTTTTAAATATTCTACAAAGACTGGAATTTGTGAGGTTCCAGCTTAGCGATGTGTAATAGACAAATCAATGGCCGGTAGAATGTATACATACATACATACATACATACATACATACATACATACATACATACATACATACATACATACATACATACATACATACATACATACATACATACATACATACATACATACATACATACATACATACATACATACATACATACACACACACACACACACACACACACACACACACACACACACACACACACACACACACACACACACACTTATAATGTGAATTGCTGCCCCGTAAAAAGCGCTTCTTATCTAATTCGGTTGGATTGTTCATTTCACTATACACTTTTCGAGCGAATTTCAAAATGTTACAATCAGTTCTTTTTGTTTATACTGCTATTAAGAATTTCCATGCTATGTCACCAATTTATTACGAATTATTTTAAGTCTTGGATTCCGTCTCTTTGAGCTTTTCAGTGGATTTGGATGATATCATCTCATTTCTTTGTAAAATGGTAGCAATAATTGAAACAGTAGTAGTAGCAATAATTGAAACAGTAGTAAAGTCAAAGAGATAGCAGGTTGACATAACCAGAGAGAAGTCGCTAAAGATGGAGTTTTCTGATCTATCCATTACATTCTGGTGATTACTTTCATATTGCTTGATAAATTGCATTTTGCCGCTGCTGAAGAAGAAATTTCTTTAATTGATGGGACAGTTTTTGTGACATTTTATTAATTAAGCACAAATAAGGAATAATCGATTTACTGTTAATATTTGATTTATTATTTCTTAATGAATACTAATACCGATTATTAATGCAGAGTAATTACTTTCTACAGCATACTATTCATGCATTAGAGCAGCATCAAAACGCATAGTTGTTACCAGTCGAAGTTTCTACCAGTTTTAAAATCTTAAAATCATCAAGTTGTAAATCAGATTATAGGCTAATTAAATTTAACTTTGCATAATTTTGAATTGTTAAATAATTTCCAGTTTAATTAAGCATATTTAAATGGATGACGAGTAAATAATCTAACGCGCCATATTTATGAATGATTTATTCACTTTTCATCACTAATTATTTCAGGACAATTTTATGTTTACAATGGATGAACTTAGTAGATGCATACCATTACAATCGCCTTCAAGTGAATCTATTAATCACAATCAACAACATATACTTCAAAACGATATTGCAGACAGTGATATGTCCTCCAACGATACAGCCTATTTCAATAATTTGAGTTTTAAAAGGGTATGCTTGACCAAATTAATTGTACGGACGTGATTGAAAGAATGAAAGCATAAGTTGCATCGGAAGAATTAATATTTCATAAATCTTTTTGTTATCTTTTACTTTCTGCTAATAAAAGAGCAAATCTTTTACAATTATGTTCCTTAAAATTATACAGTTATAATGAACGAACACTTTTTATAGTCTGTCACATTCGAGGAAGATGAGACAGATAATACTGCATCACAGGTTGCAGTTTCGGTTACCAAGCGAAATGGCTTACCTCAAGTTTTAAGATCTTTGGCCGAAGCTCGCTTACGCACCTCAGTCAAAGATTGTGCTATGGTCAAATTTCTCTCTATCTGGTTAATTTTCTCCACAATTTCTCGTTTAGAATAAATTTATCTTCGCGCTAACATTAATAAAAAAAAAGCTCACGTATATATAATATGTATAATTTTAATCCTAATACATATACACATACTTATATGTTCGAAACGATCAACGTGATTGTTGCGACAATAGACACCCAAAAAGTTATCTTCAAGCATGCTTCATTGAAATTGTCTCCCTTACAGCAGTTACTTTATGCATCTTTTGTACATATTTTTATCAAATCTAATCTCATTCAATGTGCAATAAATTTTTTTAAATATCCGTGAAATTTAGTCCACGTGAGGAATTGACACTGAGGCACATAAGTGGTGAAAACGATATAGTCGATGTCATGGTTCTGAAGAACGAAAGTGTTAAAAATGTTGCGTATAAAATCAAAATCACTTCGCCAGAAAAATTTCGCGTACGTCCCAGTACTGGAACTATTGCTCCAAGTACTACTGAATTCATCCGGGTTTATTTGCAGAACGGTATCAAATTTTCTTTAATTATTAATGGTTTGAAAATTTTTATAATATATTTGAATTATGAATATTCTTATTTAAATGCACCGTCGTATACAGTCATTTTACTGAATTTTCCTTTTGATAATTTTCGTCTTCTTTTTCTTGTCCTATTTCAGATTTGGTTAATTTCAGTAATAACACTTCTTATTAAAATAATACAGACTGGTAAAAAATTCAAAACTTATCTACCAACTAATTCAACTCTATCAGTTCAATCAAAATAAATCAGTCACAGAATTTCGAAATTCGGTGCAACGTGAGAAATTACTCTAATGGCAGTCGAGATTAGCGGAGAAAGCAATGAAAATTTCGGGAATGCCTGGAAAAACTCGAATGAAGAAGCAAAAATAGAGCACAAGTTGAGATGTCGGCTATCTATTGAAAATGATATAACACCCACTGCAGAATTAATGGATTCTTTTGCAGAGAAGAGCGGAAATAATCTTCCTGTCAGCACAGTACGTATAATTTGATCGAATCATAATAATACAAATGTAGATTTTCAAATATCTCTAAAATTGGAATTAGTATTTCTAGAAACGTTAACTTTAAGAATACACTAAAGAGCAGGAAGCAAAAGCTGTTATCCGATCCCAAATTGTTGGAACCCCTAAACCTCGGACAGAGATCGTGTTTTCTTATTGTGAATATATATATGCCTAGTAACTAGGATTTTAACAAAAGCGGTTCATTGGTTCAGACATTTGTTGTTCTCAAAGACTTCTCAAACAATACTCCTAATCATTACCGCTACTCAAGCAACACCGAACTCTCGAATATCGATTGTTAACACATGGACATATACGTTTGAGCCATCACATCACTTGGCAAATTCATTAATGCCTATTTCAGTCTGTAGTGATAAAAAATTCTCACAGGTATATCAAATTCACAACGGCCTCATTTTTAGGCAACACAGTTAAAAACGTTGGAAGGACGAATGATTTACCGACAAAATACTATTATGATCTCGATGGCATTCATTATAGTCCTTCAACTGCTATCCCTTATCTGGCAGCATCAACATTTTACATCAATTTTGAATATTCAAAATGATTTTTGCTCCAAATTCATATCTTCTTCAAATAATCCTTCCTTTGACTCCGAGCTGTGAATAGGATATTTATATCATTTCGTATAAAATGCAAACATTCATTTAAGAACTGAATAATTGGAAGACATTAAAAATGGAGAATGGAATCAGAAAAAGAAGGAATTCTCGAAATATTTCGTTGCATGCTTTTGAATATTATTGAAATACAAAAATAACAGAAAAATGTAAAACTAACATTTTATGTTAGGAAACATTTGGTGTAATATTTAAGGAAATATGTAACATAGGGAAATAACAAGGGTTCGTATCTCCCAGAATGGATAATGGGAATCATATTTGGAGTTCTCAGTATAACACATGATTCTCGAAGAATATAATTAAAATGGGAATTTTCCTAAATTGTTTAATTTTCCTAAAAAGGATTCATAATTTACCACATACAATAATATTGCATTTAGAAATTTACCGAAATAAGGTTCATTGATATGAAATCAGTAATGCTATGTATGTTTTATAATATGGTAATGAAAAAAAATTCTTACTTAACTGTTAGTACCAACCAGTACTGGAGAAATCAAAAAATATTTTCAAACTTATTTAACATTCCATGCAAAATTTTTTGGAACAGCATAAAAATATAGCTTCTGACTAGAAAGCAATGAATCACTGATGGAAGCCAAGTCCCTGACCTCGGCTGAGATGCGTGAAAGATCGTGCTACTGCATATTGATGATCTAAATGACTGTAAAGTTCACGTTGCCGTTTTCTTTCAGCTTCCACTTGATTATCATCCATGTGCGACGTCTCCTCTTGACCTTCTTCATCAGTTTTCTTCATACCCATTAAACTATAATTCGGACGAGCCATAATTTTGAAATTTCATTCTTTAACACTTTTCAATCCAAGCAACTAAATTTATTTTATCAATTAAAAACTGAATAGCACTGTCAGACATGGACATTATTTTCAGTCAATTCTTTTGATTATGATGCAAATCTTCAAAATGAACTTGAACAAATATACCGCTTAAACTTATCCAATTGCTTGCTATCTGATGAACTTGCAGCCAGAATAGAATTCCATGTGGAAGTGGTAGACGGTCGCATACTGATAAGTGATGGAACTGTATCATTCTCTAACTCCTAAATCAAATTTAAAAAGACTTGCATTACTTTTGACACCAATTTTTTCCTTTTGTATAACATTATTTCCCCGTCTAGAATATATAACTGGATTACCTTCTTCTCCTCTGGTTTATTCCAAATCAATTTTCTCTTTTGTATTTCCTCTGCTCTTTTCACTACAGCTTTTGTTGCCCATACTGGTCGATCACTGCTTTCATCTTCACCATCCTCTGGACTAAAATATTGGGTGAAATGAATTTTTAAAAATAAATTAGTGAAATAAATTTCTAAGTGAAATGAATTTCCAAAAACAAATGTTTCTACAGTGACATTAAAGAGGTAATGAATGCGCAGTTTTAATGCTAGATAAAGTTTAGCAAAGACATCATTTACTCCTTTATTTAACCTCATCTGTTTTTTCAAAAGTTATGAGGACTGCGTTTAATCTAAAATGTTCTATATATCTATACAGTAAAAAGAGCAGAAACAGACACAAAGCACTAGGATTCATATAAGCAAGAAGTAATTAGCTGAATATTTTTAAGAAAACTTTCCAATTCAATCAGTAAAATAATTTTCGACATACTTATAATGTCGAGAAGAACGATTTCTTCCAATACTTCGATTTCGTTCGTACGACAACTTGTTGCTTCTGTACTGTTTCGAGTCGCTCTAAAAGGGTCAAGAAGAGAGTAGCGCTCCGCCGCTCACTCTTCATAAAATGAAACATGTAATCAAGAAATGATAAAAATAAGAGCATAAAATGTTTAGGGGCGATAACATCTAAATCAGTAAAACTGCCTTAGATATCATCACTAAATCAACGTAATCTAATTGAAATTACAGATTACTTCGTGAAAAAGATGTTAAATTTAACTCTGAAGCATATTATGATATAGCAATGAAAGATACCTCTTTATGATAATGATCACGATAATCAGATCGACTTTCCTCTTTATTTGAATACTGATCCCGACTTCGCTCTCTCGAATGGACAAACCCAAAGCTCCGTTCCCGAGTCGCCGAATCTATCTCTCGCCCACGATCGTAATGTTTATCAGCTCGATGTCGGCTGTCACTGTGTCGCTCTACACTTCTTTCTCTTTATTGTGGTCATATTTCCGATCGCAAAACCGGTAATCATCATGACGTTTCTTCCTTACGATATCATCTGACCTATTTCGTTAATATTTTTATCAAATCTCGTGCAAAATATCGAGATTCGACATTTATAAAAACCAAAAATTCCTCCCAAGATGAACTTGACAGGACATTTGCAATTTTTGATAAAAGTTCTTGCTAGTATTCTGTGACGCTAAGATCATACTGAATGAACTTATATCCATATCAGAACTACATACGCATTACGACCATTCCAGAATCTACTACTTCATCAGTAGCATGAGGAGCGACTGAATTCAATTCTTTATATATACATTTCTATTGACTGTTTCCTTATCACTAAAAGAAAAAGCTGCATGCAAAAAAAAAAAAAAAAGATTTCTGAGCAAATAAAGCAGTGCACATATTAATAAAATAAAAGTTTTACTTTTTCCGTTTCAGTTGTGATTTTTATCGTCGTCCCGTCGTTCAATATGTTTACGAATCTCTTTGGTCGTCAATGTTCGGAAACTATTATCAGCCATATATGACGCAATCTGCAAAATTTTTGTCATTCAAATGAATGCCGTCATTCATATGGATCATGAGAGGCACTCTCTAAGTTAGACATTAACTTTATCATTATTAGATGAATATAAAGAGTACCGCCATTTTTCTAAATCTTCAGTAAGCATTTAAGTAAAACAATTACAAATGCTGCAAAACCGAATAAATTTAGTTTTTTTTTACTGGACAGTTTAACAGCAGTACCGCCACATACTTTTCACGCAGCAGAACGTCTCATCCCCTATCTCTTCGTCACACACCACAATATCCCAAGCGACTTAAACAAGCCCACAGCAGCAAATCTCGCCACGCACTCCATTATCCCACAAAACTCTTCATAGCATGCAACGTCTATGCAATAGTCGTTTCTTGTAATTGCAATTGAATCAAGAAGTGGTATTGTTGACGTATCAGTGAAGAAATCTAGGTAGGAAATAATTAAGTAAGTGAGATTAATGAAATTCAGTTTTAGTTTGAGCATGTTGTTTTATTATAATGGGATGATTTATAATTGATGGTACTTATTCGTATAAATCATTGCATTTAAGTAAGTATCAAAACTGAACGGAAGTATATCAATCATCATTGCTCTCTCGCGTGGTGCAAGGAGAAGAGGTATGTCACAGTTGATCGATGAGCTATTGGTATGATGGTATTTTCTTTTCCTCATAATTAAGAAATAAATAGCCAAACGATATAGCCGTGCTATTTCTACTAAAGGACGAAATTTTACTTCAAGCAGAACAAAGAGTAAGAAGTTGAAGAAGAGTTAAAGAATGAAAAGTAACTCTTGTTTACTGTCAAATTTGTTGAATCTATTTATTTTCAGGAATACTTAGTCAACTTCATTGCATTATGGCTACAAGTTCAAAAGGTTTGTCAAGTTTTTGTGACTTATATAATATATCTTTTGCTAATGGTTACTTTAGTATATGTCATTTTGACACATTTATTGTAGTAATAATCTTGATTAAGTATAGCTTACTTTTACCATTCCATACTTTAAAAATTTTGTTGAATATTGTAGGAAAAAGTGCAATGGATGCATTGGACAAGCAGGATCCACAGCAAGTTACATTAGAAGAATGGAAAAAGATTTTAAGTCCATTGGAATATAGTGTTGCTCGGGAGGGTGGTACCGAAAGACCGTTCTCAGGAAAATTTGATAAACATTTCGAGTCCGGACTATATGTCTGTCGATGTTGTGGAGTACAACTTTTCAAGTATATTTTTATTTTTAAAAGTTTGATAACAGTTTTATTTAACTAAAAGTGAAATTTACTAGTTTAAATTTTAGATCAGACGACAAATTCGAATCAGGCTGCGGCTGGCCAGCTTTTTCAAAATCCGTGAATAATGATTTGAATATAATAAGGTTGAAAGATGTTTCAATGGGGATGGAGCGTGTTGAAATTCGATGTAAACAGGTGGATATATCACTTCATAAAACATTTCAATAAGACCTGAAGCTTTATGTGGAACTATGATATTTATCCTTTTAAGTGGAGGAGGTGGTTCATTTGTTTTCACGAAACCATTTTGAAATCCAAAACTTTCTGAATTAGCACCTTTCAGTGTAATGCTCATTTGGGCCATGTTTTCGATGATGGACCGAAAGAAACTGGTGAACGTTATTGCATAAATAGTTGCTGTATTGATTTTCAAAAGTAATTTTGTTGAGTTGTCATTGAAGGAATCTGGCAATTAAATATATGGGAAAGACTATGGATATAAAACCTTGTAGTTGTAGGTATTTATTCTAAAAATTGTAGTTTTTATTCCTGTAAAACACTGTTTATTTTTGAAAATATAAAAATGTGTCTTTGTATATATAGCATTCTTACTAATTATTTAGTTAATTCCAGTTTAAATAGTGACAAAAAAATGGAAAATGAAATTTGTTGACCGCTTCCTGAACATCTGAAATGATCTTCTTGAAAAGAGATACCAAAAGTTGAAAAACATAATTTCCGCATCTTCACATATTGTATGTTTTCTCATAAATCCATCATCAAAGAAATTTTTGAATCATGGCTTTAAATAAAAAGCAAATGAAAAATTCATAAGTTCTCTGAATTCCTGTTGTTCTGGTTTCGAAAATTAAATTAAGGGTCATTAGTCCTGACATCAGTCGTAACATTTCAAAGGTTTTTATCTGAACATCGAATTTTTATAGTTCATTTTTGTTAGGAAATGTTGCTAGTATAATTTATCCTATCATTATTCTTGGAAACAATTAGGAGTTCTATAAGCAACAGAAATTTAATTATTTCTATATTTATAATTTTTGGATCCGAATTGATATCACCTCATCATTTTAACACCTTTCTCAGTCTAACCTTTTATTTAAATGAAAAACAAAGTTGTATTGAATAGAATTATACTATTTCTTTTCATGTTTCAAAATGTGATAGAATTGGAGATTCTTTTCCAAATTGCTTTATGAAATTATGAAAAAGAAAAAGAAATTTCCAGATGATGCAAGATTCTATTTTTTAACATAATTGTTACATTTTTTGAATTCAATGATTGCAGAGATCTGATAGAAATGAAAAGAAAACCGTAAGAATTTAATTTTTAAATTATTTCCATTTTTCTTTTTCCATCATAAATAGAAGAATTACATTTTCGAAAGAACAAGGAAGAGCAGGAAAAATAATTGAAGGAATTTGGTCCATTTTTATATCGTTCTTCAAACCGTAAGAATTTTCTGTGGCGTAATTAAAAATTGGATTTTAGGCTATTTTGGGTTAAAAAAATTGAATTTTTTAAGAGGTAAAGTGCTAATCTTATTTTTTAATTATTGTCTTCGTTTTGAAAATTTCGAATTAAAATTTGCAATCGAATCCAGCTATGAGGCTTAGATTAAGAAATTAGAAGAAAGCGCTTACGACGCTTTGAAAAGAAATGCATATAGTTGTAAATCTAATTATCATCAGTTATTTCATAGGAGGCATCAGGAAAATCGAAATTGATTTTGTTGTCTTCTCAGTATCGAAATTGAACTTATTTTCTTCTCACTATATGACTTAGTTGATGTGTCATGCAAATCAAGCATTTCCTATTTCCTATTGCTTGTTAATCGTTGTTTCTGCAAATTTGTCAATTTAGTTTTCATTAAAATTTAAAATGCTTAATTCTAAGTTATAAAATGGCGTAATGTTTTATTTCTTAGTTGATGTCTGTTTTTTCTGTCTAACTCATCCGTAATATTGACATCCGTAACAAAATTTTAATGCAAATAAGATGCTTTGACATTGGTGAAAATCAAATGGCCAATTAATAATTTATAATATGAAAATGAGAAATAAAAAAATGATAAATATATCATTTTTGTTCGTTTTTCAAGTAAAAGAAACGTATTTTATAGATGACCAGGAAATTCTGTTTCAAAATTCAAATATGTCATTTTCTTAAAATATAAAAAAATTTAAAAAGAAAGAAAAATTATCAATTGGTAGTTTCAAAAGTTATAAATTGAACAACAATTCATTGGCTAAAACTATCAATGAATCCTTTTCTTTCCTTTTCCTTTCCCTTTTTTAAGCTATCAGTGAACGATCTCTCTCTCTTTTTTTTTACCAAATAGTGAATTTTTTTGAGCAAAAAGAAAAGTATCATTTCTATAGCCACTCTACATGATTATATCCTTATGACAATGTTAAAGGTCCATATAGAGGGAATCTTTATTTTATGCCTTATCATATTCTTTGATTGATTTTCCTTCTTCAGTTTCATTTCCGTACTTAAAATAAATCATCAATCCAATTTAATCGCAAAATTAATAACGAATTCAAAAATAATTGAAGATTATAATAACTCATATATTCTATTACGATAACAACTGAGATGACTAAGCTTCTATTTGTATATATTCAATCTGATATCATCTCGATGATAAGCTCTCTTACTTTTATTCCTATACTTTTCTATTCTATCTACTAAGATAAAAGAACTCTCAATAAGCTACACCAAATTACCTACGTTTCTCTTGACACTTCATTGTCTCCTACGTCATCATCAAAAAGCGACTCGAAAACTTCTTCCATCAGATTAAGCATAAGTTATAAATCGTTTATTTCCATACATCTGCACTTTGGCTTATGTTTATTTCGCTTTTTGTCCTTTCTGTTGATTATTTATAAGAAATAGTTTGAGTTATTAAAGTATTGTTAAAAGCATATCTACAATTTCTGAAACGATTTATTTCATTGAATTAACTTATCTATCCGTGAGAATGTAGCTAACTTGAAATTTGATCTCTGTAAAATTTAAATCATATTACAAAATCTGCAACACTTCCGGTTTTAGCATTATAAATGTTCAAAAAAATTACTGGGAATATTTGCGAGAGCTATTTGAAAAAATTTGAGGATAGTTCAATAACATTTGAAGAAATATTATCTCAATTTCTAATTTGTCATGTTAACTGTACAATTCCCCATTTCTTAAATTTTAGCATTTCCAAGACATTGTCTACGATTGGGCAATTGCAAAAAAATTATAACGATTGCACAGGATACATGATGGGCTTCAAATTTTTTTTGTTAAGGGAGTATGATAGACGAAATAAAACTATCCAGTCTAGCCTGAATAAAAGTAAATATGAAATTTTAACATAACTGCAATTAGAATTCTTCTTGACAGTTCGATCGAAATACTTCGTTCGAGATTTGCAGTAGCAGTGGTAGTGAAATTTGACATTTTTAAACATATCAAGAAAGCGTCATCCATGCTACGTTATTATCCTAGATTTACAACTATCTGTATCCAATATAAAATGAAATAATTTGGTGATAGTCATCTTTGCAACAATATCTTAAGTATGAAAGCGTTAGTAGCAAGTGATTCGTGAATTCTAAAAATTTTGGTGGCTTAGTATAGAAAATAGGAATAATATTAATAATGTATTATACATTACAAGTAGCAGTTCCAAGCAAAAAAAAAAATCTGTTAAATGCAAGTATAAAATGTGATTCCGATCTTGATGAATTCAAAAGTGATAGATCACCGCAAATCGACATGCACGTAACAAAATGTATTTCTCAGAAAAGAAATCGAAGAAAAGCGACTATCTGAAATGGCAGAAAGCAGATCATCTTTGTATAATTTTGATTCAATAATCTCATTAAAGTACTTTTTACCTGTTATCTCAGGTGCCTAAGTTGCACGAATGATTTGCAAAACGAATAGTTTAAATGAATCACTGGACTTTTTAGTCCGTGGTTGACTGCATTGCACTGCAGTGAATTTATTAAAACCTAATGTGTATTTTTTTCATTTTTCGAGAATTTCAAAAATAAACTGGAAAGTATATATCGTCTAAATTTAATTCAAGATTTGACATACCTTACTTCCTTTCAATATATGTCATACGCATATTCATAAAGGTTGGAGAAATTAGTAATTACATTATAAACTGAATTCTTTATTAAAACTGAATAATTTCACAATTTTATTTTTAAAAATTCAAAATAAAGTTCCTGAAATGAGCAAATTCGATCCAGCTCGGAGAATATTCATATTTATTTAGCTGCAATTGCGATGTATTATCATTTTTATCGCTAAAAATATTATTCTAAAAATATAATTGTGACTGATTCTGAATAGAACAGAGTTTTTGACTGGCGTAATTATCTCATAGTATTTAAACTTTCAGAAAAAGTACTATCAAACTATTCCATTTCAACTTTTCTTGTAAACATTAGTAAATTGCGCAGATTCTTCTTGGAGATACTTTTATGCCCACTTCTGCAACAATTTATTCTTTCTCGTTAAACTTTCCCAAGACAATATTAAAATAAAAGTGCTGAATTGCTAATCATAACCAATAGAATTATGTGGAATTTCATTCATCACTGCTGCATGAAATTACATCAATTAAATCATAGCAATCATATTCATTTTTTATTCAAATTTATAATTTCAAATTGTTGGATTCATTCGATAAAAACAATGGACTGAAAATTGTAACCGTTGCTTATCTTTAATGTTTGGAACTTTAATAAACAAATAAGCAATTACTACTCGCTCAACTAACTAAAAAGGCATTAATTAATATAATATGACATCAGTGAACATTTAATTAATTTGTATTAAAATTTTTTCATCACTTAACAAATAAGCTATTCTTGAAATCTGCGAGAAGAAAAATTGAAATCTGAATGCGAGAAAATGATAAAACTTGGAAGAAGTTAAAAATAATCTCCATAAATGAGTAAAGTCTTAAAACATCAATGCATCACTCTTCCAAAATTTTTTCAGTTACAATCAACCTTTATCAAATAACAAAATTTAATCTTTTCTTCAAGTTGTAGCATAATTCCAAAATTCCAATCAGTGTAAATGTTGATGACATTTGAAAAAATGCATTTTGAAAATTGATTAATGGTACTTTTGCAATCCTTCTAGAAGTGATTACGATGAAATCGTCAGTCAAATTTCGTGAACAAATCATACAATATTAGCATGCATCTATTCCATTTTCTGTTTTTAATTCAAGTTCTCATTTTATAAGGTCAAAACACGTTGAACCCTTCAGTGTATTCATCATATATGTATGCGTATCATTAAATGGATATATGTCGGACAAGTAAATCGCCATTTTCCAACAAACGATATGCTGCAATCAAGCAAGATATTCAAGGTAACAACTTTGCCTTCTGAATTTGACCTTTATTAAGAATGTGCTATCGGCACATTATGTCTGCTACTCTCCATTTGTAATGCTATATCTTGCTTGACCAAAGGTACCTGTTGCAGTTCATGATCTTTATCTTCTCATTATTTTTCTTAAATTTCTTATATTTTGCATGCATTTATAAGAATAAATGATGTCATAACTTTGTGGCAATAAATGATCCTAAACTTTGTAGAATCTTTGACAAAACTTATTCTTTTAATTATTGTTGTTGTTATTCTTTTTTGCTTTTCAATAATGAATGAATAATTAACTCTTGGAATATACTCTGATCGTATCGCTCCAATTGAATAAATCTAAGATTAAAATTGCTATAATCAAATTTCTTCAAAATATCAGTTGTCTAGTTTGCAATGTTGCATATTTTCTATATTTTCCCGCTGAATCATCATAGTTTTGGACTGCAATTAATGAATATTTAAGATTGGCAAGATTCAATATATGATTCCAATTACTTCCCGCATGATACTTTAGGATTTTTTTCTGAATTCTACGATTTTCTATAGAACAAATTTTGGGAAAAATTAAACAGATAAGTTGATTTTATATGTCACAACTGACAGGATAATTTTTCTTTTATGAAATAATTATATTTAATTGAATGGTATTAAAATTTGCATAGGATAGGATAGTTTTAGAAAAATAAAGATTTGTTGAAGTGAAGAGATAGATAGAGTGAGGTACAATTGATTTTAGAAACAAGTCTAGAGAAGTATTGAAGAGAGGTAAAGAGAAGAAATACATGAAAGATGCTTTTCATCATGGATAAATATCAAGTTGTAATTTGCATCATTAGTTATCGCTTATACGTGATTTCATTTTTAATTAAAGTCAATAATGTTTCGAAAACTAGGAAAGGAGATCATACTTTTGCTCCATTTGAGAAATGAGCACCATGTTTCTGGATCATGCTTTTCATCCCTTGGAGCTGTAGGATTTAGGTTCAGAGTAGAGATGAATTTTAAATTTATAAATTAGGGATCTGAAATAAATTAAAGCATCTGAATACAATCACTCTTTAAAAGCTCATTAAATATTTTTATAATATGGTCTTCAAAATTTTATAACAGCGAAAGGGATTTTCAAGAAATGAATCATGCTTATGTTATGATATCGATTTATATCTCCAACTAATAATTATAGGCTTAACTAACACAGTTGATTATAATCGAAAAACGACGATATTTGAAGATAATCTGTTTTAAATTTGTACGTGTTATTTAGAAGAGAAAGAAGATATGATATATATGAAGATAGAGGGATAGTAAATCAGAATGATTCTTACTTTCATCTCTATTCTATGTTTTATTTCTATACAACTTATGAAACAAAAGGAATCAGAATAAATTCTTCTGTATGCATGCATTCATGCATTTCTGCATTTCATTCATTCATTATATAGATAGATAGATGCATGAATGAAATGCAATAATTATGAATAATTGAATATAGATTATATTCAATTATCTCTCTCTCTCTCTCTCTCTCTCTCTCTCTCTCTCAATCATAAATCGTCATTCCTTTTTTGTTTTTGTTTTTTCCTGAAATTATGTGAGATATTGTTGAACATTAGAGATTAGTTACAGTAACCAATTATCATCATTAGTTATCTATCATTTGTCTGCCGATATTGTTGTGCTTATTCTGTTGGTTAGCCTTATTCCAATTACCAGATTCATTTCTTTAGCCATTGTTTTACTTCTATTATATAATTCATCTTATCAATAATTTATAGCTAGAAGTTCCACCATTATCTTACACTTTGACTTATCATCTTTCATTCGTTACTTAGCAACAGTGAGTTACTGCTGAAAGTACGTTAAGCAAACTTTCAAAGTGAAATTTATCTGAAAGCTTTTTATTGTGAAGGATAATGATTAGTGATTTAGATTAATGCAACTAATACCTTTGTTTTTTATCAGATGTCAAACTTCATGATGATGTCTGTGATCTCAGATTCTTTTTATATTATTAAAATATTTAATCGTTTGGTGCAATTTTTCTCCTTTGGTTTATGTCTTCTTCATGCGACTTCTTTACGAAGAATAAATGACATTCTATTATTGTCGACTTACCTGATTAAACGACCTTGATCCAATGCACATAAACAAATGATAAGCTCGTGGATTCTGAAATGAATGATTAGATAATATATTAGATAACATCATACCTTCTAAAATAGTGGAAAAAATGGAAAACTTCGTGCAGAAGCACATAGTAATACTTTTTGTCGTGTACTGCTCTATATCTGTCACTTGTAACATGTAAAGATAGTGTCATTGACATTAATTTTAATCCATCTAGAATTAATTAGTTCAACAGAAAATCCGCCCATCTATATTCATAGAGAGAGAGTTTCGAATAGTACAATAAACTATAGAAAAGATTCAGTCGTAAACTTCAATTATGAAGCTTAGGGCAAAAATGGACGAAGTTGTGATGATCACAAACTTTTAAATAATGAGCTGAATTTCCTGAAATGTCATGATCTGCTCTCTAAAGATTTTTGTGAAGCTTTTGGGGAAAATCACTTACGCTAACGTTTAGCAAGTCAAAAATTTTGATGGTAAGACGTAAAATCACGATATGCTTTTAATAACTTAAAAAGAAAATAGTGTTTATGACTTCATAATATTTATTATCGCTTAATGTCATTGCTTTCAGGACTGTTCCGTTACGCAAATTATGACGGAGAATGATATTACTAAAGGTCAGGCATCATTGTTTGCGGTTTTTTGTTTCATTGACTCTGCTGACAGGGATAATTTATTACATTCAGTACACGAAGAACCATACAGAAGAAGTAACTAAATATATTGCTGTGACCGACAAATTTTCGAATATTACTTATAGCAATTTTCACTTGGTATGAATTTTTGAAATTTGAGAAACTTGGTTCTTTATCTGATAAGATAAAAATGAAGTCCGTCCATCTGTTTTCTTCCGAATTTATAAAATGCCATATGAGATAAGAGAGGTCTCTTATCTCATACACACTTTCGTCCTTCAGGAAAAAAAGAATTGCTTTATTTGAAGCAATTTTATCATTTATTTTGGCTTCCTGGTATCAATCCCAGCAAATACATTTTTGGTACATATGATAATTCGAAAAATCTACTAGCAATTGGAAACATCATTATCTATCGAATGGTAAACTCATCAAATGAAGATTATGTGAGATTCGTGTATGATGAAGACCACCGAGCTGCTTATGGGTACATTTTTAGTAAATTACGTTTACATTTTTTTCAGGCAGTTGAAATCTGCTAGCTTGTGGATTTGAAATAAATTCACAAGCTATGAGATCTTTGCAGATTTTATGAAATACTTTAGAACTTGATAATATATCCAGAAAAATTGATAACAAAGAGATGAACATTGCTATAATTTCTTTAGAAAACAGACAAAAATTATTAGGATATGCAAAAGGAAAGAAAAAAGGAAAACAATAAAGGGACTAATGACAGTCGTAAATATTAAACTGTAAGTGGTAATTCTTGCAACATATTGGCAGTATATCTTCTGTTCTGGAACTTATCTGAACATTGAACCGAAGGTAAAATAAGTAATCTTGGCAATTTTAAAAGGCTACGGGTTGAACAAGGTCTTTTTAGTCTGCACGCAGTTAAAAGCATATATTCGAACGAGAAACATGGGTGCCAGTGAACAAGGAAGAATTTCTCCGGAAGTGGAGCAGTGGACGATTTCTCGATTGCATTAGATTGAATATTTCGACTAGCTGGACTAAATCAGTGATTCCTCATAGTTATGTCAACAATATGGCTACATTTCGAGATTTTATCGAATCTTTTAAGGCGATACCGTTTCTTTTTGGCGGCACTCTTCTTGGTCTTTTTAAATTCATTTCTAATTATTCATGAGATTGGTTGAATTTCATTTCATATTTGTTTCTAGTGATAAATTGTTACTACATTTAAAATCAGTTGTTGATGAAATTACGAAGTGAAGTTTTTTCAAAATTAATTTGTCTTTTTTTTCGTTTTGTTTTCCTTCTTTGCCATAAGAAATTATAAAAAGCCATTGCCGGTCGATAGTAAGGAAAATTATACTGCTTTATCTTTTGGAAAACCCTTTCATCCCGTCATTTTCATATCAGTTACTTATTTCAACAAAGAGAAAGTTACTAGGGCGAATTAATTAGGAATTTTAAGATTTATTCAATTTAATATAGTAATTTATTCAGGCTGGTACAGAGAATGTTCGTTTATCAAAGATACTACAGATGTTGATATGGCAATGAAAATTACTTCCTTAGATTTAAGGATGTTGAAAAATATGGAGAAGTCGAATGATTTTAGACTTTTTGGATCCTCGGAAAAGTTTGCTCTGCTTTACGTAAACAAAATTACATTTATCATTCTTAAGAAAAAATAAATGGCTCTAACTTGTTAATTAATAATATGAAATCAAAATTTTAACGCTTTATTAATTGTAATTGTATGTTCGCCAAAATGAGAAGTAAAATTCTATTCAGATTAACGATTCATTAGAAGTGAGCGTTTATTCGGCAAATATTAAAATAGATTTATTTTTCCTTTACGAAAATAAGGATTTCGCTTGGGTAGGTGGAATGATAGTCAGCAAAAGGAAGAAATTTCGATGGGTTTATCCACCCATTTCACAGATTTGTACTGGAGACCTATTGGGAAGATTGTTTCATGTGCCTTGTAATGTTGAGGAAGTGCTGAAGGTATGTTTTTGAATTTCTCATCAAATGAAACCTAAGTCAGAGAAGAAGCAACTTAGATCAAGGATTATCATCAGCTGACCTTTGAAAAATGGCGTGAGCTCACTTTTTAATCCAGTATTGAGTGATTTCGATTTTAGTCTAATACTTCTCATTTTCAATTTTAAAATCAGTATAATTGATTTACGCTTTTTCTAATTTTTTATTATAGCTAACTGAATAAAATCGAAAATATAGATGGATCTCCAAAAATTTCATTAACTTCAGGCGGATTATGGTGACTGGCGAATACCTTACCCAACAGCAAATTTTACCTGGTACAAAACTCATAAAAATATCCATGAAGCTGGTTATTGGAGTGAGAATGAATGGAATGATACTTACAAAATATTCTAAACGAATTTCAACAAACAACTTGGATAGTATACACAAAAAAATTAATGCAGTTTTATTATTGCTGAAGAAATCATGATCCAAAGGAATTATTGTGTATGTTATCAAAAACTTATGTGATAAATCTAAGAAACAATGAAATGCTGTAAATTATTGTAAATTTTCAGCTTGTTATATGTATTGCTTATTGTGTTGAATACAATTCAATTTCTTTGAACTTATTAGATGAATATTATATATTATTACAAATACTTATCACGCTTTCGATTGATCTGCTAGCCTGACATACTATAATTCATATATGTTAATGGAAGAGAGTTTGCAATTTCCTTAAATACTTAGTTTTATTTTGGCTTGAAATAATAGTCAATCTTGCCGAAGAAAAATTTCACTTTTTCAATTCACCAAATTCATTCCCTATTGAATTAGTTTCTTTCTAAATACAGTTATATTCATAGATCGTTTTGATATGGTGCATGATGTTGCAGTACTGCAATACTAAACAATTATGAAAAATTGAAAACGGGAAGAAATAATAATTTCTTGAAAATTAAAAACTTATAGACAGTGCATCTTCGAGAGTGAACATTATTCTTTTTCAAACGTGAAGTTTGTTATGTGTCATCGTTGGTGCAATAGCCCTGTGCACAATGAATGAACTTCTAACTTCTAAGCACCACATGCAAATTGATCCCATGTATTATAATGATTTTGTGTTAATCCAAAACTACGTCAGATCTAGATATTATCCATTAGGTTCACTTAACGACAAAAGAGACAAAAAAGAATTTGATTACATACATCGTTCTTAAATGCAAAGTTCTTTTTGCTTTTTGTAAAAGTTTTCTCTATTTTCTTTATTGTCGTATATTATACGTAGAATACTTAAATTCACATTCGATCTATCTTTAAGGAATTTTTCATATCACTTCTTCCTTTGAAGAATTTAGAATATAGAAAACGAAATATGTTTTAATTTTAGTTTAAAAAAAAACTAACTAGACAAATTTCATGCGCATAGTACTCGTCCTATGGATTTTGTTCGATCTCATCTCACAGCCAATTGTAATGCAAAATTCTATTCATTGTCTTCGTTTTTGTCATTTTATTCAGCTAATTCTCAGACCGAATACGAGTTAACATCTCGAGAAGCATTACCTGTCCATTTCTATCATCCACCGATCCTTTCCCGACATGTCATCTTTATCTACACATACCTCTTTGTTATTATCAAGCAACAAAAAGACACCCTGGAATGCAGTTTGTTCTGTAAGAGAGATGTGACAAAAAATTGTGAGAGGAACTAAAGGAGTACGATTGATTTACGACGAAGTTGCAGATATTGTGACAGACGAAGGAAATAGCACAGATTCGTATGAAATAGCAGAGAATGTTAATTTTGAAAATACTTCGTAGCCAGAAGTGGAAAAAACGTATGAAGATAATGGTGCATGTTGTGACGGGAAGTGAAAGTAAGTGAATGATAATGTGAGAGAGATGGATGTGAATATGAATGTAGAGAAACGAGTCAGGGATCAAGTGTTCCGATGAGAAGTATAGAAGAAAAATATAGTTGGAGGGATGTGTACTTCCTTCTCTTATAGAAAAAAGTTTAATGTTAATCACTTCAATTCTTCGAACCGATATCAGATGATGGTAGATTCGTTGAACTTCGTTGATATGATCTGGTAGTAACCGTCTTGCGAGCAGAACGATGGCTGGCCGTAATTTTGAAGACAACATATGACTAATTGAATTCCAACACTGCAAGCTAATTCTACGATTTCAGCAGTATATGTGATCTGTCACTTATATATATATAATGATGGACGGGCCTGAAGGAGCTGTTACTCTGCGCACTCTGATTGAAAACGAGATTCCGGATGGAAGAGCGAGTCTGGAAAATAGCTGCTCAAATTTAGAGCGGGTTGCTGCTTACTGCGAAGCAAATTATGCGCAGGTACGCTTGCTTGAATTTGTCAATTCTTTTCATAAATATTTTGGTTTTGAGCAACTTACGCTTGAATAAATTGAATTGCTTTAGAGCAGAACTATTTTGGACAAAAAATTTAGTAATTAGATTATCGAAAGCATTTTTGCATCTTTCAGAAGCTCGGCATAATTTGATGTTTATATTTATTAAAAAAATAATTCAGAAATTTTTCCTCCTCAAGGTATTTTATAATGGCTAATGTATTATGGATTAAACTCTTATTGTGTCAGAAAAAATGGTCTTTTCAAAGAGCAACTGATTTTACATTTGATCGAATAGTAAGTAAGACTTAAAAGGACAATTATTACATATAAATGGAGTTTTTCTTCGGTCTGAGTTCGAAATGTCCAGAATTATTTAATGCTTGCCGTAATGCTTTAGATTAATGTTTTTTCAGGCACAAAATAAAAAACGGCATTTGATGAAACGAGACGATATGTAGTGCAAAGTCTTGCTAGTGTAGCATATCAAGTGAATACTTTAGCTTACGCTCTGTTACACGCACTCGATTTACAAACTGATAAAATCAATAATATGACATTACAGGTAAGTTATTCTTTATCTATAATTTTAAAGCAAAATCACTTGATTCACCAGAAAAAAAACTAATATGTCTGTTGTTATTTGAATGTGATATTTTTAAGCGTGGAACAAATGACTTCTTCAGAATTCCGTACATTTCTTTAAAGATAACAGAATGAATGAAAAAATTATTTTATCTACTTATGAATTATCTCTACTTTTATCTTCTAAATTTAATTTACATAATATTTATTAACTGGAAAGTTACGATTACAATCTCGCAAAGATTATTTAATCGAAATTGCTAATTTATTTTCCCGACACAATTTGGAATTATTTGAAAAAATCGGCTTTGTCATATTTAGTTTTCACGGTATCTAATTTTTAGGTTCATAATGTAGGAGAAATTATTGCAATTCATAAAGAGAAAGTGGCGAGACGTGAAATCGGAATATTAACAATAAACAAGTGTGTCAAAAGGCAGCATAAAGTTATTGCAGTTGGAGTTCAGGTGGTTTAATCATCGAAGTTTCAATTATTTCATGAATCGCTTACTTTTTTTTTGTATTCTTCAATGCTTACTAAAATGAAAGTTCTATTCTGCTTTCACTTTCTTAAGGAACCTCTTCAACGTTACCAACGTACTCCAATCGATTATTCGATATTAGACAATTTGGGACATGGTGTCAGAACTCCTGAATTAGTGAATCAGTCATTTGTAACACGTGGAGCTTCGACTCTATCTCATGGAAACAGTAGTGCACATTATCCTGTCTTCCCTAATTTTGAACAGTTATTACCTAAAGCAAATATTACTGCTACGGTATTTTTTCTGTTTTTTAAAACTTTGAAGCAGTGTTTTGGGTGTTGAAATGATTAACAAATATGTCTTGTAATTATTCTGATAGATACCCTTTTCATCAAATGGCATACCTGGTTAACTTTTTGTTTTTTTTTTCCCATATGTCTGACAATATTCGCCTACTGAAATAAAACAGTTTGCTTCATATTCCTAACATCAATATCAAAGAAAAAAAGATTCTCATTAATTGAGATTGTCCTTTTTTCATACATTATGTACTAAACGGATGTGTAATTAGTGAGAATTGACTAAACTAATTATCAGTATTTATTTTAGCTCTCCCGCTCGTCTACAACACGTGGAGATCACTATCGTACGCCACAAGTAGCTACTACTCCAGTCATAGATCCTCAGAGATTTTCTACCGTTACACATGGAAGTCAAAATTATAATGATACGCCAAGCGCATCAAATTATGGTACTATAAGTAGGAAAAGAGATTCACAACAATCTATGCCTCTTCCTCCTCCTCAGTTAGCATCGGTGGCTCAGTATAGATTGTCAACGAACAGTTTGGGTAAATTTTTGCTATTAATACGATATGTGATTGGAAATGAATGAATAAAACTGGTTTTTAATTTAATAATTTTTGCTGTTTGATTTTGTTTTATTAAATCCCATTATTTCTGTCTTTTTTTCATTACAGATGGACTTCCACCACCGCCTATGTCTGTGATGGTAGACGATGAACCACTACCACCTCCCCGATGCGAGCTGCGATGACACCAATTTATGAGTCAACATCACCAAAAACCATTCCATATCATTAAATAATGACCGCTCGTCTCTCCTATTAGAGTCTCCGTTTGATCGTTCATATGATTGGATTCCAAAAGTTTACATCGAGAAAGGTATGCAATTCAATTCATTTTACAATTATGATTGGATAAAACTTGATTTGATAGACTGGCTTTTGAAAGAATAACTATTCTTTTTCTGTTTTTTTTTTTTAAGTGAAATAACTAGACTAATGCAGACAGATTTTAGCAGAATTTAAACTTGAACTAAATAAATATTAAAAAACCGAATGTTATGAAGCGATTTTCAGCAGTTGCGCTATATGATTATGAAGCAGAAAAACCGGACGAATTGACTCTTAGAGAAAATTGCATCGTTTATGTTTTACGGAAGAATGAAGATGGTTGGTACGAGGGTGTACTTAATGGATGTACTGGACTGTTTCCGGAAATTACGTTCAAGCAATTAATTGATTTTTATCAATTTATGATCCTCCTATTCTTTCACGGAGATGTTTTTAAGGCGTTCCAGTGTATGCATTGCATTTTACACTTCCGGATATTGATTCTTTATTAGAGATATTACTATGATTAAATCAATTAGGGCATACTTAATGTTTATATGGTTTCAATTAAAGTTATGGAAGGTGATTTGATCCATTTGAATATCTGAATAGATGTTTAACATAACAGTTGTTAGCATGTTTTATTGTGATTTGTGTATGTGACTGCCAGGATCCGTTGCTGTTATCATTTGTATTGATTAGTAGCGATAGTCATTCATATGGGATGTAACCAGTGACTTCATTCGCAAGATCCTGAGTTCAAAGGATCTGAAATATTATCGCTGTATTTTTGATGATTTTCGATTCTGTAATGTATATAAACATTTAAAATATGTCATGTCAATAAAATTTTCATTATTGAGGTTGATAATATGAAATAAGGTAATATTCACCGGGTAACTTATGTGATCTATGGTATTGTGATTTTATTGAACATTATATGAATTACAAAAGGGAAAAATCGCGCAAAAATGCTATGTCGAGATTAAAATGGTGAGATTACATGAAGTTGGAATGAAAGTTATATCAATATTATTCGTGGGAGACAAATTCATTTGAATTTTCGTTTCATAAAATTTTTGCCGTGAGCTCTCAGTTATGGGAATTGGAGTTTGGTTCGATATTAACTTCCTCATGCCGAGCGATCTATTTACAACGATGCCACACTTGTAAAGTAAATTTCCCACTTATATTAGTATTATAAATAAATGATTAATACAGTCCCAATTTTTTTAGGAACAATGATTTTCAATATTTCTAAGGCGTTCGTTAATTTTTTCAAAACATTGTACAGCTAGTAATTTCGGATGCTTTCATTTATCTGGCGTGTCTCGTGTATTTTTTCTCGTTTACGCGTTTACTATGGCTGCTTTATCATTGCATATCATCTTTGCAAGTTTTACTATTCCACCTTTTCTATTTCATGTTTTGCCTCCATCATGTCTTATTGAAAAGATTTATGGGACAGAATTTTTTGATCAACAAGCATAGCACCTTTTTTCGCATGCACACGCACTTTCATGTTAAGGTAAGGCATTTTGATATCATTCTTATATTTTTCATTTTCTGATCATATCAGCGTATTCATCAGAGATTTTGGTTCCCAAAGATTTGTTACTTATAAATTTTTGGGAGGTTTTGATTTTTTACCTAACTAGATTAGCAAATCACCTAAAATAGATTGCTACTGTAAACAAATAATACATGATTATTCGTAAATAAAAATTTCTTTAACACTAATATCAAAGAAAAAATCGAAGGGACTGGACACGTCTGAAACTTTCAGGGTTCTATTTTTTTCTGGAATAATTGAAAAGATATTCAAGAGTTCTTTAGCTGAATAATTAAAAGGAGTTTCGACAAATCTGCTTGCAAAACATAATACATGCGAATAGAATTTCAATTTGTGCCGTAATAAGATACTATTTTTTGCAGAAGTTTTAAACTTCGATTCAATGATGGTATGATTGTTTGAAAAATTACTGTTGTAATACATGTAGCTTATTAGCTGGTGCTTCTTGCGACCAAATGATGTGTCTACTTAAATACATATTAACGATGGATCAACAAATTCACTCAGTACAGCCAGCACTTCAGCGTTTATCGATATTATCTGATCGATATTGGATGCAGTAGAAATTGAAGCATTTCAGGATGACTGTGGCTATTGCTAGCAGGGCATATTGTAGCTGTCGTTCTAAAATTGATGCGTGTTGATGCAGTTCGCTCCTCTGTTGTGCTCACTGCAATTTACTTGCAGGCCGCCTCCCCAATAGAAGCCTGTTTAAATCTCCCAAATGATGCCTTCGAGTAAGATTGCTTCGTTGAGAATTCAATAGGGAATGAATGGAGGTAAGATGAGATGCATTGATCTCTCTTCTCCTCTCGTCCCCCAATACTCACTCTACTTCATATTTGTAATCAGTACCACTGCTGCTTATCTACTATTCCCATTCAGGTCTCTCGTTACTCATTCCTCTCTATTTTCACATCAACCATACTCTTTTCGCACTTTTTCCATCTTTAATCCAACGCTGCTATCAATTCGTTCAGCATCTATCTCTTCTTCATCCTATTTTCTCTCTTTCTCCACATTCTTTACTCGATTATCTTAAAAGATATAATCGAGTTTTGTCTCTGCGATCTTATTTCTCATCTCGTTATCATTCTAACTTCTATGAACGCTTAATTTTATATTATTCAGATATTTTTTGATCTCCCGTTCAGTTTTTTTTTTTTTTTTAGCCATTTAATGCAATTATCTTAATGATGGAACTTCAAAATGTTAATCTTATTCGAGATCTCGATCCCCTTCAGAAAAATGCACATATTTGCTTAGAAAAGTATTTGAATTTTAACTGGATAGAATCTTATCTCGCATATCCCTCTCATATTTTGATTGAAAATCGTATCTTCTTTTCATGATAATAATGGATGATTAAAATGTGAGGATAGCTTTAAATGTATCCTCTCTAAAAGAGCAAGCTATAGACACTGCTACGTATAAATCGAGTCTATGAGCATATTGATTAGATGATGACTGAAACTGAGAACCTTGCATCATTTTCTTCGTCTTTATTTGTATATTTTTAGGAAGGAATAACAGCATTCTCCATTTTGTTGTCCATTCGTTCTTCCATCTTTATAAAACCATGATTCGAATGACCTTAGTTGATTCATCATTTTATTTTAGACTGGCTTTTTTAACCGAAAATTATTTATTTGCTTCATTATTTGAAATGCTTAAGAAAGAAACATAAATTTCGATGAATATTTAAAGCAATGAAACAAACAAATAGCGTTTAGTTAAAAAGTCTTGTCTTAGGTATGAATCAGTTATTTTGATCCTTCCTGAAAAAAATTCCGTATTCTTTGCTACTTCACCCTTCTACCGCATTTTTAAATTTGCATGGGATGGGATTCAAAAGCATTTTTTTACAAAATTTAGCAATCTTTCATAGAAAGTCATCTAGAGTGAAGCATTTTCTATATCATCATTTTAATATGTGTTCCAATGCCCAACTGATTTTATTAGTCTTTTAGTTATAAATTCAAAAACAAAAGTTTTTTTCAATGGTATCTATCATTGCAATATTTTTCTCTTGGGCAAGTCTTTCTTTTTAAGTCAATAGATGTAATTATCTACCTTAAAAGCCGAGCTAAACGATTGGCTTAAGCAAAATAATTTTGGAACCATATCCATCTGCAGTGGAAAATTGGTCCTGTAAACTTCTTATTATCTGCATGATGAAATATCCCTAGAAGAGTTGAATAAAATGCACGTTGAGAATATCATGAAGCGTATTTATAGAGTGCGTATTTTTTTGAACGTCCTTTTAACATTAATATTTATAAATCAACGGAATTTTCTTACTTCACTAAACTTTAAAAATTTCTGACTTAGTTCATTAGTGGATGGTACAAGAATTAATATTTGTACGATATTAATTATTTTGGTTCATTTTTTCAAGATTTTTGTAGTTATAATATTCCAGTCCGTAGTATATCTTCCGTATGCTATGGGCCAACAGAACATCCAAAATATGTATGTTTTTACCATGCTGTGAATTGCAACATGTGAGATGGTTGTCTTATTAGTTACAAAGAATGTGTAAAGTAGTATTAGCAAAATTCCAATACACTCGATTTAAAGAATAGACAAGAGAATATAAGCACATAGAGAATAGTATTGTTGGCTTCAATGGTAAATGCTTTTCAAAGCTTCATTCTTAAATTTTATTAAATTCCGAACTATATTAAACTAATAGAGAAAAGCCAAAAAACAGCGAAAAATTAATTTAGTAATTGATAAATTTATCCAATTCGTTTTTTATCGATCTGAAAAATAATGTATCTTCAACGAAGTAAAAGATTTACGCTTGCAACCAGCCATTTTAGTATCCATTTATTTATAAGCAAAATATTTTTTAGGATGAAAGATAAGAATTAAATGAAAATGGATAAATAAATGATTACCGCAGATTTAGACCACTTGTCGTCTACTTCGATCCATCGACACATCATTATTTCATCTGGATTATCTTGCTTTGGGATTGCATTGCTGGCTTTTATTGATATCCTGGAATATTCGATTTTGTTGTTTAATTTATTATTGTTATTGTCTTATTCATCGCATTGTTTTATGCTGTTTACATCTCTGAGGCACTATTCTTAACATTTAACTCTAACACTGAGAATATACCGTGCTGATCTTGGGCACACATTGTTTTTAGTTAATTCCGCGGAGACACTAGTAAATGTTTATCTAATATCCTATGACACAATTTTTATATCTCTCGTAATCCAACAATTCGCAGCAAAAGGTATTATTAGCAGTGATACAATGAAATGGAGAAATGCATATAAAATTAAAAAATTGCATAGCGGCTTTATATTGAAGAGTGATATTAAACCACGAAATATTTTTAAGCGATTTTTAATTTTCTGCGATTTTATATTAATCATCATCTCTAATAAACTATCTAAATTCTAGGGAACTATAACGATTGTTTTTAGAATGATTATTCTAGAATATTACTAGTTTTTTTCATACGTAAATAATCGCATGTCGATATGGCTCGACAAATTGTAGCAAACTATTAATTTGTTAAGTATTTTACTGAAGACGAGGATGATTTTATAGAAATCGTGATGAGTTGAACGGGAAAAAATATGGAAAAATTTGATGGCTTTGAATATACGAAGAAAGATTTGATAGGCCATGGTGCATTTGCTATCGTTTATAAGGGACGATACGTTGATGTTAGTCATTCTTTTTCTGTGTTCATTAACTTTTTTTAAATGGGAAGCCTTGATTTGACTTATGAATATGAGTTTTTGTTTTCTGAAATTGATTCCAAATCAAATTATATTGAAAATGAAGCTAATTCAGCATAAATTCGCTTGTCACTTTCGTTAGTGTGTTTAAGACATCATTGAAATTTTTCTTGTCGTCCGTTCATTTGACGCTGAATAAGATAATGATAGTTAATGAATATTAACTATCATTTGCTATCGTTTATAAAGGACGATACATTGATGTTAATCAATGTTAATCAGTCAGCTATCATTATTTTAGTTAATATTCATTAACTATCATTATCTTATTTGATCACTATTTTGAAACGAATAAAAAAGCTAAAAACGATTCTGAAAGGATTTTAGAATAAAAAAATTTGCGGAAGGAGAGAAAGATTAGCTTTTATTCGTGAAATTTTCCAACTTCAAGGTAGTGGTACCTAATATACAAAAAATGCATGCTCTTATTCGTTAGATAGATGCTTTTTTTGTGTAGTGAAATGAGTAAGGCCATACTTCTAGTTTCCAGTGTATATATCTCTTTCTTGTCATGATTTTAAATTATATAGTTTTACAAGTATTGTATTTTAGCGCAAGGATGTCCCGGTGGCTATAAAAAGTATTGCAAAAAGAGTTTAACTAAATCAAAAAATCTGCTCACCAAAGAAATAAAAATACTTAAGGTATGATTATCAAAATTTCAAATCGACATTTACCGTTTATTAAAAAAGAATTAATCGCGCTTAGTAAGTAAATGTATATAATTTTAGGAATTATCCAATTTGCAACATGAAAATTTGGTAGCATTACTAAAATGTGTTGAAACTCCGACCAATGTATTCTTAGTAATGGAATACTGCAATGCTGGAGATTTGGGTGATTATTTGCAAAATAAAGTAACACTTCCTGAAGTAACCATTCAGCATTTCCTTGTTCACATTTCTCGAGCCATTGAAGCAATTAATAAAAAAGGAATCGTACACAGGTCATTATTTTTTTTGTACAGAATAAAATGCACATGTAAATATAAGTGTACTAAAAATATGATTATTGAATCCGAGGACTATTCTTTATTGAATACTATTATATAGAATCGCAAGCATGCTCATTTCAATTTCGTCATAATCATCCACAATTGGAATTATGGTGTGTATGTGTATTGTAAAAGAGCGTTTTTTGAATTGTTCATCTCTTCCAAAATAGAATTTTTCTTCAAAGAATTAACTAGACAAATGCTGATAACGTTTTAAGGGATCTAAAGCCTCAAAATCTATTACTGTGCAATCCAGGACATCGTCCGAATCCCTCGGCTACAGATTTAATTGTGAAACTTGCTGATTTTGGCTTTGCACGTTTTCTGGGTGATGGTCATATGGCAGCCACTTTATGTGGTTCACCGATGTACATGGCTCCTGAAGTAATTTTATTTACGTAGATTTCCCAGGATTGTGAATAACTGAATGTTTCCTTATTTAATTTGTTATCCAAACGGTCCTTTCTTCTATTACAGTTTAATTTTCTTAAAATTTTAGGTGTTATCTATTTTTAGCTTTACTAACCTGTAATTTCAGGTGATAATGTCGTTACAGTACTGCGCCAAAGCTGATTTATGGTCGGTAGGAACAATTATTTTTCAATGCTTGACGGGAAAAGCACCCTTTCAAGCGCAAACACCCCAGGCCTTGAAACAGTTTTATGAGCGGAATAAAGAACTTCGGCCAAATATTCCGACATACTGTAGTCCTTTGCTGAAAGATTTATTACTTGCCCTGCTGAAAAGAAATTCGAAAGATCGCATAGAATTCGGTAATAAATTTGTTTGATTTCCAACTAAAATAAATAGTAACTTTTAAACAGGAATAACATCTCATCATTCTACTTACTATGTATCTGTTCGAAAGAATTCAGGTTAAAACTTTGTTAGGAAAAATATTCAAAACATAGGCAGTTTTTCTTGCACATTTAATTATTTAAGTGAAAAACTATTCGTTGGCAATTAATAAGTGATGCATTATAGATTTTAATTAATGTTATATTCGTATAAATTATTAAATGTTGGGTTTCATTACTCCATTCTCTCAAAAATAAAGGAAATATTTAAAATCATAAGGACGCAAATTGCAGACTAATATTAATATGTATTTAACGGTATTTGGTACTTAATTGAAGGTTATTGAATTACATCAATTCAGGGAGCGACGACTTAATTTATGACTTTTGAATTCACTAAAAATATATTTAATCTTACTATAAATCGAATAGCTTTTTTCTCTATTTGATTTTTTAAATAAGATTCCGAAAAATATGCTTTTGGAGAAATAGATGTTGATCACCAGTGAATTTTTAAAATTTTTTATTTCATTAATCTGCAACATAATGCTCAAATATTAATATATTATAATAATTTCATTATTAAATGTCAGAATTTAATTGCGCTGTTCGATATGCAATCCGTTTTCTCATAAAGTATGAATCTGATCTGTTCTGCTTTAATTTATTTTTGACTGTTTATTCATTTCGATTTCGTTTTTTTTTTAGTTTTGCAATATTCATATGAAAAAGTTTTTCTAATCTTACGAATTTGTCTGATAAGGATTCTAGAATACTTTGAATTCGTTTCAGAGGCATTCTTTTCACATCCGTTTATTACAACAAGTCCCACATCCGGAAAACATCATGATTTGACTTCCTCACCACAACTTATGTTATCGCCATCTCATCGAGTACCAGTACCAGCCGCAACATCGCCAACTGTTTCTGCGCGTACTGTTGTCAGTTCAAAACTCTGTTCACCTCATACGATCGGCTCACGGTATGTTATCTACCCTTCATAAATTAAAATCTCACAAGCACTTTTTTTCTTTTAATAGGTGCAGAGCAATGCATTGGATATCCTTAATTTCGAACTATTTTATAACCCTATATATTTTTTTATAAATTGTGTTTATATATTTTATAAATTGTGTGCTTCTTGATATCCTAATTCATGTTAATTGTTTTGAAAATGTATTTTTACACCTACTTTTGTAGACATAACACCTTTCCGACACCAAATCAGATAGGAGTTGTGTCCGATTCTGACGATTTCACATTCCTACCATCACTTCATGGTACCCAAATTCCTCTTGCGAATAGTCGATCAAAAACGCATTCGCCTCTTGTTTCTCGACGACCATTTTCTGCAGCCAATCCAAATATTGATTCATACTCAGGAAATCCTGTCAAACAAATTAAGGTATTCTGTGTATATATCGTCGTTAGAATCATTTTTATTATTACCATTTAGATTCGTGAGATTAACTTGCTCAAATATAACATAGTACATGTGAATTACATTATAAGACGATCAAATACCTTTCTTCTGTTTCTGGAAATACCATGCCATTAGTTTGATAGAGCAGTTAACGCTTCCCTCTGCAGCGATTCTGAAATGAAATGAATTGAAATTGCAGATAAAAGGTGGAATGTTATGTGACTCATATTTTGTTAATACTTTAGATTTTTAATGCTGCATCCAATGCACGCGCTGTACCAGTACCAAGTCAGAGGTTGGCATACGCAAAAATGGAGGAAAGGCGAAATGGTTCTTCTACGCATCGTAATCATGTAGCAAGTATTCAACGGTGTAGTGCACGAAGTCTGAATGGTGGTGCTGCCACAACTATTGAACCAAAAATTCCTTCTATTGAATATATTAGTTTGCCTACAAGTTAGTTTTTACAAGTTATTTTTTCATTTCGTGTGGTTGAGATTCAAACACAAATTGAATATATTGATAGATTCAAACTTAATATTTGTAATGACCACAAAAATAATTGATTTTCGTTCCTGTACGTTTTTCTCCTTCATAGAAAGTTTCTGTGTTACTTTTATGAACTCTAATTAGACAAGTCCAGCTACTTCCGAATTTTTGAATACATTTTAATAATAGTTATTCTTTGTTCTTTTAATCTTTACTTCTGAGATTATTCTGTATTTTTTTTAATTATGAGAAAAATTAGTTTGACGACTTCCTAAGTTTGCTTCACACATGCATGAGTTTTTTTTGGTTTTATAATTTTCCATTTAAATTCAATTTGATGGCTTCTTTTAAAATAGAAAATTCATTATAAATTTCCTAGTTTGCCATAGTTCTCCAATCTCTATTATAGCAATTGCATGCGTTAGTTACTTAGTTTCTCTTTTTCATAATCATATGCAAAATGTGCACTTGCTTTTAGAGGTAATATTTATTTTAATTATTATGCTAATAAACTTAAGAAAGGTGACTACTGATGAATGTTTGAGCTTCTATTAACCGTCATTAAAATAGTTGCACTCTTTATAACATTCATTCTACTAAAGCAAGTGGAAATAGTGAGTTGTCTGCTAGTTAAGGCAAACCAGGATCATTCTTCCAGACGAAAGAAAATGAACGTCGAAAAGCAACAGAAAATCAGCATGGATTATAATTCAGTTTCGTCTATTGTAATTAATCAATCTTGGATGTTGATTAACCAACTCCAATGAAGTTTTTAATAGCTGAAATTTCAGCACAATTTATTGTGAAAGATTCACGGATATCACAATATGATATGGTATTACCAAGTCGAGCACGGCGATATACTATCGATACTGTTGCAACAACTTCTGCTGCTAGCTCGTCTTTAGAATTAACTCCTTCTGTTACTTCTAATACCACTATACACAGTGGATGTTACAACAATCGAAAAATTCTGGAGGCAGTTCCGGAAGTGGATGCTTTAAATGCTATTCATGTTAAACCGGAAGCTAGGAATGGAACAACAAGCAAAGAGAAAATAGAAACAGAACAAAGCAATGCTAATGTGGCAAATACTCAATCTCTTATAGAAGAAAGAGATGTAGGAAAACCAAATTCGCCACAATCCTCACCTGTACCTCCAGTGGATAATCTAAAATATCTTTCGGTATCACCACCGCGATCTAGTGCATCACTTACTGTTCGTGCTCTTCCACGAGTCGCTAATGAAATTTCAACAAGGTGTGTATTTTTTGTTCCATTTAAACTTAGAAATCATAACCATTAATAACTTAAAAATGTAGCTTTACTTTTTAGGATTTTTTCAAATTGAACACTGTTTTTTTTTTGAAAATCGGTCGCTATTGATCTATCGGCTTAGCAGTTCTTTGTTATTAGTTACATCTGGCAATAAAAATTATATATAACACAAATTCATAACATTTAAATTATGAAAAAAGAACAATATTTTTCTTTATAGTAGCAGCCTGAGTGAGGAGGAAGAAGACGTTGAATTGAGTCAGCCCATCCATCTTCCGTTTGCATCCAGTAAAACTTTTCAAATCATTTTATTTATATTAACATGCATGTGTCTTGATATTTTTACCGATACATGAATTTTCAGATCATTCTGTCGAACTATAATTTGAGAACTTTGAGGTTCTGATTCCAAGAGCATTCATTTTTGGAATGCTCGGACTGATAATCCGTAATAATAATTAATTTTTTGGTTTAAATATGTTTAATTATGTCCGACACCTCGACACTTCCTTATTGCTATGTTTTATTCTGTTTATTACAGATTTATCTTCTCGTTCGCAGTTCATGGAAAGCGAATCAGCAGATGAAGGAATCTGTGCAGGCACTCAGGTCGCCCAGGATACATCCAATACAAATGAATCAGCACCACATCGAAATGCTATTCCATCATTAAACGATATTGCACCGTCGCTAGAGCAAGAGACTCTTATGGGCGTCTGTTTTTTTTCTTTTTAATTTTTTTATTTTCTGTCATGTACATTATGTATATTGTACAGTTATTGAATAGACTAAGTTCCTAAAAGGAATCTATTTCTGTGGATTCGTAAATTAAATTCATAATGTTCAAAATTTGTTCCTGCTGGCTTATAAACCTATAAAGTCTCCAGATTTTTCGTGTCAAAAAATCACTTTTAAAATTTTAGGCAGAACATGTCCAAGTGCTAGCGAAGCTTCGATTTGTACTCGAATTAGTTGAAACGCTTATTAATGTTGCTGAAGACAGAGGAAATCCTGTTTCTCTTTCGGTGCCGCCTCGTAAGGTGAATTCTTTTCAGTATTATAAAGTTCTTTTAGATACTGGTCCATTTTATTCTCTCACCATTCTATTAAATTTTATCATTAAAAATTTTTAGATTAAATTAGTCTTATTAAGTTATATCTCGTAAAATTTTGTTGTAGAAAAAGAACGGTCAGATGCGTATCGTCGAGCGGAACAGCTAGTCGTATATGTTCGAGCGCTTCATATGCTTCTTCAGCTTTGCTTCTTGCCCAAAAACAAGTCGCATCAGAAACTTTGCATCCATCACCAGCTGTACAACATGTATTAAACCAGCTTAATGATAAATACCATCAATGTTTAGTAAGCATTTTTTTCAAATAATTCATTTGATTTGTTTGAAGACATGAAACTTTAAGTGACATAAGTTATGGAGACTGTTGATATCTAATTTGAAATTTGAATCTTTACTTCAGTTGTATTTTTTTAAGTCAATTTCCATAGTTTTTATGATCTTTTTTTCTTTGAGAATTCTAACTACGTTCTTAACCATTTTACTGCGTCTAAATTGAATTCCGTGAGTAGGGTTGTGATGTTTAGATACGATCACAGGAATTAGCATCTCTTGGACTGCCAGGTCCAGACCCCGCTATGGCAGTAATATCGGCCGAACGAATTATGTATAAACATGCCATTCAACTTTGTCAAAGTGCTGCTTTGGATGAACTTTTTGGCAATCCACATCTTTGTTCTCAACGGTACTTATGTGATTCATGTATAATTTTTCATTTGTAAGATATCACATCGACATCATATTATTCTTGATTTACGTTTTAAATATTTTATTTAGGCATAGTTTATAAACATATATTCAGAAAGTAAAAGAATAAAAGACATCAACAACAGTGAAACCTAGCAGCTTTTAAAGAATGATTTGGATTATTGCACATTTTCTCTAATCCAAATAACTGATAACTAACGTTGTAGTACTTTAGGTATCAAACGGCTTATATGATGCTACATACGTTATCAGAGCAAGTGTCGAGTGAAGCAGATAAACTAGTTCTTTCGAAATATAAGAATGCAGTAGAGAAACGCCTTCGAATATTGGAAAAGCAAGGGTTGGTGCAAGCTATTAGTACAGCGTAATTTTTTGTTATTTTATTTTATGATGCTGTGTTCGCGTTTTCGAATAATGATTAAAATTGTCAGTTTTTTTTGTTTGTTTAAAAATTGAGTATTTCTATTTTGACAGAAACAAGAGAAAGCTCGATCCATTTCCATTAATGTTTATTTTTAACTGTTCTTTCATGTTGTAACAGTTTTGTATATGCTGTTTGTTAGTACATTTTTTTGTAGAAACGAATTTTATAATGTCATATATTTATAAGTTGGTAATCATTTATTAACAATTTATTTGTAATATCTATATCCGTTGAATGATACTTGTCGTTTTGTCTTTTAAACGAATAGGTAATATTATATAATGGGGCAAGGCTTGTTTTTTCTGCCTGTGCTCACGTATTTAACTTTATTTATTAGCTTCTTTATGTCTGAAAGGCCATATGGACGCACCTTATCAGTTGCGATAGAACATGGGTAAAGATACCACATGCTGTTCTGGGAATATTTTCTGTTTGCCTTTTAACTATGCTTAAACATGATAAGGCATAACCTTTAATATTCAGTCATGTATGAAATGGTAAGAGATGCTTGGCTTGATGAATATGCGGCGGGAAATCTAATAATTACCTTTTAAGGACTCTGTTTTTATTTTCTCCTTGCATCTCAACTTTTGGTTTTCTAAGTAATCAAACAGGGTAATGAGGTGATTTAAAATTGAACCTGATCAAATTCAGCATTTTCTGTAAAGACTCTCTGATCATTAGGAAAAATTTCAGTAAATATTTTTATCTGCCTTCGGTTTAAATACTTAATAATAATATTCGTGCGTAGACAAAATGTTTTATGTTAATAACACATCAGCAATCCTTTCTCAATGAAAAGTGATGCAGGTAGACAGGTACAGCGTGGAACCCAAAAAGCCGATTCAAGCTTATGTAAGTTTTTCAATACGCTTTTTCTGATTTTCTCGAGAATGCTTCAGTAAAAATAAGTTTTCTGGATTTTCTCTTAGGCTTATTCAAAGCTATGGTGTATCATACATCTATTGTCGCGAATAAACGCGAAAAGGCTCCGTGATAAAAGAAAATGTAAAGATGCACAAGTGAATGTACTAGAATTTGTAGGTCAGGATGTTGTAAATCATATTAGTTATCAAACCTATGCGCTCCAAATAGAGGTCGTAGCTCTGGTGACCTCAGAACTGATTCCGAAGTGGCGCGAAGGGCTTACAATAACATCGTTTTCGCCAAATAATATCCACGAGGTCAGTAGGACGGGTGGTACGGTCGTACTGGATTTCGTTTTTCTTATTGTTTACGTTATTAACTTGTCATACCGAAATTTTAATCGTTGAGTCTGTTGTCGTGCTGGAATAACTTATTGTATTAAAGGTTTAATTACCGAAATTTAAGAATGGTATCTTTGGACTTTGTCTTTGGCAACTCCGGAGCTTAAGTGGAAGTAAAGAATTTGCAATCCTGGTACCTGTTGCAATGCAAGAAAATACAAAGAATATTTTCATCAAAGCATGATTTTTTTAAGTTTTAAACCATGGCTTATCATATAAAGATTTTGAGAATTTAAAAATTCGCGTGAAAGCTACAACATACAACTGTTGACTCAGGAAACATGTTCAGTATATTCAAGAACTGCAATCACGGAAGTATCTATTACTCTTTTTCAAACCAACATGTTTTTCAAGAATGATAAAAATTACTGAGTAGCGTAAGCATTGAAATAAGGATGATTCCAAAATGAAATCACCAAATGTTCGTTTCAAGCACAACAGAAAGAAATATCAGTAATTTGCGTAGTGTTCTTGCGGTAATAGTTTAAAAAGGTGCATTTACCAAAAAAAAGTTTTTATAATTGACAACATGACAAAAAAGCTGAAAGCCTGGTCAAGTTTAAGTTTTCCAACATGCCGTTTAATCAATTTCGACTAAATTCATCAAGATTTAAAAAGGAACATTCAAGTTCACCAAAAATTTGACCAGCATAATCCTTACACTCACTCTCATTCACGAAGCATGAAGCTATACAAACAGATCAACATTACATCAAGATTATAATATAATATTGTTAATGTGGTGTGTCAGGAAGATCGCATGTAGTACTCTGCTAACGGCTTAATCAGACCGTCGTGATAAGCACGTAAAATGCATTCGCACACAAATGTGTATTGGCCCTGAAGTTTATTATTCATCAATTAATAGATATTTATTATTAAACTGTATGGTACTTTATGGATTCCTTCGATCATAAATGTGTTAAAAGTTAAAAGAGGGAATGTTTGATTTCATTGATACAAGTTGCACCATTTAAATGCAAACTCCTCAATTGTTGCTCGGGCCTTTTGAAACATATATCAACAGTAAAACATAGTAGTTTTAATTCTTAAATTCTGTTATTATTCAAAATGAATGTCACTGTTGGATCAAAAAACTGAATTTTCGTAAATATTAGTTTTGTCTCATTGCATAACTTAATCAATCTCTCTGGAAAAGATTTTATATAAAGCCTAAAATTTTTCTCTTATAAGTATTAAAAATAAATTCGTATTAGGCTTAAGTTGATATTTAATAATACTTGAACTTCGGATATTTCTTTAGGATGGTCCAGATTATTTTAATTAGTATCCAAATAATTTCTTAATTAATAAGTATTTTCCCAGTTCAAAATCTTAAGAGAATCCGTAACCCGTAAAAGGCAATACCGGCGTTTGTATGAGCATGGCCCGTTGCTCACGCATTGTTCTAACAATGTCCAATGGGTACACCGGTTCATTACCTTCCACCAAACAAGCTGCTGTTTCCATCAAAATTAGCACACCGGTTCGTCCGATTCCCGCACTACAGTGCACGACAATTGGGTCTACTGAACCTGCTCGTGCACGTCGAACCTAAATTTCCGAAATCTTTTTGAGACTTCAAATATATAAGTAAAAGATGAAAAATAAGGAAATTCAAATCCACAATTTGTTCCTTAAATAATATTTTAAGAACGAAATATTATTTAATTATGAATATATTCCCATTTGTACATAGATTAAGAAGTCAAAACTAACACTGACCTCATCGACGAAATCGATAAAATGTTTCGGATCATTTGGCACACCATGATCAGGCCACGCCGTATACTGCATTTGGCTTACCCGTCTCTCTTCTTTTATCTACGAATTTTTGGAATGATTGATATAAAATAGTTCCTCGTCCGAAGTTTTAAGTTTTTTTCAATTACTCAGTAAATTAGATTGAAGGAAGACAGCAACTGAGCTATAATTATGTTATAAGTACTCTACATTAATTAAGTTCAAATAAAAATTTACTTACCACTTTATCTTCAATTGATATCTCACGATAAATGCAGTTAGCAGTTTCTCGTTCACTGATACAAGAAATTTTTAGTCGACCATACTCATGACTTTCATAAAGCCTAGGCCAATACTGATGACATTTAATACGACCTCGTTCAACGGTAGTAGTCAGCATGACAATTGTTGTACACAGTTGTTCCCATACCATGTACCAGAAATCACCGGATGTATGTGCAAGCGGTCCCTGAGCTGCTATATATCGATTCACAATACCACTGGAGGGATCTCCATCTACAGTTCAAGACAACTTATTTTAAACTGTTTCCTATCATTAGTATTTGATATAAATGCGATTGACTTTACCAGTATAATTAAGCATTTTTGCATAACCGTAACCACTGCAAACCAAAATTATTTTTCATACATATTATACGAAAATTCTCAGGATTTATAAATCGTTTAAATCCTTATCTGATAACTATCCAGCTCTCTGCATTCATTATCATTGATTATAACTTAATCTCTATGCAGTTTATTATTTGGAATTTAAAACCTTTTTTAAATTTTTAAAATGATAATTTAAAAAAATCATCATATGATTGCAAAAACAGATTACGGTCAAAAGTGATGCTAATAAACTGAAACAGAGAAATGAAATGAAATGCTTACGTTGACAAAGGATGCATTGATGTAGTCACCAGAAGGTGCACTTATCTTTACACGGGTACTATCATAGGGGCACACATCTCGATAACGATTTTTATTAATATTCAACAACAGCTTACAGTCCTCCATTGCTAAACCCGGCTTTTTTCGATACAACTGCTATAATAAGCTATAATAAGATAAATTTTTTCAACAAATAAGATATACATATTAATTTTTTGCTTCACATCAAAATTTAAAATTCGATGAGTATATTCTTTAAGGCGAGCCATACTCTATCCATATCTGTGGCTTAAAAAATTATTTGTTTCTAAATTTTAAAACTTTCAAAAGTTACAAACAACTAAGTATGAATTTTTCAAAGTTTCTTTATCCCTATTCTAGAAAACGTATGAAATCAGAATTCATTGAATAACGGGAGCAAAAATATTTCTCTACCTTCTCGAATCAAATTTTAATGGACTAATAAGGAATTCAGCTTGTACGAAAAACACACCGACCTCAAATTGTGTGATAATTTTCCCAGATGACAGAGATTCCTTAAGCATGATAAGAGATTGTGATAGTTTATCAGATCGCGGCACTGTGTCAGCGACATGAGGTACTTCAGGCAAATATTGTGCATCTGATTCCTCGAGATCCTCACCGCACCGATAAACTATAATTTCAAGATGGAAGTGATTTCTTATTCAATGTTTGAGTTTATAATCTATCAAAACATTACCATTAGGCTTGATTGTAAGTACCAATTCTCCTTTGGGTGAATCACGTGTTGCACGAATGAATCGAACAACTTTTTCATGTGGCATTGAAGATACATCCATACCATTAATTAGTAAAACCTGTAATTCAATAGGTGAGAACAGAAAAAAATCAACAAAAGACTTTTGCACACAAATATATTGATCTAATCGAATCATTTAATTGATGTTAAGTAAAAGTTTTGTAGGAAATAGAAATACTGTACACAGAACGAATCTTATGAAAGCAAATGATTCTAATTTAGCAGAATTAATTTCTTAAAGCTTTTGATAAATATACCTGATCCCCTTCATTCAGCCTAGGATTGCACTTATCGGCAGAGCTGCCAGATGCAACTCTACTTACAATAACAGGGTAGTTCTGATCAGTACCACCTTTCACGTTGAAGCCGTATCGACCCTGGGCATCTGCTCGCATACGAATTACCACTAAGCAGTCTTCACTGATCGGGGATGATGACTGGAAACAAATCAATTTATTCTTGCAATCTCGAAACTCAAACTGATTCAGATAATTAGTGAATATTTAGCGAAGTTTTTTTCATCACTAATTTATTACTTTTTAACATTTCCTTATTTTAACATGCGTTTACTTGAATATGAATTTTACATCCTAACAAACTCTAATTGCCTATCTCTCATAAGAACAACAAACTTTATTTTTAGCTAAAGTATGGCTTAAATAAAGAATAAAACATGAGTAAAGGAAAGGAATAGATCAGATATCATTATCATTAGCTTTTCATTAACTCATTAATATATGGAATAATGCCTTATATCATAAGAATTTGCAGTGCAAAGCTGACCTGACGAGGTGATCGCCTGATGTATGTTGGACTGTACCCGTTAGTTTGGTTTACTATTGAACCGTATGACGAATAACTGAAGTATGTAAATAGGATAAGGATAAAGATTGGTAAGAAATCGTTAACATTAGAAGCTTAAGTGGTTATATGTTTTATTATCGCAACCTATTACAATCACAATAAGGATTAAAGTTGCTTAATCAGTATAAGCAAATTAATTCGAATATGGAAACAATGAAACATACCTACCATATATGTGTTTGTGTGGTAGTATATTTAGAGTTCAGATAATTTCTATAAGAACTGATTTTGAGAATATCGATTTTTATTTCTTCTGGACATATTTCAAATTGAAGTTCTTTTGTGCAATGCAACATTAAGATGAAGAAATCGGCTTTGTTTACATGACGGAAGAACATTTTAAACAAACTTACCTAGCAAGAGATGATTGTGGGGATCCACCATTTTGTAATTTACCGTTTGGTATAGTACGTGGTGAATGGCCGCGAAGCGGCGAACCACCGATCGAATCATTTGGAACAAATCGGTTTACGGTCGAACCACTAGCAAAACCATTTGAAACAGGTGTATTCGATGCATTATTGATGTTTTTGCGACACACACTTTGATGATGACCATTAGCACCATTTAAGTGGTGAATGGCTGTCACAGTTGAAGTCGAGGATGATCCAACAGCCTGATAATCAGAAATTTTTGGAGTCGATTTTTTAAATTAACTATTAGATCAAAGAAATGGAGTCATTCATATTCAATAATTATTAGTCCATAAAGGAATAGCAAATAAACTGATAAAAAGAATTTGAACTTATTCAGATATTTCTGAGGTGAAAAAAAATGCAATTCCATCATATTCGCCTAATAGAGAAATTCTAAATGATATATTAAAAATTTATATTGAAATTTAGGATATATTAAAAATTTATATTGAAATTTAGCACTGTTCTTTGACTCTTAAACGAACATAAAAGACAATTTGATTTCCAAAATTTGCAATTTCTTTGTTTCACTGACTCAAACAAAATTTATCTAATAAAAATTTGTGATTGGAAATTGCTGTAAATTAAATTAATACGTTAAGTCTCCCGCTCTTTTCTTGTTTTCTAATTAATTTATGGAAGATAGGAAAAAATGGCGCAGTGATGCTATCATTTACTTTAAATCCATGTTCGAAATCACATTCGTTTGATATGTAGCGACGTTGATGCATAAAAAGAATAACTTCAAAGAATGACAGTTCGACAATTTACAAAAACAGATAATTTTTCCCTTTTCTACATGAAAGACTCATCGTTTTATTCATGTTTCACTTATTTATCGTGGCATACATAAATTTCTATTTCTAGAATTCTGGCACTTGTGAATTCAACAAAATGAAATTCGATAATATGTAAGAATGTCCACCTTACAACTTGCACTAGGCTTTTTATTTATTTGAAATCTAAAATCGATCGAAAGAAAACGAACTAATTGTGGTTTCCCATTCATAAGCATGGTAGCAGAACCGGATCTCCAGCAATCTTCATCGATGCCGAATGTAGTCTCACGATGCTTACTATTGGGCTGTAAAGTTGCTGAATTACCGGGTGGGGCAGCAATCACTCTCGAAGATGTCGTAGCTTCTTGTAAGCGCGCAGAATTTCGCTGTGTGTACGACACACGACACACAGATGAACTTGGAGCGCTTTCACTGGAAATAATAAAACTATCAGTTAATTCTTCAAATAAAAATTCAAAAATCCCTATCAAAAGCAAAAATAATCATTTCTTAGAGCAGATATGCTTAACACATTTGCAATCACAATTTTGACAGTTATCATAGCACTACTTCATAATTTTGTAAAAAGAACTTTAGCTAGTTTTTAGACGCAAACCGCACATCGCAGTCGCCACTGGATGTAAGAAATACGGTCAAGTTAAGTTTACTGAATATGACCTTCAATTAATGATGACCATAAAATGGCAATAAGAATAGAACCTATAGTTGCTTTAATTTTAAAGAACCAAAAGATTACTTGGTCCATCATATCATTATGGTCAATGTTTTCAACGATACGTCAAGTGAGAAAACAATGAATTTTAAATTAGAATGTTCCAAGACAAGCTTGTTAATGCTACAACTTTCAGTCATATGAAAAGAATGAAGAACGATATGGCGAATTTTTTACTACTATTGCTCGATATTCGAAAAACAACTATTTTTACTTTTAAAGCCACTGTAATGAAAATTCGATTATTTCGGAATGGAATAACAAGGAAAATGATTCAGAAGGCTAGCCATTTATAATAATTTCATAATTTGCGAACCAAATCTCGATAAGAAAGTCAAAATTATTCAAATTTCATTTTCCTGTTTTTGTTTTGTTTTGTTTTTTTTTTTTAGCTTATTACTTATTATTACTTCTTATTTGTTAAGCATCATATGATGTTTATATTTTTCAACAAAAATAACGTAGTATGATGTAAGGCCTAATCATATTTAGCGATCCGGGGTATGCCAGATATAGGATTTATCATTTCGTACAATTCACCGTATTTTATATTCATTGCGATGATGAAAGATTTAACAGTCATTTTGATAGTATTAACTGACGTTTGATCAGGACGATTCTAGCATTTTTAGCTTTCTTTACTCATCAGAATTGAAATTTTTAATGATAAACGTTAGAACAAACATTCTTTTTTATGAAAATTATTGATCAGTAGTTATCCAATATTCTTATTCGGGCGCTATGCGAGAATAAATATTGCATAAATATTTATTATTTACTTATATCTGTGAGGAACAGATGCATGTTGATAAATGGATAAATAATGCCAGCAACTAGTAAAGCACAGAAATGTCAAAAGATTGGATGCTTAGACAGTGATAGAAAACAGTGGTAATTAATCCATCCGCTTTAATTAAGTTCTATCAATCTGTGCGGTCAAATGAATGCCCATTTCAGGAAGCAATAATTAAGTTTTCATTCTTGACGACCGCTTAAAAGAAAAGTCTACTGATTTGATGAATAGAAAGGCCCTGAAGAAGAAAAATCGCCTTTTTTCTTTTTACATGAACAAAACTCATAGAAAATCATGAAACTACAGGAAATTGTGATATAATTCTTCGCATTTCTGCCCGTCACTGAGTGGATTTCAAATGATTTTTTGAATTCCGTCGGGCGAGTTTAATAACACTGGTCGAATTTTATAATTTCAATAGTACATCGGTAATAAACAGGTTTTTTTACTAACTCTTACAGTGATTGACATAATAAAGATTTTCTCAAAGATTTTGTTATTAGTTCAATTTCAAGAGAGTTAAACTCTACTAATTATGCATGTTGCTCGCATTTAAAGAAAGTATTGAATCAAATATTTTTATTATGCTTAATTGATTTTTAACAAGAACGAATTTAATCCCTTCAGTAATTTATCTTTCAACATTTCGATTGATCAATTAAATAAAAATAATAACAAATCTTTACCGGAATCTAGACACATCATTATATCTTGAGCCATACAAATCGGTAGCCCATAGACCAACAGCGAATTTTAGCATAGTCCAGAAATATCGTAGAATGAAACGAAGCTATTTGGATGATTGTGATAGCTGAGATGGGAACAGAGGGCATACCGAATAAGAGGAGCTAAGGAGGGATGCGACACATTGCTCGAAAATAGCTGGAACAATGAAGCAGTCTATTCTCAATTGTGACTCGAAGACCGAATCCAGAAGAGATTCTAGCTAAGCTTCCTGCTTTTTCTCAAACACTTTCATCTATGTTCCCCATCCTCCAAAGAGAATAATCAGTGCATCGTCTTCTCCGAGGAGGGGCGTCATCTTCTACGACTTCATCGACAACATTTGATAGACGCTTGCTTCCTTCTTCCCTCCGATTGCTGAAGCCAATGATGGCTGCAAACGTCCAGCATATTGCTCCATGTATCTTCCCGTTTGCACATATATTCACATACATCACATGCATATATATATACGAGCAGAAGATAGACAGACAAAGAGGAACAAACACACATACACACATAGAATATCGCTCAGATCGATGTATCAAATATTTATTTCTTCAGTAGTGTTATTTGTTTAGAATGTTCTGTAAAGGCTGACTAATATGAGCTAAGGAAATGTTAAAGCCTAAGATCTGTTGCGTAGTACTTGATAGGATCAGATCAAATAGCAAAGCGAAATTGGATATAAAAATTTTAAATACCATAAGTGACTTTGAAAAATGCATTCTGAAAAACATGGAGAAAATAAGACGGTGTGAGTTCCAAGGTCGATATCTACGAATATTTTCAGAAATATAATTAATTAGATATTCCATCAATGAATGTTCTATTCTACGGTAGTTGTATTTTCAACCGAGCTCCATTCTGAATTATTTATCACTGACAGCATTTCATTACATCCTAATGAACGTCAACTGTTTGCTCAATAAGCATCTGTTCTGATGAATTGAAATGAAAATCAGAAATTCCGAATTATCTATGTGAATAACTGGAAATGACATAATATTTCGTAGTGGATACTTTCGAAAGGAAGTTAGAACCATAGTTCTCTAAATATATATATGTAAACAAAAAAATAAAAAGGAAATTTAAACATTGAAAATAGCCATGAAGTAAAACTAGCTGATTTTAAATACATGGAAGAAGAGAAGATCAATAGGACTTCAATGGTAAAGGGAGTAAACTGAATTTTACGAGATGTTAAATTGGTGATAACCATTGCATTTAGTCATAATTATAAGATGATCAAAGAAATATACGCCTTTTAAAATTCATAGTTGATATGAATTTCTCTGCTTCGACTGATTAACAAATGTTGGCTCAACTATTACCACACATCGGCAGCACTCGTCAGTGCCATGTCCACATTTGCTCAGATGATGATTACACAAGACATAATATACGAAATATAATTTGCAGCAACAAACAAACAGATAAGTTGTTAAGGTGATGCTGACAATGATTATATTGCACTGCACGACAGAAAATCAACCTTTGTTTCCTGATATTTATGAGGAATAATTTTTAAGCGAAAGCAAATATTTGATTCATAAACACTTAATCAGGTTAGAAACAAAATATTTTAATTAGCTAATATGTTTCGTCGACAATTTTGCACTTGTGGCTTCAGACTTCCTTTAGTGTTGCTACTGATCAAAAATTATTTTTTTTTATTTGAGAAATCTGTATTTAATATCTTTTTTAAACTTTCGCACCTCATCTTTTTATACATTCAATATTTCATAAAGTTAGCCAGGAATGTACATTTTTATCTTTGCTATTTTCAGCCATCTTTAATAAAAATACATTTTGATCTGAAATGAATTATAAAAAACATCTCTAGGCTAAGGAAAAAATAAAACAGAACTGACAAATAAGAAATTTCTGAAGATTTTTGTTAGTATTTCATATAATTCAGAACTTTATAAATACTTTAACTTAATTTACTGGATAACCAACTGTTAGATAAGCATCATATGGAATAACTAACTATATAGCATTCTGTGCACAATACGACTGATAAAATAAATATTCAAGCATTAACAATGTTAGATGATAAAAACATCCAAGATAAGGAGTATTAGTCGATATTCACTTGCACAGCATGCCTTAAATTATATTATTGATATCCTGGAATCTTTTTCGTCCGATTTACTAAATATGTCAATTTTTTTAACGAATCACGGAGATTCCTTCAGAATGAAAATTGAATAATAGAAAAAAATGATCGTGTTTGTTATCTCTTAATAATACTGAAGTCGTTGTTGAACTATTCACAAAAAGATGACTCCCAAGATCTAAGAATGTCTCCTCTTTATGCCATTTTTCAAATCACTTTTGTAATAACCCTGAAACTTGTATCTGAAGTAATAGGAAAATCAACATTTATGAACAGTGACAGAATGTATTTTGTTCATAATAATTTTCTCGGATAGGCTAAAAAATGACACCTTGCAAAGGATGCATTCTATTGAGCCTTCTCAAGGTTAAGTCACTCGAATTTACCGATTAAGTGTTGTTTAAAAATGCATAACTTTAGAGGAAGAGAGAATGGAAGCAATGGAATGGACGATAAAGTCTCTGTTGCTCAAGCATTAAATACAACAACCGTATATAATATAAGAAAATTAGAAGAAATTTTTTACTCTTTTAAAAGAGATATATGTAAATTTCGTGAAGCAAATAAGCTACAACGCTGTATCAGTTTCAGTTAAAATTAATTCAAATTAATCGAATTTAATAATATGAGAAAACATATTAATTTCATACCAATAATGCTTGAATGAGGGTGATTTTTGTAAGCTTGCTGATGAATAAAATAAATCGAAAGGAGAGGAAAGAAGAGAAGAACTAACATGAAGTATTTCTTTTATCTTCCTAATCATCGAGAATATAAACGATAACGACAAACGAGGACAGCGATTGCAACGATGGTAATGAGAGTAGCGAGGTTTGAGGAGAAAGGTGTGAGCAGTGCGATACATAATCTCTTCTGCACATTCAGGCATCAAATTATAGCGCAGAAATTATTCGTCATATAATCTAAAAATTCTATTTTATGATCTTTTCCACAGCTCCACCCTAATGGACATACATAATTACTCTCTCCTTATCTCATATTGTAAGAAATTAATTCGAATTTTCAAAACTTTTCCTCATGATAATAATTGTAAGTCGATCGTCACGATTACTTTTAGACAGGAATTGGATTCGAATCCTTGATATAATGCTGACAGCAACAAATTTATAATTAAATTATAATAATCATTAAAGTGGAACCAGATAACTTACTGAAAAGCACTCCTAAATAGTGAAAAAATGAATGATAATAAGTAAACAATATTTTTAAATAATATTATTCAATGTAAAACTGATTAAACTATATTTCTGAAAGAATTTCAAGTTGAAATTACTTCTAAAACTGCACTGACTAAAAAGTATTAGTGCTGCAATCTTGCTTTTTTGAAATTTCAGCTAGATAGTAGACACCAGTGGAAGTTATAACAACCGTTAGAAAAGTCTCTTAGCACCAACTGACGATATCCTAGTCAGATAATTAATTATGAATTTTCATTCTTGTAGATAGAGATTAATAATGGAAAACTCTTTTTATGATCCCATAAATTCGTACCAAAAAGCATCCTTTTTATAAAAAAATATGATCGAATGGGAACTATGCAAATATATAAGCACGAATAAATGGTAGGAAATCACGATCGCGAGGAAGTTTAGTCAATTTAACCAAAAAAATAAAGAAATATTATCACCTCCACTCCATTAATTTTTACCGAACTGAAGAGAATAAAAATCGGACAAGAGTTCATTACCTTCGTGACTGTTTAAGGAGTGTATTTGATGATCTAAATATTACAATCATTAAATATATCATTGTTTCTTCAGGCATTTAGAAAAAATAAAACTCTTAACGGCAATATCCTTAAACTGAATTGAAATCCAATCAGTTGAAGATATTGGAGAACAGAAGTAATGCAAGAGAAAGGAAGTGATAAAAGGATTGGAAGTGGAAATTTGTCGAATGTTTTGGATAGGACGATATATATTTATACAAAATGAACAATGGCGAGGATGAGATCAGCTGATAGAATGCTTTCAGTTCTAAAAAACTGGCCATATGGATAAGAACGAAATTTTGAATAACTTTGATAGAAATTGATTGAGAAAAGATGTCACGAATTATAACAATTTGAAATGGAAACCGTTGTAAAATTCTTTTAGAAAATTTATGAAAAATTTGTTATGATATACTAGAACTTCAAAAAAGTATTCTAAAAGCATAAGAAATGGAAGTGCAAAACTTGTAAAAACATAATACCAAAAATGATAAATATTAACTTCATTCGATATGTTTGGTAGAAAAATTCTCATTCTCGGGAATAAACAAAGAAGTAAAAAAGCTTGAAAAAAGGTGAAACATGGTGATAAAAACACAAAGGTCTTTTTTGATGGGTTTTTGTTGATTTGATTTAAAGTGTATTGGATAGAACAAGGCTACAACCAAGTCCTAATTTATCAAATATTATACGAAAAGTTTTAAACAATTTTCAAATCGTATCATCGTCATGCGCAGGGTTAATAACTGTCAGTGAATTTAGTTAGGATTGCTCGATTCATAGAAAATGGAGCAGCAAATATTACGTTTTAAATTAGTTAAAAGGAAAATTTTAATGATGTATATGAAAAAATGACAATTGTTCATTACCTTTTCGTTCGGAGAGCAATCTGCAAACTCAATTCTTCATCTCATTTCATTATTATTTCTTTTTCTAGATTCATTATTATATTCTCAGCTATTACTTCAATCTCAACTCATTGGTGTTTCCAAATGAAGGGAACGGATAGATTGAAAACAGGTCAGATTTTATTTGATTAATAGTTTCGAGTGAAGATCACCTTTAATTGTAAAATTTTGCAACCTGTCAAATATTATAAAATTGTTAATTGATTAAAATCTGAGTTGCCGTCATAAAATAATGAGTTTTTCGCCATGGTTTATTGCATATTTGCATAAATCAAAAGATGAAATAGTTTATAGCTACGATATGATAATTATATTATGAACAAAATTAAGGGAAACGAAATGAAATCTCAATTTTCACAAAATGTTGATAATGGTGTAATGTGAGCACAACTGCAAAATGAATTGATCAGTCAGTCATCATTCGATTCTCAGTTTCAATGACCATCTCCTTTCGAGATACAAACTGAATGACAATTGCGCGAACAGGTGAGCAGAAGCAAAACCCATAAAAGAATAAACAGACCATATGTAGCGGACAGTCTTTGAATTAAAAGTGGCTATGACTACAAACTTCGCTTTTATATTGATATTAATATCTTCAATGTTATTTGCTCTTTTCTGCATTAACAGTACAGAAACATTAATTTAATTATTATAAAAGCTTACACTAAAGACAAAATCCATTTGAACACAACATTTCTCTTATATTAAAAGAACCATTTTCAATGAATATAAAAGTTCTAGGAATCAGCTTGATTGAAATGGATTGATATTGATAGATTATTTAATAATGCATCAAAGCAAAATTAAAACTGAAATTTAAAAAGCAATAAAATTGGATTATTAAATATTTGATAGTATTAGAAGAGATACCCTTATTTTCGTGTTCAATTTTTTTCAACATTAAAAGAATCATTCCTGTAAATGAAAGTAAATAAAACTTTTAAAACATTTCAACGTATAAAAATTCAAGGACCTATGATTTATAAGGACGAATGAAACTTCGAATCTAACTGTAAATGTCGTAAGCAAATTAAACGTACTCCTAACATGCAATTGCAGTATCCTCAATATAATTTACTATTTACAAATTTTTTGCCGTAAAATAATTGGAAATTATAGAAAAATGAAGCCACTCTGCAAATGACAATTTGAGAAATGAATAGATACATGCAATCTTTTGATATCTTCCCGAAACAAATATTTCGTTCTGGAATCATGCAGGTAAGGAATGAAAAAATTATATTATTCTGCATGTAAAAGCGTTTTTTCTTCACTACTCAGATATGATGTATAGATCACGATTACATCATACACACCAATATCTCCAATTAACCAATCACCAAAAATTAGTAAAGAGAGATGAAGCGAATTGATTGACGTTAATAATCTATTGAGTAATTAATCATGTATGAAAAAGCATAGAAAGCATAAAAAGAAATGAAAGGGAACCTTTGCTCAGTGACGCTTGAGTTACCGATTTTGCTACTAACTTTGGCATTCTTATCACCACAGCTATCAGTATTTTTCTCTTGTGCAACAGCAATAACATTGGATGTTTCAAGCTGCTGAAATTTTGAAGAACTATTTGAAGTAACCGCCGATGACATCGGTGATAAATTTGAACGTGGTAAGGTACAACCAGTAAATTGTAGCGAGTTGTCGAGCGTTCCGATAGATGTCGCAGTTCCTTCTGCTCGAGAAGTAGTGATGGTCATCATAGTGGAGGAAGATGGCGACGCACTTCGAAGGCGTCCACCGAGCCATTTCCGTAGACAAATTTGCGAACGGCTACAGTAAACACAGTTATTACACTTTAAAAGCAAAGCAAGGTATAAGTCGAAAATTATGAATATTTTCACGAATGATTTCTGCATTCCGTATTCATTCCTCCCTCGAACCTCACTTGTTATCATCGTCGAAGGCTATTTCAGGATAATTGTTAGTGCGGGATATGCAGGACCATTCGTATGAGAAATAATCTAATTTTCAATGTAAGCACTTTTACGCTATAAATCATAAAAGATATTGCAAAAGCAACATGCATTGCAATTAGCTCGGTAAGTCTACTTTCTAGTTAATTGTATCGCCTTTCCATAATACTAATTTTACTATTTTTAAAAGTGATTCGATATCTATTCTATATCAAATCCAGTTATTATCAATCATTTATCAGTTTTAAATTAAAAAATATACCAATCAATCAAATTGAACAATATGTCAAAATTAAATGAACCTTTTTGAAAAATAGAAGTTTTAGGGAATATCACTAAAGATATACATATAGGTTATTAATGCCCCTTATAATGTTGTTTCATTATTACATACCAACTATCATTCACTATTTACCAACCAAATGAGGAAATGAAGCAAACAGTATCTTTCATATAAATAAGCCTCAAAAAAACAATCTGTCAGGAAACAAAATTCGAACTGTTATGGTTTCAAACTATCGACTGTTAATTTTTCAATTAGTCTGAAAATTAAAAATTTGTGGAAAGCATTCATAACTTGCAAATTATATTGAACAACAAGAAAAGAAACAAGCAATACCAGAAAATACGAGATGCGATGACTGGCGAAGTGGTCTTGCACGAAGAAGCGCAATCTCGAGGGCCTAATGAGTTACCGTTCATCATGGTCTGCGAATCTCTGCTCGAGTGTCTAGAAAAAACAGTTGAAAGATAAAGAATTCATGTAATTTCAAAATGCGAAAAAATTTGAATTCTTCAAGTAAGAACATGAATGGGATGAAGGAATCGGGCCTTCAAAATTTGCTAGCATATTTTTCGATAAAATTACTTTTGAAAAGCCGAAATAAATCAAATCAAATTTCTGATATATATAAGAAATAGGCTTCTTGGCTATCTTGTGCCAAGATGAAAATTTTGAATTAAGTAGTAACAAAGATTAGAAGAAGACTCTGATGATTACAAATGGACTAGCAGCGAAACTGTTTGACAAAAATGAAACAAACCTTAAAAAAGTACGTTCAACACGAGCTCGTCTCCTCATCTCTTCCATGGTTTGATATTCCGTTCGCCCGCTGAAACAACGAGCATGTCTAGTTTAAGGGGTACCATTAACATTACTAATTCTTACCATAATTATCACTTAATCATACTTTTACTATTATTTGGTATAGATGAAATAAACTATTAATAAAGCATTAGTAGATTTTGCTTAAATTATATAACTTATTTTAAATTTTATGTGCGATGAAATTCGCTAAGAACTGAAAAGATATATTCCATAAGCTGAACCGAACATATGCTCCTGAATTTCTGTTTAAAAAGATTGCTTAACGTCAGGAGCTTTTGCATAGGCGGACTTTAATAAAATAACAGCATTATGCTAGTATAAAAGTTAATATGTTCATTTCATTTGTATAATAATAATGAAGTTGTAGAAACTGTCAAATATCCAATTCTGTTATCACTTCAAATGAAACCATCATTATCAGGATTATGGGATAATGACATTAAGATATTATCATTAAGCTATTCAGAAATATTTAAACTATATAGTAAATATTAATATAATTTCATAAATAAAATTATATGAACTCTCGCTTCTTCAAGATCATCGATGATATCTCATCAACAAATATAGCCCTTTCTTCCAGATTAATTTTATTACTAACTCCAACTATCAGCCAGTACTTCGTTAAAATCGTCCACAGCAATATATTTCACGTCATCTCATACAGTCAACAGATATTTGATGGTTTATTACTTGCGATGAAATCTTCATATTAAACATCATTTGAAAAGCGTCCATTTCTTTCACTAAATGATGAAACGAAAAAGATGGCTTAAAATGTTTCAAAATTATAAACCAACTTTTCAGTTAGCAAGTTTTGTAGAATGACAGGGCAACGAATATATGAACAATTAACTAAAAGAAAGCATAATAATTAATTGATAGTAGACCAATTTTGATATTAATTATGAACGGATAGAATCTTGGCTTCAATTATAATCATGACTCTCTTTCCAGTAGAATCTTAGAAGGGATAAGTGTAGTTAAGGAAAGAATAAAATTTAAGGATAAAAATTCAAAAAGAATATAATATTTTGAAGATGTAGCATGTAAAGTCCGTTTCCATTCTTACCCTTCTCCACTTCAGTCTTCAAGGATCTCACTTGAATATTTGCTACTACCACCAAGATCTGCACCAATGGAAGCTTCAACTGGGCCTACGCCCATCCGACTGAAATTTGTCCAAACCAACTTACTAATTAAGAAACAAAATGTGGAAAAAGACTGGCATAAAGCCTGAAGACTTCCAAAGTATGATTTTACAGAAAGATTTTAAAATTTATTTATACTGTCTGGAATTTCAGGCACAGTAACGAATCCAACTTAAGTTTAATATGACAGAGTATGTTTGAAAGCCAATACGCACAGCACTGAACAAGAGAGGCTTATAAAATGCTTTTTATTTCGATAGTCACTTTGCCAGCAATCCTTTCTTCAAATACGTCTTGAGAGTTTTTTTCTAGTGAAAATAGTTTTCTTTTCTAAAGTACAGAGAAAAAATGACAGAAAAGTAAAACAATCGTCCTGAAATCTGTTAGCTAATGAACCCAAAAAGAAAATGTGTAGCAAAGAGATATCAACATTGAAATAAAACTTTTTTGTCACTGAAATGGTAATTCATATTTGTCCAAGAATATATCAGCAGGCATCATATCTTCATAACTTTCCACTGCACAGATGGTTAAGTTGAAATGACCAATCATCATAAAAAAGAAAAAAATTAAAATTATAATTCCATTTTCATTTCTAATTGCTTTGTGATTCTTGCTTAAAATAAATTAGAAAGATCTCTTTTCTACTTGGAATTTAAATTTTTTAAAACTAAATAGCAAAACATCATTGCAGTTAAAATGACGCTGCCTAATAACAGTAACAGCGTAAACCACTAAGAAGCTAGATCGTTAAGCGAAAATATGACAAATGGCTTTTCACAAGTAAATGATTCTCTTTTAAATAGAACTACTAGGCATTTATACATTCGTTAACATGAGAGACATGGACGCAGTAATCACCTTGAAAAGACTTTGAAACAAGTTAATAAATATCATTTGATACATAAAAATAGTGATATATAGTGAAAAAGACAGTTCAGTTTTAGAAAACTCTTTCTCTCTTCTCTCTCGATCATGCAAATTAATTTTCAAATGACAAATCTCTCATAAAAGAAATTCAGTGAATCAATCAATAGCCATATCAAATCGAATATTATATCCAAATCTTGCACTACTAATATCACCGTATATACCGTTATCAATCTTAATAACATCAATCCAGTCATATGTCTCAATACTCAAACTGTTTGGGAAATCATTTAGAGCTACAGCTGTTTGGTTATTCTGAGGAGCGCTTCTTCAAAATAAAAATTAAAAAAATAAAAACGTGTTTGTAAATAAAAAACACATTTCTTACAGTGTTTTTATCTAAATATAATGAGGACACTTTTTTATTACCAATATAATTTAATAAAAAATTGAAAATGAAGTCTCACTTCTCATGGTAAGTTCGAAATACTCTAAAAACCAAAAGAAAATAAAACTGAATTTTTCCAACTAGGTAAAATATAAAAGCTGAAATAAGCACGACCGAAACAAAAGAAAGAGAAAGGGTCAGAAGGAGAGAGAGAGAGAAAGGAAGAAAGTAGAAATGTACACCAACGAGTAAAACAGATGTTGAATGTCCCTTGGAAAACTGATCACGAGTTATTTACTTACTACAGGGATCACGGTCTTTTCTAATAATGATGGAATTTTATTCTACTATTCACTAATACTTCTAACTGATCTTTGAATAAACAAGAGAGACGAACAAATGAAACTAGTAGTCAGACGTATTTGCACAAATTCATTCGATGGAAACAATTAACACATCAATTCATCAGTGCATTAATCTATATCACAAATGCTCAATAAAAGCTCAGCATCGAAGAATCTTTCAGGAAAACTAAAGATTCCAGTATAAAAGAAAACATATACAGTTCATAGAATCAGCGAGAATTAAAGTTCCTAAATTTTTAAAATTCCAGTACATTAATGAAAGTACATCATCATTTATTATTTGTTATAATTTTTGAACATTCAACACTGATCTATTTGAAGATTAAAATAGAAAGGCATTCTAACTAACCTATAACGAAATCGACTTCCAATACTGAAGAATGATTTTGGTGGTGATACTGGCGGAGCAATAAGCCGAAAAAATGTATGATGTTCAATGCAACTTTTCCACAACGCTTTACAACTTTCCGGACTTTGAATATTGAAGACAACTACCGTATCTTCTTCATCCTGCAATTTAGTTTGATTATTATCATAGAATGATGTACTCAACAACCACGGATTTTTTTAAGAATTATTTTTTTTAATATGTAGAATTTCCTTTTTCTCTCGTCTTAAATTGCTCTCGCCAATTTGACTCGCTTTTTCTGAACATAAATTCCAACAAAATCTTCAGTTATCTTTCTTTCTCTCCTCTTATTTAGCTTTCTATTTAGACATAAAGATATAAATGTAAGTGACCACTTTTGAACAGTATCTGAAAGTGGGTTTAGACTTGATGTCTCCTATTCTTCCTGTTCTACTGAAACTATATACTTACATTATCATTTTTGACGGTGCGCATATATATGCTAAATAGCTTCTTCTTAAATGATAGTTTCATAATGGCAGACCACGGATAGATCGATTCACGGCGATTACAGCGCACGAGCACGACACCACTACTACTTACACCAACTCCAATTACTGCACCACTGTTTTCCTACACAAGTGCCTTATCAAAATGAATGAAACTTAAAGAACAAATTTAAAAAATACTCACTCAGATATCTGGCACTATGTTATTTGTTCGTGACCACTCAATACTGGTTTAACATATACGATAAAACTTAACATAATGCAGTAAAGATACAATATTGAACTTCTTAATAATTAAAATATATAATAAATCATCAAAGTGATAACCTTAGCTGGGTAGAGATCGATACCATATAACTCGAGGTCTTTAGCATGTTTCAAAAAATTGAATTCCGCTTCAGCTGGACTTTGTCCTTTGTGAAGTTTATGCAAATCGATTACATTCTTAATTAAGGTAATGTTCTGTTCGGGGATAAAATTGAAATCGTTAAGGTATGAAGTACCATGCTCTTCCTCACTGTAATCACCAAACTCTGCTGAAAATCAAACTTCCCTTAGTATGAACCAGGGAATTTGAATATTTTGAATAGTTATAAGTTTGTTAAATTGGTCTACCCAAGTGCGTCCAAATGATTAGAAACTTTTGTCAACAATACTTTAGAAATTTGATTTAAATAAAGATAAAACATACATTGAGCAGCATAGCTAGCAAGCATTGCGACAGTACTTTTAGGGCAAATCAATCGACCTTCCAACAAATCTTTTTGAGTTGAAGAAAAACATGATATCTGCAAAATATACCAGTCATATAGAATAGATTATTAAATAGATCTTTCACATCAAATAATTAATAAAATAAAATTATTGTGAAGCGATAGAATCAAGAGTTAAATTTGTCGGACTAGTTAATTCTTTATAAAGATTGCACTAAAATGGTCTGCTCTTTATTTATTTTAAATTATAATAAAGAATAAATAAAACCTTGTGTATTCTTCCATTAGCTTCGATGGATCACTGACATAAAATTTGAGACGGAAGTGCAACTGATAAGGAGGATCTGAAAGTGAAACTTATAACACATCATGTAGAAAAAAAAAGAGATAATGAAAGTACAGAAGTTCTAAAATTCTAAGCAAGTTTTTTGTGTGAAAATGCCGAGGGAAAGGTTGAAAAAACCTCTGTACAAAGTCCGAAAAACTATCAGAAAGTGAGAGTGTCATGGCTCATAAACGGAAAAAAACATTTACAAGGGATCTAGCATATGTGATTTTGAGAACTATTGAAAACCTTACAAAGTAATTGTTTTCTAATCGATTTCGTGGGATCAAGCCATTTCTAAAATAATGAAACAATTTCAACAATAATTATTTGATATCATGATTGAATTTAAAATACGGTAAAGAAAGGTGTGAATCAATCAACTGATTAATTGTTAATGCCAACAAATTGTTCGATATAATTTCTAGTTTTAATACAAATACTCAAACCTTAACCCCAGTTTGACTGGTCTCAAGAGCAGATATGTACTGCAATCCAAAATAATCCTTCTCGATCAATTCAAGATGTTCAAATACCATGTTGAGTAATATCTGTCCCTTGGCATGACGCTAAATTAATTATAGCAATATAAGTATTAATTTGGACAGTTCTTGAAACCTCACTCAATCTGAGTGTCGTCATTTACAAATCTCTTGCCGCCTACATATTTGCTGTTCATCGCCAAGTTATTCTTACTTTTCATCCAAATATTGTGATTGATCTTTCCTCGACTTCACAACTGTAAACAATGTTCGCAATATGTCTACTCTCAGGATGCCTTCGATAGTTGATCAGAAAAATCACTGGAAACTTTGGATGATAATCTGAAGGCTATAGTTGGCTGGCATCTTTACACAGTCTTTCCAACGTTTTCTATTCAAAATTTATGAACTTCCTTTATCGAAACGTAACCTACTGTAGAAATGTTTATAATGTAAATAATAAATTACTATTTTTAATCATAAAATAAATGAAACAATTTAATTAGCCGATAAACGAATATGCTTCGTTTCCATATTTCATGAGTCATTTAGCAATAAGATTTGAAATTCAGTTTCTGGATCCTGATGGAACATTTGAAATTTTTTTCTCAAAAATAATTTTATTTCAGTTTTATTCAAATTCACCGACATTATTAACTCAGGTGGGTATGGAGGTTTAGCAATGAATCAAGTTTTTCGATAGCATAATAAATTGCAGTCAGGGCGAAATCCAGTTTTCCTTATTTCTCCTAAATGATTAAAGTTAAGTAATATTGCTTCACTACTGCTGTTCTACCACTTTTCAAATAAACAAAAGAAGGGAAAAATGAAAGAAACAAACTTCAATTTCGAATCTCCGTTCAGTATTATCCAAGAATGTGACTGTGCAGGAAATTGTACGAACCGGGAATGTCAAATTTTGCGGATTCAATCCTTCTGATTCCCGAACACTGTAGCTACCCGAACCGAATTTAATCATTCCCTCCTCATCACTGTAATAAGCAATTTACATTGGAAATCTTGATAAATTGAAATTCGTTGATACATGAATAAAATTAAACTCTCAGCGACAAAAATATCTTAAAATCTAAGGTAAAATGTACCCATCAAAATCTGAGACACCGAAAAGTATCGAAGAAATCTTTTTGAATCGACTGAAAAATATTTTTAAAAACGCATATAATAACTGTTCAATGATCTCTAAGAAGTTTCATCCATCAAATGCTACCTGTTGCAATTTGTCACAAAAAGAAGGTTAGATATCTCATAATGTAACGCAGGAATGAGAAATCAATACGACATGTTTAAAGCGTATCAAGATAATCCAAAGTTGAAGAAATTTTAAATTAAAAAAAAGAAAAACGATCATTCGAAAAATACCCTTCAGCATTAAAATTTAATTTTCTCTCACATATAAAATTTCTGATACGTTTTAAGACTGGCGGATATTCAAAACAAGATTTTTATAAAATGAATAATTGACAATTTCTGCATGTATTTCAATTTTTGATGAAAAAAAAACTCTTGAAAAGAGAACTGAGATACATAACCAGTCAACTTATACCGAACAATATTTATCAGTACTTTGGGAATTCACCTATATAATCAAATATTCTCACTAATGGTATGTAACTAATGATAAAGTTTTTCCATATAATATACTTGATTTTTGTTGAAATATTTCTAATTAAGATTTTATTCACATCTGAAGTGGAAATAGGATAAATGGAGGAGAGAAAGGAAAATGATCAATGCATTATGAAAAAGAATATTTTTGGAGAACAAGTAGTTTTCCAATAAATTATTGTAGCAAGATAATAATAAAATGTGTAAAACTATATCTAATTGATTGAATCCAAATCGACGATTCCAGTTAAAAATTAAGAGACCTCAAGATTTATCCATCAATAAACTTACATCGTTTAAAACAGAAAAAGTTGAAACGGAAAAAATTTGAAATGAAATAATCCAAAAAGAAAAAGAAGTGAAATAAAGTTAAGCATGCGTAATGCATCATCCAATGATAATCAATTCCCTTTTGCTGCAATCATATAATTCTTTGCTTCATTTTTGATTGCTCTCAACGTAATTTATCCAAACTTTTTCTATTTCTTAGAAAAAAAACTGTTTATTTCCAAAAAAATCTTTATCAATGGTTAGCAACTTCTCACGTTTATAAGCGAGGTTCGTCATTTCCGCATCAGAGCCATTATTGTTTTTACTTCACGTTAAAAAATATCTTCGAGTTTGATCACCTTGAATTCTTTTCTTTTCAAAAAATTGAGTAAATGTCGATACAGAAAACAATACTGAAAATGCGAAAAAAGAAATGTATTGGGACCGAAAGAATTTTCAAACGAGTTCCATTAGCGAAAATTACTGTGATTCAAAGAAGATGACAAGAAAATTATTAAACATCGCATCGTTCACAAACCAAGCAACAACTCATTCCCAAAATGGATTCGATACATGCACTGCGAACATTAAAAAGAGGTCAGTCATGCAATTACACTTTCACATTAATCAGTATTAACAGTATCAGGAGTAGTATTAATAGTAACATGAAATAACTATATAAGTAGTCAATAGTACCAAACAGGTCATCGCTAACCATCAATCATTCAACTATCTATAATGGAAGCTCTGTAGTTACCGAATTTGCCTAAAGCTATGTTTTTATCGACTCCAGAAGAATGTTAAAATTTAAGAGTATTGATTAGTTCGAATAATATAACAAGGAGAACAACTGTTTTGCATATTGTTGTTTGGTGTGATACCATAGTTACAACTGTTTTTTCAATCACTCAACAAGTTATATTTGTTAATAATTAGTACAAATTTTGTAATGTAAAACGAGGAGGAACAATAGGAGATGGATAATTAAGGCACTGCACTCAAAAAGGAAACGATAGATGAAATGGCTCATAAACTGTCTATGAAAACAGGACAAGATGATTTCTTTCGTTATAATAAATTCGTGTAAATGAGGTAAAACGTTTACTAAATTATTTAAGTTCGACCGCAAATTGACTATTACAATGACGATGACTTATGGGGAGTGAAATAATTGACGTTGCAATACGATACTAAGTCACGCAATGAAATACGAAATATCGAATAGTGTTGGTATGAGAAAAATAGATTAAACCTGTAGCGGTCATCTCGACGAGAAATTTTGCAAAAAAAAGGTAATGAATGGAAGTGTGGTAACAGGTGAATAAAGCAAAAAGCATAACAATGTTATCCTCAAAAAGATGAGAATAGCATAATATCTCCTTTATCCACGAACAAATGAATGATGGGTTTTTTCCCGACGGCGTTTCTCTAATACAACAGATCATATACGTTAATTGAATGCTGCATCAAAATTATTTTGCATAATTGTATGATTAGCGTACACAAACTGGTTACTGGCTGCTATCGATAGCTGTATCACATTTCAGCGACTATACAGGGTAATATTGACGATGACATAATATGACAGAGAAAGTCAATAATGAATTACGAATTATTGTTCTATTGTTTCTACTGCAATATTATCATTTCTTCTCTATATGATTATTATATTTTCTGTCGCATCAATCAGAAACTGATAAACTATTGACAATATTATCATGAATACAATACAACAATAACAAAAGACAGTTTTGCTCGATGGCTATAACTTTCACCGAAAATGATAAAATAATGTAGAAAGCATTTCCAGAAGAATAACGTGAAATCACGAGATTTGTAATTGCCTTTAAAACTAATTCCATTAAACATAATATATAAGTATCTGGCTAATAAAATACAATATTAATAATAAGAAGAATAATATACTCAAATATTATAATCAATTAACCAATCTTTTTCGAGAATAGATCAACGAAGAAAACGAGGAAGTGGAAAAAGTGAAAATCGATAAGAACGTACGTACAAACGACATTGATGGTTTTTTTTTTTTAAGCAACCCAGTATATAACACAACAATTGCAGATGATGGCCATTAACCTCACTGTATCATGCTGATAACTGATTCACCCACCTGTGTAATATGTCCCATTTTAACATTTTCTTGCACCATTTCTAATGACTTCTCATATATAAAATAAATAATGAAAAAGCTATTTGTGTCGCACAACAAACCAGAATGAGAATGGCCATCAAAAAAGCTAAAGTATTCAGAATCCTGCTCATGCATAGTATCAATTACTCTTTTTATTCTTTGCTTTTCTTATTTTAATTCCTTATTAATTTCACTGATTTATTAATTTTCGAATAATTTAGTGAGATTTAAAATGTGCAGCGAATCAATCTTACCATCTCCTTCTACTTATAGAATACTTAAGATATGGAGTGGCTTGATCGAATGTTTGAAGGACTTTTTCCTTAATTGTGCTACCGTTCCCCTTTTTCAGATATTTATGTATAGCACAAATTTAGTTAGATGGATGAATAAATTTCGAAGAGCATAGCGTCAATAATTAAAGAATAAAGAAAGAAGCTAGACGTATTCAAGATCTCAATGAAATTCATCAATTTAAGTACTATCCATAGTGTAATATCCGAGAACGAATAAATAACATATGGGAGTATTGAGAAAAATGACCAGTGCTAGGCTATATAGATTGAAGGAACGACCTATAGATGAAGGAACACTAACTGGGCCTTAGCAACGACCACTCGAATCTCTCTTCCCTTTCACTTTCACTTAAGCCAACATTCTGGCCGAAGCTAAAGCCAAATAAGGAAATACGAGCTACTTATTTATAGGTAAAAATTGATTAGTATAGCAATTAAGTATTGGCGTTTTCTCACTACCAATGCATTATAGCCAGTTTACAAAGTAAAACTTAATTAGTATCTTTTGTTAAAGTTTCAAAAGAATTTTCTTCGCAGGAATCCATGAATATATGTAAAACCATGAGTTTTTAAAATACAACTTATCAATTACTATCACACAGTATCAATTTAGCTTAAAAATTTCGCTGATTGGAATTATATTCATGGAATTATCATGAAATTACTTGGAGGCTAGTCCTCGTATTACATGTTACGATAAATTCTATCTGCTTCCGTACATCTCCACTTTAGCTTCAGAAAATTTGAAGCTGAAGAGAATGGCTTATCTCAGTGCACCACAAAGTGTACCACATTTCGAGAAAGCTATTAAATAAAACTTTCGTCTCTTTTATTTCCTCATGTAAAGAAGGAGAATCTCTTTCGCAATACCCAAGAATTAGACTAAGTTATGCAAAGAATCATTAAGCAGTTGTTTTATATGAAAGTATATATTTTTTCCGTCTCTCCTAATTCGTTCCAAAAATCAAATCTTTCAATCTAATTTCTCATCAATGAACTTTATTATCGATTTGGATAATAAGTATTATCAAATGTTAGCTATTATATCCATTCAACCCGTATTGCAGTAATAATCATCGTGTGACACTTTTCGATTTTGCGTCAAATCGCAAGATCTTATTTTAATCGATACGTTGCAACTGGGAAAAATGTGACAAGAATGTTTCCAAAAAATAGGAACGGCAAAAATTTAAAAAAATCTTCTTGGTGCTAGGCATGTGAATATTGTGCCAAACGATTTGCCTTCAAGCAATATTTCGAGAAGAGAATAGAAAGGAAGTGTAGCATTAGATCGATAGATAAGCTAACAGGAGGAAGAAGAAAGACAAAGGAATGCAAATGATTCGTTCATTCATATCGGATACAGATAAGCAAGTGCTTAACAACATTCTCTTTTCCGACTGAAGTAGTTAGTTGCTTAATGTTGTAATTATGACACTGATAACTTTATTATCACATCTATGCTTTATTACGTCAGCTGGACACATCACAAAGTACTGGTCACTCGTAACTCATATCAATGGCAATAATTTGATAATAATGACATTTTAAAGATTGGAGAAAGCACAGTATAGCATAGTTGTAATATGACATACAGAAAAGATTTTTAGAATTTTAATAATGACTTTTTAACGGAAAATATTGCGGAATTTCTTGAATATTTCAGAAAATACACTTTACCTGCAACTATAGTTTGTTTGGTAGAGATGACACTTATCAGCTGAAGCAAAAATATCAGAACTGGTAGTAGAACTGCTTGCTGTACCGAGAGATCTCATTTTCGATGAGGAAACAGTACATGGTATACGATAATAAAACATTCCATATACAATCTCAAGTATCAGCAAGGAAAAAATTAGTAGGATGTGGGAAGAGAACATAAGATTAGATATACCGTAGGGAATAAACTTCTGATCTTTCAGCTAGTGGAACGTTTATTATATAATCCATTGTTTCTCATCCAACAATCAAAAGATTCCTGAGAGAAATGACAGAAGGAAACATTGTCTGGATGGACCGATCAACGATAACCATTCATCGGAATTGAATAATTTCAAACTCTGTACGATTGAAGGTCAATATTAATTTAGCCACAATTAAAACTTTGTTATATGTTAAAGAAAAGGAATAAATATCATTAATAGGATGGAATGGAAGAATCAGAAATTATTGAGCAACGTATTCAATAAGCAAATCAAATAGCTGGCAGGGAGATATTACAGGACGGATGATTGGAGAGATTGTTTGACAGCCACTTATGGAAGGGAAATAAGCATACTAAGTTGAAGGAGGAAGGAGAGAGAGAGAGAGAGAGAGAGAGAGAGAGAGAGATGAATTGAATGGAAATTGCAGTGTTGCTCAATTCTCAGCATGGAGAAACATTAGTTTTAGGCTTATTTACGATCATTAAATACATGGCCAAAGAGAGAAGGTGATCTCTAACGGCGCCTTGTGCGATCCCGCAGAAGTAGTTTGTTTTATGGCGGGAATGAAAACTGAAATATAGGATATATTCAATGAGCAATTCGATTTGATTCGAAACGAATAAGAATAAAATTCTGAATTCATGGGGTGATTAAGAAAGTAAGTCTCATCAATTTCAAGAGTCTTGTCGTTCGAAAAGAGTTAGAATTCTTACAAAACTCCCTTTAGTTATGTCTGTATCTCGAAGTCAAAATTGATTTCAATAATTCTATTTCAATAAGTGTATGAAGAAATTTCTAATTGACAGCGAGAAATAAAAGAAGTATAACATTACGATTTTAAGCACGAAGAATTTTGAATTTTAGATTTTTCTCGCATGTCTCTACTTCATCTCAATTACGAAAAAGACTTACCATTTTTAAAACATATTTCAATTCATTGCACATTAATGAAATACAAACAAAAAAAAATTCCAATCTTGTAATGAGATTTCAAATAGAAATGTTTTTTAAAGTGGAAAATAAAACTAAATTGTTCCACTTCAAAATGAGTTAATAGAAAAGAAAATAGATTTTAACCTATAATATTTTCATCAACATAATAATCAAATAAATAAAAACATATGAAAAAGAAGTCAATGGTTGAATATGCAAGAGTTTTTGGAGGAGCGTTACGACCAGTTGATACTGCCGCTTACGTATCATTGAAGTTGCATCTGTTTGCCAGATGGATATATAGCAGTTACTATATATACTTTCCTGCCCATCGTTGCAATATTTTTATTGCTCCGTAAAATTGTTTTTTTTTTTTTTTAAAAATATGCGAATATTTTCCTGATGTTAACTTACCGGATTTACATTAAAGTGAAGAAGTGAAGGATATCAAAAAAGTAAAGCAGAGAGCATCGGAAAGTTGGTGAGTCATTTAATTTACTCACAATAATTCCTGAAGTGGAAAATGTGCTTTATTCAAAGGAAAATGAGAGGTACGATAAAACTGGAAGTAATTTAATGAAAATCAAAGCATAGTTGAAATAGTCTAATGGGTGATTGATTTATAAGCAATTAGTAAATTCCAGGAGGAGAAAGAGCAAATGAAAAGAACTTCTCAAGGTGAAATCTACCCGACATTTTTAAATTACTATTGAATCCGTTCGACCGAAACTGACAAAGCCCATCCATCTTTCATCTCTTTTCGATCTTTAATTGTATTACAAAGAAATATGAATCATATTGATAACAGATATCATCAAAAAAATATGCAAAACATTGATCGTTACCGTACAATGATGAAAGGAATAATTATGACACGAAAGATTGTATAGGTTTCATATTATCCGAACAGTGAGGTCGGATTTTAGTCCGATAAGGACGAAAACAAACAATAATTAAAGAAAAGTGCTCAATTGGTATCTTAATACTATAAAGGAATTTCAATTCTGTTATGAATCGCTATGCGAATTTTTCTATTAGCTACAATTCGTATTTAATTTAATAAGACTCATTTACAGATAGATGGAAATTAGTTTTGCATATTTTCGGAAATGAAAGATTAGCTATCAGTAAGTAACACAGATATTTGAAGAACGTGCTGTATTTAACGTTTCTTGTAGAAAAATGACATAAAGAATTCATATTAAGGGAAAATCTTACACTATCGACGTTTGATTACTTTAAAATTCATTAACGAAGAGCGAACAGTTCAATTAGCACTTCTATTAAATAATTTGAAGTTTCTTCTAAAATTTTGCAAAATGCGGGAAACAAAAAGAAAGAGGGACAAAAATAAATACGATACGTATATTTCTTTTCTGAATGAGGAAGAAGAGATCTGGAAAAGATGAAATAAGCGAAGTCTGATGCAGGGCACGAGAGGTCAGTTTGCGAAGGTCATGATAGTGAGATAACCCTGCCTTCAGTAGTACTGCAATGGGATCATATTTTGCTCCGATACAAACAAACAATCATCGACTTTGCCACGCAAATAAATTATCATCCATCAGTAGGCGATGAATAAATTATAAAATGGCAAATATAATTTTATTCTCTTTCTATACATTCATTCATTCATTCATTCATTCATTCATTCATTCATTCATTCATTCATTCGGTTCACTTCCTATATATTCTTCTATACATTCGCATTTTTTATTTTTTCAAATATATAATTTTTTTTTCCGAATTTTTAAAATATAATTTCTTTATAAATTTGTTAATATGCAAATGTTTAAACAAACAAACAAATAAGAGAACAATTAAAATGTCATAAATCCCAAATTCTCCGTTCAGCGTTCTGAAATATCTGCTAAAATTGCAACAGTTATGGTTAAAAATAAACAAATGCAACGATGATGAAATGAAACAACATCAATCCATTCATTCTCGATTATTGCCGAATTTTTCAAAAATGTTCGAGATATTTAGAGGAAACGAATTAAAAAGCTTTTAGAAATTTGGAAGCAATTTGATAAATTTATTTTGCCAAGGAGTTAGCTAATTTCTTCAAAAATGAACTCCAAATCGTTTTTCTCCAATTTCTTTCCATTCTCTTCACATTATCATTTTTGATGTCAACACAAAATAATAGTATTGATTGGTACTTTTCCAACTTCTCATCCTAGAATGTGCTGAATCATAAACTGAAATCTAATCTGTAACAAATATGAGTTTGATTTCATCCCATACTATTTCAACAATTCTTTCAATGTCTCGACCTCTTCCTCTAATTTCTTCCCTTGCAGGAATTTTAGTCATTGATATCTGATACTGATTATGGCAGAAGAATGAGAAAGAAGATGAACACAGAAAAATACACTCTTAGTGGCGTAAATTCGTCGTACACTTTTCTAAAAATTGATGCCATGCGTTTAACTTAATTTTAAAGAAAACATAGACAGCTTTCTGCAACGATTATAATTTAGTCTTATGCGAGCATTCCATTTTTTCGAAATTTTGTAACAGTCATTTTGTTGAAAATTCAAACTTAATCTTTTCATTTTTTCTAAGCTTATTTATTTTTATATTTGCTTATGCGGTATTTTCTAATAATCAGCAATTGAGCCAAGATTTAATTTTAGAAATGTTCTGCTTTATGTCCGAAATTTCAATTTGTAAAGCATATTTCTTGCGAAACTTCTAGGATATTTCTCCAATCACTCCTAAAAATTAAAAAGAATGAGGAAAAAGTTTTTGTTTGATTAAAGAGACAACATGCTGGAAAGAGTTTTCTATTTACGATAAATGCTTGAATGAATTTCCTCTTTTAAAAATGATTTCATTCTTTTTAATTATTTAGTTATAAATCGATTTATCCAGTTTACAGTGCTGTCATGTATTTTTAATTGCTAATTTAGCAAATTGCTTGATACATTCAATTATTCATAAGTGGCTTGTGAATAACATGAAATTAATGATGGAGAAAAGTAAGAATTGATTTCTCAACTTCTACTTTTACTGTCTCAGAATCATCCTTTATTTCTTCCTTGTCTTTCGTTTCATTCACTTTAAATTCTTCAGAAGTTTTCTTCCGTCGTTGTTCATAACTTGTGTTTTATTTCCTTAGAAATTTTAGTTTTTAAAGAAAATAGCATGGTTTCGATGAATTTTTACATCGAATTAGAAGAAATTGAGCAAAATTAAAATGAGAAATAAAAATGTGAAGGAAGTGGTATATGAATAAATCAGAAACATGCGTACTGTCATTAGATGATTGAAACTCCTGTATTCGGTTTTATAAAGATAATCGGATAGCAGCGACTATACAGAAAATATGAAATAAAAAAATGAGCCCAATTTAATGAGGTTTTTTGAATTTCATTTTTTCTGCCACTCCAGTTATGATGCATCGTACTTAGTTTCAAACATTCTACCAATTATTTGTTTGCTCTTGGCCCTTCTCTTCTATCATCGCCACTTTTGTTACATGCTTACTTTAATTCGCTTTTTTTTGATTTTTATCTAACAAACAAGGAAGTCATCATTTTATACTCGTTGCCGGATATTTCATGAATTATGATTGCAGCTTTTCTCCTCCCTCTAACATTCCTAAACTCTCGCAATGCCATTCTCGCGGAATAAAGCCTATGCAAAGCAAAGCTCATTTCAGTGATACGTGAACAATTTTTTCTCTTGAAAATCAATAAAACAATAAGTTTCGCTCTTTTACAACCTTAAAAAAATGGCATTGTGATGAACATTTGAATTTGGTTCCGTTCGAACTATACATTCGCTGTAATAATTTTGATATGCTAATGTGGGAAAATTGATGATAAATGTTAATTCTTTCCGACTTTTTCTGGAAATAATTAATGCGGACTTTGAAAATTTTCAATTTTGTTAATAGTTTTTTACAAAGGTTGAAATATAACGAGAAATAATCCATAACTGATTACTATTATATTATTATCATCAACAATTCCTCTATAATTCGAAATTTTTTATTTAGCTTTCTTAATCAGATATAATTAACCCTTCTATTATTGCGTTATTTCACAGCAATGTCATTATATAATTAAGGTTTTTAAATTAGTTTTTAATGCACTCTAGTTTGCATAGCTTTGGTATCCTAAATTTAGCGAATTAGGATCGATTTGTAGCTGAATTAATTTAAGTTTATCAGTAATTTGAAAAATCTTCAGGGCACTATTAATTAATGGACATTGGAATAATATCTTTCACAAGCTTTTGAATTCCTTCATTAAGGGAAACACTTAGAAAGTTCACCAAATATCAAATAGAGGGAGATAAGATAAGATAAAACTCGGTTAACAATATTTAAAAACATTGACACAATGCACTTTATCCTGAGTACTTTAGAGAATAAAATTGTATACTGATAATCATTATTTAAAAATTTTTATTTTCTTATTATCCCTTATCTTTGTTGGCATTTCAGGTACATTTTAATTTGGATTATAGAGATAAGATTATTTTGTCATCGATCTACCTATCCAATTTGCACCGATTTTTTTGAATCCAACTTGACACAACTGTAACTATATTTTCCGGTTAAATATGTTAGCGCATTTCTTTCATACTCATTTGTCTTTAATTTTTAAACTTAATCTATTTAAATTTCCTAATTGCATATTCATTTTAATACTATCCTCTAATAAGGCGAATTTAAGCCAATGATGATTTGCTACAGTGACCAAATAAATTTTATTTTGAAATTACGATTCGAATTACATATATTTATGTAAAATTTATGAAAGCAAAGAAGCTAAATTATTTAGACTATTTTTAGTCTTAAATTCCACATTTTAACTTGTGATTGAATCATCGCTTTTGTAGATTTGATATGCCACATTTCGAAAATTTACCTTTCAGATTTTAAATTCACCTTAAAATATGTGTCCTATCTCTGGAATGTTATCAATGTATCAGTGAGAAGTATCGAATTCTATGTGATCCTCTGAAAATTTCCCGGTTGTTATAAAGCAGAATCGGTAATAACGACTATGCATCAAAATTTTTTCAAAACATTCCGAATGGCACACAGTGGGGTTAAAGAATTTAAAGTAAGTGATATCCTGACTATTCGCAGCAAAAATCTAATGTTCTCATCGTGATAGGTAAGAGGTCATGTATTTTTTGCGATGATATCTCAGTGGAATCTAAAGCTAACTACTGTATCGAACAATTCATTGTAGTAATTATGGACTAAAAATTTTTATCATGTGAATCTACTCCGACGACTTCAAACATCCGCAAAACATTACACACGATTCCATTTTTCATTTGCATACTATCGTTCGAAATAGTTTTACATAGATAAGCTCTTCCAACACCTTTGAATTGGAAGAAATCGATTCCATATCTATAATTTCAGTGTAGACTTTAACAACGTTCTTCTAAAATTACCTACCCCTCAAATATTCATAAATTTTTTTTTGGCAAAATTAATTTCAGATTGATCAGAATGCACTTTACTTCGTGTGCAGAAGTTAACGATTCACTTTTGGCATTCTAATCAAGGATAAAAGAAAAATAATGCCCACGTTCTTCAAAATTGAAAAAGTAATAATGAGTCTACGTCCTTCGATTCCATGCCTTTAATTTCATTATACACCTTAAAAACATCATTCTAAATTTACCGCAACAACATCATTACTGCTTTTTATCTTTCTATCTAATATATATAAATCAGAACATAATAACTGCTCTCGGGAATATAAAAGCTTTTATATTCTCGAGAGTTGTTATATTTCTGAATTTGGCGATCTAAGCTTTCAAAGTGACAGTTTTTGACATAAAGATGAGTTTAAGAACCAAATATTACTTAAATTAAATAAATTTCTGCTGAGTTTAAAATCGACTAGATAAATTGCAAGTTAGACCATTTGCTGATTCAGTTCCCTCCAATAAACTTTTAAAATACGTATGATCAGTCTTAAAGTTCTTTTTTAATACTTTACTAATTTTTCCTTGGCATTTAATTTCTATGCAAAATTAAAAATTCAGTCCGGCAATTAATGTCAACAAATAAACTTTAAAAAACAATATTGACGCTCATGATATTATTTTTTACGAATCCGTGTTAACAGACGGTAGCGTACTGCTTCGAAAAATGCTAAAAAAATTCCATCAGAATCAGGATTCAATGCAACAGATACAGATGATAGTAAAGATTTGATTACCGGAATTTCGATGTCTCGAGAAAAATCGATTATTCCTTCCTCGAAGAATATGGAAAATACGACAGAGGGCAAGTCATGGGAAAAAATGATATCACACAGCCGTTCTTTTTCAATGACGACATTATTGGTCAAAAATATGTGGAATCAGCAAAGCTTCCAGGATTGACATATACCTATGGTACAAAAATTGTGTGGGAAAGGACGCAAAATGTACTCGAATTACCAATTCTTGGACATTTCCGAACATATGAGAAACGCGTAGAACGATCACGTCCAAATCCATGGCGTCGACACGGAGCATTACTAAAAATTTATGAAATTGGTGGTTGGATCTCAAAAATGGAGAAACAACAGGTAAGTCGTCGGAATCGAAAATATTTTTATGTAAAGGCAGGAAGTAAACCATGTAATCAACCGTTACGTCCACCGATTAGTATTCGGGAAAGTAAATTCTACCACCATCATCAGTTAGTATTCCATCAACAACGAGTCGAACCGTAGACGAATTGGCTTATGTAGCAGCTATACATATTCAGAAAGCAATACAAAATTCTGTATCAATCTTTCTGGAATCGCAAAAGATCGGAACAACAGAACGAAATAAAATTATCATTGAGAACGGCTATTCGATTGGAAAAATGAATTTAGCTGAAAGAAGTTCTTCTGCACAACGATTATCTGCCCGATCTGCGCTTCCATTAGGCACAGGTTCTCGATCCAGATCATTGAGTTTACTGGGTCGAAAGCGACGTTGATCTTGCGATAAATATATTTTTATTTCATCCTATGTTACAAGATTGTGGTATTTTCACAATGTCATTGAATGCTTATGCACAAATTTTTCATTCCAACTCTTAAGTAATTCATTGTTAACATATTATTGTGGTCCTTCTTAACTCACCACATTTATATAGACCCATAACAGTAACTGGCCAAATCGAAATATCTAATAAAATTCAATCGCATGTAAGTTAAACAGCTTTTAAATATTAATTATGGAACTACTAACAGTCTTTCGTTTCAAACCATTTTCCAAAATTCAGCTTGAAGTTGTTAGACTAGACATAAATACTACGGAAATGAGTAAAACACTAAAATTTGCATATCATTAATAATATACTCTAATTTGACAATTGCCCATCATTGAAAGCCACATAGCTAATAATAATAATAAATCTCTGTTAATGAAATCTGAAGCTATTCGACATAATAATTCAGGTTTCATTGTGGTGATATTTCTAACTTTGCAATTTCTCGAGTTGCAAACGGCATCAATTCGTTTGTTAAAGTAAAACCGAGAATTAATGAAATAAATTATAAATATACACTTGTGACACTTTTCAGTGTGGGAAGAATTAAAATTTTTATGATATAATACAAATAACATCGTCATTGTATGAGATTTATTACCGATCCAAAAAGTAATGATTTAGTCCTAAAATATCAGATTCTACAAATGAAGCATCAATTTTAAAAGTATCAGTGTTTCGTATGTTAATTAAGGGAATATTATTAAAGCGTCTATTCTGGATTTACTTAACATTTAACAGTGATGAGGGTTTTAATTTTAGGGTCGTTGAGAATTTTTTTGGTTTCAAATTAAGAGATATTATAAATGAAATCAATAAAATTTTCTGAATTGATTTAAGGAGTTTTAGGAAGACATCAGAACTATTTATTAAAGAATTGTTAAATGTGTGCAACAAGGCCGTTCAAAATCAATTCCTGATCTCCATCTGCTTAAAATCGAAATAATCCTTTAATTTTGGATGACAGAGTGGAATGGCTAATATTACTTGATCGCATAGTGAATAGCTTCGCATTCAGTTCCTGGAATGTCGGGCGATTTTCTGGATCATATGCCAAACAGCTAAACATTATTTTTGCATCGCTGGTGGCATACCGGTTGGGCTGCATATCTTCAGCTGAAATTTATAAAAGTTAAGCGATAGAGACTGAATCAATTCTTAGTTTTTAATCTTTGTCAATCTAAATTCGATTTCAAATAATTAGATTCTGAACTAATTTGTATCATTAAGTCGGTCCAAATCTAAACTGAATCTGTTAAAAGAAAACATTTGCCCATTTCATTTTTTAGAACAATAAATTTACTCGTTGTTCAATGACTCCTCGTCGCAAGTCTTTATTATCTTGAATTTCTGCATATGGTTCTTGACCACCCGAATATATTTCCCAGATGGTTATACCGAAGCTCCATACATCGGTTTTTGATGAAAACATCCATATTTCAATGTTTCTGGAGACAACCATCTTAATTTGAATAGTTTAACTGATGCTGGTCCTAATTCAGTTTAGAATATAACAAATAATGCTAATCAATCTTTCAGCAGAAATTTAATCTATTTCTGCTTTTGTCGCTTTCAGAATAAAAAGATTTCAATATGATTCTCACCGAACAGGTACATTCTTCATGCTTCTTTCGCGATATTTAATTCCAAGTAATGACAATCCAAAATCGCTCAGTTTAACTTCATCATCTGCATTTAATAAGCAATTTCGTGCAGCAATGTCTCGATGGATAATTTGTACTGTTTCAAGATATGCAAGACCGGAAGCTGCCCCAGAACAATATCGTATCTTATCCGTATCGCTGGGCTATAAAAATTGAATTATAAAGTACAAATTATTCTCACGACATTAATTCAGATGATATTAATCAGTCGTTCATTGTTGTGGAAAATTCTTTTTTTGAATCTGAGAAATAAATTTTGAAAAAATTTTACCGGAATTTTAGTATCCTGTACTCGAACAAGCAGTGATCCACCACTAGCAAGCTCCATAACAATCATGATAGGATCCTTCAAGGTTGCTACGCCGTAAAACTTAATGATATTGGGATGGCTTAGTTTCAGCATTAAATTTGCCTCTCGGAGAAATTTAATTCGTTCATCTTTGCTTATGTTTCCTGAATGAAGTATTTTGATCGCCACCGGTATATAACCGCGGAACACTCCGAGATTCAGAGACCCTTCCCAAACCTCGCCGAATGCTCCTTCGCCCAGTTTTTTGTTCCGTTCAATCTGTAAATCTAAAAGTACACTGCAAAAAACAAGTTAGAAACAAGGAGAATAAGTGCATTAAACTGAATACAAACAAATTCCGAAAAATAAGTGAAGGTGTCTTCAGAAAGTTTTTATGAGTCATTCAAATACTAAAAATTGTAGAAGGAAAATATATTTAGAAAGCTTCTTCTATATCAGAGGAACTAAAAAGTTTGCCAAGTACTGATGAATTAATATCAACCTGTTCATGAGCAAGTTGCCAATCACTCCTTCCAATTCCTTTCACGATGCATACATTCTCTTCATTCAGCGGCTTCTTCATACGAGTATGGTACGCAATCAGATCGGAGATTGTCTTGAATGCGTATATGTACACGTAATACAAGTGCTTCTGTAAGGAACATTGATGTCCACGTTGTGAAGATGTACCATTTAAGGAAGAGAACGCAGTAAGCGGAAACGAATCACATGTAGTTGCTTACGGAACGGGTCTTTTGATAACAAAGTTTGTAATTTCATTTGAATTTTCCGGAAGAACAGTGATGATATACTGCATTTCTCCTTCGATTTCTGTTCGTCGTACCAGAAAATCACCTGCATTTCCAAGCAGCGGTTTACATTCATCGTGTGACATGAACCCATGGTAAAATAATTCATCTTCTATCTGCCTAGCTGTTCCACCAGCTTCATCAGACGTTATCTGAAAAAGTTTTAATTTGATAAACTCAGAATTTTCTCTTTTTTTTATGAAAGATTTTCGTTGTGAACAATATTACTGACCTGAATAAGCTTTTTGCCGCGTACTGAATGAGATGATCCAGTCTCATGTATTGATTCAAAATGATACTTATAATTCTTCCCATTTATAAATTCAACAAAATTGAAGCAAATGAACGATTATGGGTAAGAGCACAGAAATAAAAAATGCGTGTAAAAAGTTGTTATGAAGTTTTTAATTTTCGTAATCATTCTAATTTCGAGATCTCAGTAGAGCTTTCTTAAGTGGTGCAAGATTCTCTTTCAATCTTAATAGTTCATTTTGATGATCTTGGTGAATATTATTTACTTAAATGGAAGATACTTCAGAAGGAGATGATGACATTGTAGGATGAGGGGTCATTGATTTTAATGACATTACCGATGCTGTTCCTGAAAAATCACTGAATTAACTATATGCACAAAATCTCTCAAATTTGACTTTACAATGTGTAATTTCCTTTTAGTGCCGAAATTTTTTTAATTATTAGAAAAAGAATAAATTAATTAGGGAATGTGAAATTTACCACTGCTTCGCGATGACCTTCTACGGATAATCATCTTCTTTGCTGGAAAAAATTTCTGATTAAGTATCTATAATATATATAATCAGGCTTTCATGAAATTCTTTGCTATGCTTCTAATAAACTTATCATTTCTTCACAAGGCCGAAATATTATTATGAAAGTGTGGAGGATTTTACAATGACCATGTCGAGACTCTAATGATGATCTTTGAGCCTGAGGTGGTATTGAAGATTCATTGACAGGTGTTGGAGCTTTTGGAGTATGAGTTGGAGTGATAGCCGATTCGGATACCATCATGAATTGCCTCCTGTTAAATTACAACTGCAATTTACTGAACTGTCTAATAATCAATATGAAAACGGTAAAAATGATTGTGTTATGTGATTTTTCATTGTTTTATTCATGAAATTTATGCAAATATACAGATTCATTTGATTAACACATTGAGAATAATTATAAAGATTTAGAAAGGAAGCGATAAATGTCGGCTTTTGAATTTTTAATCGAATTCTTGCATTATATATATCGATTAATTACAATTTGATATCTTATACCAATCAGTGTTCGATTGTGACTAAAGTTGGCGGTATCCAAAAGTAATATGCAGCAATATCTGTAAGTATACTGTCAATTTTTGCCATCATCGGACGATGATCATATGCGTCATCTCTATCAGGTATCAATTGACATGGTCCTTTTTATTCATCATTTTTCTTCATCACAAAACACTGTCAAATTACAAATAAGCTAAATGCAGTACTGTTATCAGGAAAATTCCGGAAACGATATTGAGTATTCAATCTTTTCGCATAATCTATCTATATGTAAATCGCTTGTACATGTGTCTCAATTAATGCTTTCAACAAGTTAATCCTGTTTATCATCTAAATCTTTCTCAACATATCAATAAATTTTGATAAGCCGTTCTATTCAGTAAAGTGAGGAGAAGGAAAAAAGCTTCTTCAATTAGTCAAAGATTAATTCGATGTATGTACTTTTCCCATTGAATTAATTGATAATACAAAATTTATGTTTTATTCATAATTGTGCTGCAAAAATTTTGGTATTCAACAAAAATTGCGAGGTACTGATCATTTCAATTCATCAAGATATATGTGATTCTTTGTAATGACATTGTATCTTAATACAAAGAAACATGAGACGTATTACCTCTTATCAATGTTATCATATATACAAATTGTGTGTAATTATTATCATTAATCACATGTTATCTGTTATCTTTGTTACTGTTGACCTGGACGAATCGATCGATGCTTATTCAATGTCACAGCATTTGCATGTGAAAGGGGAAGCAACTGGAGGTTTTACCGGAAGTTCGAATACTAAGTGAAAATTTCAGTTTTTATTTGAAGTGAATAAAATTAAAATGAATTCATTTGAAAGTGGACCCCACATACTACTTCTCTTCCTTTCTCTCTCTCTCTTCCTCCTTCTCTTCATCCTGCTTCTTTTTTCTTCATCAAAAAATATCCTAATTTCATCACTTCAAATAACAAAACGAGAGATTGGAAATTTTATTTTTGTCATATCTCTTATTTAGATCATTAGATGGAAAAATAGTATTGTTTGTGGAGATGGAGCAGAGAAGACTGAGATTTTAAAGAAATATGCTACAGAGATACTAAAATGATTGTGTAGAAAACGTTGTCGAGAATTGGGAAGGCTATGTTGTAGAGTTCGGAAATATCTCCGTGGGATACTTCAGTTGATATTCCAAATGGCTAGTTTAGGATGAAGAAGAGATTTTTAAATGAAAACTGGGTCTTTTAAAATCGGGTCAGCTTATCGATCGAGCCCTGCAATCAGAAATGCTTTTAGGAAATTTTAATGTATTAATAGCCTGATCATTATCTTGGTGACTGACATTGCTTAGCTATCTTACTTTGCAAGTATCCCTAATTGAAATTAATATTTGACTTTGTTATATGGATATAACTCGAATCACTTATAACTGCTGCATCATCAGAAATAGAATATTCCAGTAAAAATCTATTTTGTGGTGAAGAGATAAAAGCACGGATAGTTCTACTTCTTACCGTGGTATTTACATCTCTTATCATCACGCAAATTACATGTTCAAGTGATAAAAGTGAACGAAGAGATTATCCAGGAACGGCGGGCTATGTTCTGCCCGCCGACATGAAGCTATTGCAGCAAGATATTGAAAGCCATTTTATCAGCTGTAATAAACTGTGGAGCAGGTTTGATTCCTATTAATGAATATCTTATCTCTATCTTTTAACAGTTTTAAAATAATTTGACAGTATAATACACTTTCTTAGGGGCATTGCATGCGATATGGGTGTTGTTATACCAAATATAGATGATCGAAAGGAATTTATTCTAAATTCTCAATCTTAATGAAATAAATAAGAAAAAGTAAAGCTGTCTACTATGCAGGATGAAATCATTTAAAGAAGAGAAACGGCATCGTAAGACATTATTATCATTGATTATTGGTAATACATTCGAATTTCAGACAGGAATGTCGTCTATGGACAGCTAGTTTGTTTCTCGGTACATGTATGTTATATGCAGCACGTGTCGCTTTACCGGTATGTGCTACAGTTATTGCTCACGAATATTCGTGGAACAAAATGATGCGGTATGTTCCATTTTTTAAATTTTTTTGAAACGGAATTAAGAATCGATAGAGAGTTTTTGTATAACTAAATCAATTATAATATCTCGCTCATTATCTCATCAGTTACCTTGCTAAATAATTATATATTAAAAAAAAACGCTATGATACAAATATGACTCAAACATGCTAGTAGTGCAAGCGATATAATACAAAACGATGAGCTGTTTAAATTATCCATGTTACGACATAGACATCAGTGTATAAAGTAAGTCTCACTTGATTTATGTTTAGGGTACTGTATTGTCATCATTCTTTTGGGGATATGCTTGTACCCAAGTAATTGCTGGCTATGTAGCCGATCGTGTGGGTGCTGAGAAGGTATTGAAAATCTGTACACTCACATGGGCATTGCTTACTTTCTTTACTCCTCTGCTATTCGACCTCTCATATTCTACAAATCATCCAATGCTTTTCGTAATACTAATTCGCTCCGCGACAGGCATTGGGCAGGGTAGGTGATCTTAAAATTGAGAAAAATTCAGTATATAAAAAACTTAATGGACCCTTTTTTCCAGATTAATTTTGAATCCACCGAAGTATACAACTCTTTCTCAGTAATATATTTTTGCAGCTTTCCATCTTCCATCAATGGCTTCGATGACTTCTCGACATCTGACATCGTTTGACAAAGGACGTATATTAGGTATATGTTTGGCAGGATCTCATCTTGGGTAAAAACTTAAATTTTAATCTTTTAATGGTTTTATCTCAAAGTTTTAACTAAAAAATCGTATTTAGTCATATTTGACTAATTTTTCTGAACATTTGTTATGCTGTTTGATTCCAGGACAGCATTAGCCGGTGCAATCGGTTCAATATTGCTAGAAACTTTCGGTTGGCGTGCGTTATTTCAGTGTGTAGGTATGTGCAGCAAATGTTTCCATTTATACTTATTTCTGTTTGATAGCATTGTGCTACTATGCTATTTTCGTTTAATCAGATTGACAAAATTGTCTTTATTCATTTTATTTTTGTATTTAAAATTTCAGGAATGATGTCATTTTTGTGGTGGGCACTACTTCGCTTCATGTCATCATCGCGTCATCAGTCCGGTAACTTTGACGCTGAAAAAGTGACGAAGTGAAAGCGTCTTTAGTTAGTGGGTTACAGAAATCATTCAGTAATAGCTCTTCCGAAAATGTGGTTCCTTGGAATATACTTCTGAAACATCGGTCGTTTTGGTGTGTGAGAAATTATATGCTTTTTTTGCTTATAAGTTTTCTATCTAAAAATAAATATATGCGTTTCCTTCATTTTAAATGCTGAAGTTGAAATTGGCAAAGTTTCGGACAGTAATAATTGTCATGTATTACAGAAGTTGAATATTTTTCATTGTTTCCACCAATATTATTGCTGTGGACAACTCCCAGTAAGTTTAATAGATAGTATTGGTGGGTTTAAAAAATTATGAATAGGAAATTTTTATGCACTTCTACATACAACATTTTTAAGGGCAGCAGCGGTTGCGCAATATTGTGGCGCAAACGCTTATTATACATTGTTCAGTTGGCTTCCGTATTATTTCGCAGATACATATCCTGATGCAAAAGGAGTTATATACAATGTAGTACCTTCACTTGCAATTGTCATAACTGCCTTTTTGCCCCATTTATTGCAACAATATTGTTTGTTTATGTACATTCGCTTACTTTGACCAGAAAATTGATGGAGGTTCATTTTTATTTAACATATGCTTAAGTTGTTTTAAAACATAGTTTTGAATTTTTTATGCGAATATTATTAATTTAAAAGCTAGTTTTTCAGGGCATTTCGTTGAGTGCAATTGCAGTGTGCTTATTGATTTCAACTCAATCTATGAGTTTCAATGCGTCTTTATTCATTTTTACATTAGCTATGGCAGCTCGTGGTTTTCATCATGGTGGTGTTTCAGTAAATCCGTGTGATCTTGCTCCCAATCACACTGGCTCGGTTTTTGGTAATTTCTTATTCGTAAAACTGTTACAGAAATTTCACCATGTTTCAGAAGAAGAAACGATGGAATACATTCAGTGTTTAATACTAACGAGAAAATAATTTCGTTAGATGTTTCAAAAATTTTAAAATCAAAGCTTTTTCCAAACAAAATTTTCGTCGGAATTTCTTGGAGAGAATTTGATTTTTGCTATGTGAAGGCATGATACACTTTGTTATTTAGCTCAAGTGCATTTTATTATATAGCCTCAGTTCAATTCCTATCTTCTCCGAATATTAGTAATCAATATGTATTCGTGAAAAATATTACATTTTTGTATACATATGAAATTTTTGTGTTAAATTTCTTCCATTTCCAGGTGTTTTCAATGCATTTTCTGCAATGACTGGTTTTGTCGGAGTGTATTTTGCTGGATATATATTACACGAAACAGGCAGCACCTGGGCCTATGTGTTTATTTTTACGTCTTTACAGTGCTTTATCGGAGCTATTATTTTTCTTTGTTTGGCACTGCAAATAGGATTATTTGATTCTTTTTCTTCTTCGCCATTTGAAAATTTTTGAGAGTTTATTTATAATTTCACTATTTATTAGTGTCTGTTAATTTTCCATTGGTGATCTGTGCTATTCTTATGTTATAAATATATAAACAACTTGGGAATATTATGTATTGCTCTGGCATCAAATCTTTTTTAAACAGTACATCATTCACTTTTTATTACACAGTCTTAAAAATTATATTATCAGAGTTCAGATGTATTATCTGGATGGGAAATTAATTAGGAAATTAGCTACAAAATCAATTTCATCCATATATTGACGAATTCAGTCATCAAATTTATCACTTTTTCATTTATTCACTTGGACGCTTATTTCCATCACGGTAAGTGAGATGGTTTGTGGATTTAATTTAATATAATGTCCTCCAGCTATCGGAGTCGTTTTTTGCAGTTAATGCTTTATTTTCTGAATCTTTGAAGGAGAGTGAAGCTAAATTAAATTATAATAGAGAAAAGTGAAATATTAAATATTGTTAATTGTTGGTCGTACCAATTTGGTCATAATCTTTTTCTCATAATCTCTTTATTTTCTCTTCATTTATATTCCATATCACAAATCTTTTGTTCTTTGTTTACCTTCGTTATGTTTGCAATTGGATGGCACCGGAGTTTTTCGTTCAGTCGCCCGGTATTAGGAATTCTAGAAAGTTTTCCTGGTTGAAGCAAAATGATGACATATTCATGGCAAATCGTGTGAGTTATACATTTTCTGTAAATTAGAAACCCACAATGTTGCTTTTTGGGGCATGAGAATTCTTATTCGGAACCACTAGAACTATCGGCATGATGTATTGGCCATCAAGATTTTTGGGCTAGAGCAAATCCTTTTCATAAGGTAATAAAGCGATGTAAATTTCATTATTATGTAAATTTTACTTATTTTTGTGCTAGATGTTATTGAGATTTTGTTTGACATTTTAGATGGATTACGATAATAATATATATAGAGATAAGTTCTATCCAATTTTGAACTTCAAACTTTATAGGTATGCAATACATTGAAAGTGAAAGATTATGCATGATTTACAAGTTACTAATCAAAAAAAACAAAGAAAAGTCATTCACCTCGTAGGCTTACTTATGAGATGATATTTTGATAATGCTATCTATTGTAGTAAATTTATGACACATTTAAAATCCAATGTTTGGACCATACCCTACGGACTTTTGAAAAATCATTTGATTATGTAAAATGACCAAAAAGAAATGACATTTTTCAATATTCATTACAACACCTAGCTTAAGATTGAGAAGAACAGAAAAACAGAAAACGAAAATCAGGTTCGGATGATATGCTAAGAAGTGAACAATGCAGTTTATCAAAATCCCAGCATATTTTCGGAAAGATTCGTCTTAAGCTCTTTAGCTGCTCTCGATACACTTACATACACTATATCAAGACCGAATTATTTTTCCGATGACAATACCTGTGGGTCATAGAACGAAACGGGAAACTACCTAGTTTCTAACTTAATTTAAAATACTTATAATAATAAATGATAATCATAATCAATATAGAAATAATAAATGATAATCATAATCAACTATATATACAATCGTTCATTAAATCACTTCGTTAGTTTTGTATTCTTTTCAGATAAAATTTTCTGATATGATCAGTGATAATTTATTCGTCGCATGTTTTTTCGGAAAGAAAATTCAGTCTTCCTCCTTTCGACATTCGTTGATATTTTAATGGCTGGCACTGTTTACAGTCAAAAAACAAAAACTCTTCTCTTCTTTGATGTGGGAAATCGAATTAACGTTTCACAGACAATCATATTTGGAGAACTTTATTGGATCGGAAGTTGCTAGTATTGGTGTGAAATCATTAAGTTCGCCTAACAATCAAAGAATGAATGATTATTTCTATTTTACTTTCGTTAAATTCTCTTACTAATAACACTAACATTTCTTCATAACATTGTTATTATATTGAATGGAAATCATGTAAAACCTTTCAAGAAGGCTTATATCTAATAAGGAATTAGCATTATCAGTAGGAAGGAAAGAAGGGTGATAAACTATCAAATTATTCGTCTCGCTGTTGATCGTACATCATTCAAATTGCGAGACTCTACAGCAAGGATCATTTAACAAAATTCAAATTCCCGCCGTGTTAGTTATTCCTGACAGTCTGTCTGTGTCATGCGAAAGGAGTTGGCGGATTTCCGTTCTTTTGGAACTAATTTGGGTGTTCATTTTTCTCACTGTTCGCTGATTTTAATTTCGTCTTTTGATATGTTTGTTAATTTCAGTCGTTTTCATTTGTTGAATTAATTTGACAGAGTTGATATTCGTATTTTGTTAAGGAGATGGTTGCATTATAGCTATCGTGATAATTTTTGATAAGTGATAATAATGCTTATGGTTCCAGTTGTCCAAGGGAATAATTTTTCTATGATTGCCGATAATTCACTGCATCATTACTTCTAATCTTCATTGGATTTAATTTTTTAAATTCATTTTCTGCTTTTAATTTCATAAACTGATATCTAAATTATTCATATATCCATATGGAAATTGTATCACATCTCAACTCTGCCATGTCTTCTTCATATCTACTTCTAATTTATTTCATTCCTCTCACATTTGATTTGCATTAACATTTATAAGTTGTATTAAATCCATATTAAAAAAGACTTCATGTTCCTTATTTGGACACACACTTAGTTTAGGGATTTTAATCATGTAATTTTTTTGCTTGCAGTGAATTTCACAGGTAATTCCATTGTTCATTACGTAAACTCCGGCAATGGCAAATGATGAGGAGCAAATGGATATGCAAGCTGAAAATGGACAAATAGCAGTGAATTTGGCACAACGAGCTGCTCGAATATTACACAATTTACCTTTTTGAACTTCCCAGTGATTGCACCTAATGAAGATCGGCTCGATTTGAGACCTCTGGACAGGGATTTTCATGTGTTAGTACACAACGCAAATGCTGTCTTAGCTGAACAACTTGCGATGTTAGGAGAGTTGGTTTTTGTTAAGATTTAAATTTTATTTAACTCAGTTTTTAAATATTTTCTTCGATTTAGCTTGTAATTTTGAGAATATAATCGTGTGATTTGCATAGGGTCTATTGTCTTTGAATTGATTTTTGCTTAGCTGTGTAAGATTTCTGCTAAATTACCTCCCTCATTTTTAATAGGTAATTTCAGCAAATCCTCTCTAGATCCATTGACAGCCTGCGGATTCATCCACATCTATGGTTAGGTTTACCCGCAGATTTACGATCTGATGGAAGATTTTTATTGGGAACCAAAGTATCGTTGGGTGATATTTTCGAGGAATTCAATATTCATAGAGAAGCGAATCGAGCAGAAGATGAACCAGTAATGGGTGGAATGGAACGTATTGCTGTAGGACTCATTGATGAACTGCGTAATATGATTCAACATTTGATAAGACAGCGCGATGAAATGCGACAATTGGTAATGCAACGAGGCTTATTTGATCCACTTTTCGGTCAGTGGGACGAATTATTGGAAGTATGGGGAGTGAGGAATTTTACTCGGGAAAATGGAAAAATAAAAATCCAAGTTCGTTTTTTCATTGTATTTAAAATCTTAAATCTAATGTAAATTTCGCAGATAATTGAGAATTTATGCAAATACTGACATGAGAATTTACGTATTCAGAAGTTAATTAATAAAATTCAGTTGCTTTAAAACCTTATAACTGAATTTGGAAATAATTTTTAATTAACCATTAAATAAACAGAAGCTTTATAAACAAAATAAACATATAGTGGCTCAAAGAACACAGGATTAAAAGGAATTCTTTCTGCTTTTTCAAAATTTGATAATTGCATTATGTCCGAAAAGAATTCCTAAATGAATCCAAAAATTGCTGTGTTGGAGAAAAATTTCCGAACAAAAATGAACACAGAAAAGTTCTTCGAACCAAGTATTCATTTAGTTAAGCTTTTTGTCAATGCATATACGAGTTCGTTTTAGAAAAAAATTAATTTGCGAAAAAGTTTGGAATAAAAAAATCTGTTGAAATTCAGAATTTTTACTTACCCGCCCATAAGTTTATCATTTCAGATTTGTTTCTATATTTATGGATTTTTACCTGTATTTTTATTTCTTTGTTATATGCAATGGAAAAAAAAATATTTACTTTGATTTCCTGATGAATTAATCAAATAATTGCAGGATCACTGGAAAGCATTATCGTAGATTATCTCACAAATGTAATAAACGATATGCCAGCGGAAGCATATAGTTTACCAATACCGTTACTATTTGAGATTCACGTAGGTTTATATAAGAAAAACAAACTTCTTATATTACACAAAGAATGGAGTAGCATCGACCAATTCCAAAGAATTTTGAATTGGAAAATGAGAAGGTTTGTTGTTACTGTTGTTATTCTTCAAAAATATTTATGTGGCTACATTTAACTATACTACATAGTATATTTTGTCATTTATGACGAAAAAGAATGTTTTGATAGCTCATAATATTGTTTCCGAGTAAATTTAGCCTTTTAACAGTTTGAAAGTTGGTTATCATGCATTCAGTAAAATTTTATACTGACACATGCAGTAAATCGGACAGTGCTTTTAGAATGACAGTTCATGAGCTTTTCAATGGGCTAATAAGTAAAGGTTATCTGATTGAACGGGTCCTATTCGAAGATCTCAAGCAACGGATTCTGGATCGTACAAGGGTAAAGATGTAGAGCTATACGAATGTACGCTAATTTTGGGTAAATTATCTTCACTCGTCTTAAAATTATTGTGTAAGAATTGATGCTAGTGTTATCAGTAGGATTGTTCGTCTTTGATAAAGTGGATGAAAGTGTTGTCGAGAGATTTGATTTTTAAAATCTCGAAAAAGTAGGCTGTTTTAGCAAAGTTATTATAACATTTTCTAGGAACTTTTCTTTTGGATCATGGGTCACTTAATCTTCCTGGTGAGATCTTCAGATATTGTCAGAAAATTTTAAAGTGGTTGCCAATCAGTCATCAATTGCGTCAACGAAAATTATTTGAACTAAATTACTGGTATGTTTATTTTTAAGGATCTTCAAAAATTGTACCTGAAACGATATTAATCGTGTATTCAATTCAATAATACAGTGAAATTTGTTGAATACTGGTTTAATAAGTATGTGTAGCATTTCAAATTATTTTTTGTGTTAAAAATAGTAACTAGATGTTTGGCATGCCAATAATTAAAGACATTTATTTTTCTGACCTTGACCAAACTTTAAAGGCTGCTGAAATATTACATGAACAATTGCTCATTCATCGAGGCAGTACATATTAGTTCATTTACTGACACATTAATTGATAACTTGGAAAGTAATGGTGATGATCGGACATTTAATTTTGTGCAAATTCAAACTCAGTGCGCTTCTTTATGGTCAGTTTCAGTTCTCATTTATATATATTTCTTATAATTTAGTCATTTCACTAGTTTGGAAGTGAATACTGTTTGGAAAATTTCAGGTATGTGCTCGGTAATTACAAAAAGTCCATGAACTTTTGTTTGAAGGCATTAAAAACTGCTTATAACAAGGAAACACATATTGCTGTAAGCTACATTATCGAGTTAATGGCTTTTAAATGAAAATAGAAAATATTTTTTCAAGGACTGAATAATTTTCATTGTTTTCTGCTGTGTGGACTGTATATTCTGATCTACATAAAAAGCGAAATAAAATAGTGTTTGAGCATTTCAATCTTTGATCATGTATTTATGTATATTAATGCAATGGAAAGTGTATTTATTAAGGCATCCATCAAACTATATTAAATGGAAATGAAAATTATTTTTAATCTGAATTCTTTTTGCAGATGCAAGTGGAGCTTTTCTGTATTACTGCAAAGATTCTCGTTTTCAAAAGATATTTTAACTTAGCCCTAAAAATTGTTCGTTTCGCTTTGACAATTGTTTTGAGCCATCCGGAGCTTGAAAGGTTGTTGTGTTCTGTGTTATGTGACTATGGAGATTGTTTGCTCAATTCGGATAATGTTGAGATGGCTGTTCAGGTTTATACTGTAAGTTATGTTATTGAATAATTCGTTGGATACTGTTTGTAGAAATTAATTTGTTGTAAGTTGTCCTAATTTAAATGTAAGCTGCTAAGGTTTTTCAATAACTTTGCTGAAATTCATAAATTTTGTATTCAGTTTGAAGTCCTGCCGAAGATCTTGGAGAATTTTTTTTTGAAATGGTGGAAATTTAAAAAGAATATAGGTAATGGCAAAAATGGTTCATAAACATTTCGGAACAGATTCTCTCCGTGATGGTCAAGCAATGTATGAGTATGCTCGTGCTGCATACCGACTTCTCTATGATAATTATGCTGGGTATCGTACTAATAAGTATGCATTTCATCACTTTTATAAATTATCTCACTGATTTATCATAAAGTGATGGCTGGCCAGACTATTTGGTAGAAAAGTTATAACAATATTTTTATTGCTTAGTAAGGATTCCACATTTAAAGTAGTTAAGACAAAAAAAACTCATTGTGTTACAAATTCAGTTTACTTTCCCAAATTGTTATCATCCATTTAACAGTGAAAAGCATATATGGAGTGTTATAAATATTATTACTTTTTTATGAGGAAATAGCTTACGCTTCCAATGAGAGTGTAACGAGATTTTTGTAGATTGGAACAAATAATTTTATGGTTTCTAACTGCAATAATAAAAGTTATATTCTTAATCAGATACATTAATTTTGAATCAGTTTTTAATTCAATAAGTTCGCACTCCTATTTAAGCTAAAATAAAATAAATATTTCACTTTTAATTTTAATTTTTGTATTCTTATATAATAAATTGGAAATTATACAGACTTTTACTATAAAGTGAATTTACATAATTTCATAATTTCTTTTCAGCTACCTATATCCTATTGGATTCGGAATAGTAACTTTAAAGACACATTAGGAACATTTATCTGAGATTTTTAGAATTTATGATTTTTAGAGAAAATATGTTCAGTTACGTTTCCGCTGTGAGAAGTATGCCAACAAAGCACTGGAAATTTGTCGAGCAAAGCTTGGTAAAGAGCATTATCAACTGTTAAATGCCGAAGAACTACGAGGTAAACATTTGAATCGCAAAATATATGTTATTTTGATTTTTCAAAACTTCTATGATTTGTCCCATAAGACAAAAGTTTGAAAAAGATACACTTCAATACATGAGTGTCGTTATTATTACAATTTGTAATAATGCTTATCGTCGTATCACTACTCAAGTTATAAATGATAAGTTTTGTCCCATAATCATAAAGTTTTAGCACTAGTTTTGGTAAAAAGTGCATTACGAAATGATACCGATCAGCAAGAGTCTCTTAATGAAGCAATGGAAATACATATGCGGGCTCTGAACAAATATCTCAGCTTCAGCAGTGAAAACGCGAATTGTGCAAGAATTTATGATTATCTTGGCTACATATTTCGATGGTTGCAAAAACCTGAAGTAGCATTTATCTGTTTATTTGTCGTGAAATGTAACTCGCACAAAATTTGGTTACTGAAATTATCTTGTTAGTTGTTGCATAATATCGAAATGCAACAGGAACACCTTTAAAATATTTCAAACAATTAAGAAGGTAATTGCTGCAGGATGAAAATTAGACGATTTTGATTATTGAAGATAAATATAGTCAAAAAGACGACTGCTATGGCGATTATATCCTGAAGTCTCTATAATGACCGAATATATGCATTTTATCACTATTGTCCACAGAGTATCGATTAGCATCTTTGGTTACATGATACCAATCCCATCCTTCATTGATTGTCCTCGGGAATCTTTGCATAGGTATTAATAAATGATTAAAATTCTGCCGTTTGTCATAGGTCTCTGAAGAAATGTTTGAAAAGGCTCTAGCTGCAAAGAAAACTGTTTATGGCATTCATGATCATGAAGCCGCTTTCACTATGGTTTCTTTGGCTTACCTTTATTTGAAAGAGATGAGTCGACCTAGAGAAGCTTTGGTTCTTTTCAAAAAATGTCTTGAAATCGGTAAGTTCATTTAAATTAATTCTAGAAAATTTTTTGCAGTAATATTTGGTTAGTGATAATTTTTGACTAGTAACTGTACAATTTTATTATCTTGTTTTCATTAGTTTCATGCTTGTAATTGAATCTTTCATCTCAGTGGCCTTTTTCTTAACTTTCACGTAACATTATGGAGATTTATCAGTTACATTTAACCGCTATCTGTGTTACGGAGAGATATGAATCTTCAGAATTCTGTTGTAATTCGTTGCAAATCTTTGAAGTTCAGTTGCAGCATTTATCGTTCCGTGATTGTCTAATGGGCAAAAGTCTGAACTGAATTTTCTTTCACAACTCTACGAAACCTTTTTTATCAGTTATAAAAAATATATTCATAAGCCAAATATATATCTGTTTTAAATGCAAAAAAAACGGACAGTGTTACTAATATAAAAATAGTCATGCATGTGCCAATAAAATCTATCAAAAAGAGAGATCTCCAAAAACATTATATATATATATATATATATATATATATATATATATATATATATATATAGCTCTATATATATAGAGCTTTATGTGGAATTAACAGAGAACAGTACTTTCTATTTAAAAAAGATCAGCAATATCGATTCTTCCTTCTTAGATATATTCATCATGATTTTTTCAGAGCTGAATGTATTTGGTGAAGAATATTCTGGACTCGGCACTATTTACGACGGAATGACATTAGCTTATGAAGTAGTAGATGATTTGGTAGAAGCACGGATTTGTCGTGAGCAACTGTATTTATGGAAGGCTAAGAGGCGCTTGCTTGAAGAAGCACCGTCTAAGAATCCCTTTGGGGAATCGTTATGTATCGAAGAAACATTTCAGAATTTTGCTCTCCAGTGCTTAAGAGCACTTAACTTCAGTGAAACGCAACATTCATCAGATGTTGAGATGAAGAAAATATGTTAATCTCGATATTATAAAGATATACAAATTTATTTTAAAAATGGATTAAAAATATAAAATGTAAATGTTTTTATTATTTGTACCATTTAGATGTTTTGCTTTTCATTATTATATTTTAGTTCATTTTATATCAGTCGAGTGACGTAACTGTAAGTAAACAGTGGTTTCCAGTTTAATTGAAGTTGTAATCCTCCTTTTCTTTTATCCTCCGCTTTCTATTTGCTATGCTGTTTTTTATTCAAAATGATTATTTTTATAAACTGATCGGCACTTATTTTCATTGTGACTCTTCATTAAATTTACCATCAGCGAAATTACACAGTTCCTTTTACTTTTATTATGAATCTAATTCCTTGATTATTATGATATGTCATAGCCGGCTTTCATATAATGTCTTTTTCCCTCCAACATTTACAGGGATCCCTGTATGATAAATAGGTTGGTTTCTTCTTATAAAAGATAGTCATTAAGCAGTGGCAGGAGCGAGAGAATTTGTGGCGTAAACGTGATAGTTGGAAATATATTCTATCCATATACACTAGTTTTGCAATAGATTCAAATTTCAACGAACGCTTATTTGACATTCTAGCTTTTTTTATCCACTAGTTTCTTTAATTAAGTAGCTTTAAAAAAGTCTTGAGTTGTTGATGAATTTTTTGATTTGCTTCTTATTTTCTACATGCTAGGAAGAGATATTTCTGGGAAATTAATGAATCAATAAGGTGATTAATTAATGAAGTCAGTAAGACATATGGAATCATTAAGACGTATACTCGATTTCTTGACGTAGGATTTTTTACTGTTCTGCACGCGACTCACACCGATTTCAAAATACGTTGGAAGAATTGTGTTTGGACAGCGAAAGCTATAAGGAGCGAAAGGAATTCGAATTCCAAATTTAGCAAACAGATGAATCAAACAAAAATAAAAGTTGTTTATCAAATTGAGCTGAATGTACGAAATGCATAGAGTATTCGCCTTTGACAGCCTTTTTGGGGAACTTTTTGTGATAACGAAATGCGATGTGCTTAGGCTCTTTGTACGATTCGATGTCAATCTAGCATATTTATTGAATAATATAAAGACCGGAACATCCATTATCAAACGAGCAAGTAAATTCATGGCTGAAATTCTAGACTGTTAAAATTCAACAATAGACATATGAAGTATTGAGCAGAAGCTACAATGCATTAATGGTCAATAATTTATTAAAGAATAATTTATAATGTGTTACATTCAAGAAACGATGATTAAGTATGATATATTATCCAAAGCAGGTAATCACTCTGATCACAGGATGTCCAGTTAAGGCTTATAAAAGGATCAACAGATCTTCGTTACGATCCTAGTTCAGCATATGGGGAAATCTGCACGGAAGGGAGGAACAGAGGTGCAGAAGTTTCTCGGAAAGCCGTGCATGCGATGAGTAAAAATTATTCATCTTACTTAAACTTCAGAATTAAACAACAATTTAAACATTAATTGTGAAGTTTACATAAAACATGCAATATTTGTCAGGAAATCCGAAGCAAGTTTCGATCAATATTCCGACTGATTAATTTAAACCGTTTTCTGATTTATTGATTTATGTATACAATATGCAATATCTACGTTTGCATCTATAAGAGCCACATCCCAGGCGATATGTATACTATTATTGGTAAAGGAGTTGATTGTGTTTGTGCCTCACCCATGACTGTATGTTTAAATCTACTCTGCTCTTCGTATTTGTTGGGTATCTTTCTCATATTGTAACTCCGACTTTACATCTGCATGTATAGTGATCTTGGCGGTCGATCCGCCAACATTCTTATTCGTGACTGTAATCGTATCTCTTTTTCGCTATATATATTTACGCTGATATTGTACTTATATTTTATTGTTCCGAATAAACGGTTTTATTAAATCATTCACGAATAGCTTCCGCAACAATATTCATAACGTAATAATAGAGTTTTCAAAACTTGAAGTTACAAAAATGTAACTTAATTGTAATAAGCGAGGAATAAAAGTAAGGATGCATTTTATCAAAATCGAATTTAACGTTCGCAAATACAAGAAAATATTGAAATAATTTAATTTCATTATTCACTTACGACAAGAAATCCTATTGACATGCAATATCAAAAAATAATGGAAAATTAAATTTCTATTCTTTTAAATTATAACGAAATATTTTTAGTCAAAACAAAAAAACATTCAATTTCCCTTGCACTATTAAATGTATAACTCTTTTATTTTATACGTAATATATAAATATGAAACTGTGAAAATTATTATGCAGAAATGTTAATAATATATACAAAAGATTGCTCTTCGTACATAAATACTGAAAAATGCTGCTCAAATTTTTAAGGTGATATATAAAGTAATTCAGCTTTTCTCTTTTAAATGTATACATACACACACACTTAGACAAATATATATATATATATATATATATATATAATCCTAGCAAGTTTGGATGTTGTTGAAAAAATAACCGGCGATTGTTGTTTGAGTGGATTTGTCGAAACTGCATTGCGTAGTGCTAAGTTTTGTCAACGGCCGATGCTACTGAGATGGGAGAAAAAATTATTTATCGTATAATATTAATACGGTACAGAATATCATTTAAACCGGATTACATTAATGGATATATATATATATATATATATATATATATATCAATTCATATGGTCGTTTGAAATTTTTTAAATGTCTAATACATTAGTTAAAACATTTAGATCACCGTTAAATATGTGCATATTGGAAGAGTAATGAATATCTTTCGCTTCTGAAGAATAAGCATTAAATAGTTCAAATATTTCTATTATGTTTGAAAAAGTTGAGAGAAATATTGGATGTTTGTTAAATAAAATTTATATTAAAAATTAGAAATGATGGAAATATGAAAGTTAGTTTTAATATATTCAGCATTTTTATTATTTAAGGTAGCATTATCATTCTTTATTATTGAACATCTCAGTTAAATTAGCTGACTTTTGACTGCATTTCCAATTTTGCTTTAACTAACTTCACTTCCATTAAGTTGATTGGCTTAATCACCACAAAAAAATGATTTCAAAGACGTTTTCTTAATTTTAAAGAACTTTTAAATCAAATAAAATTTGATGAATTTCATTACGATTATTTTACAAAGATACCCATCATGAAAAATCAACCTATTTGATTGATTGCACTTTCTTAAATACAACTTGTTTAAAAACTTGGGAATTTGAATTTCAAAAGAATTTGCAGAAAAGCTTTTATTTAAAAAATATTTGTTCATGAAATTTTCTGAATTTTCAATAAGACTAAAAAGCTATTCAAATCGATTCGCATGGACTTACTCATTAATTTGACCTCATCATATTTTGGCTTAAAGCTCTTCAGTTTGAATGAATGACATTTGTACGATTGGGAGGGAAAAACATAAACGAAATTTTTCAGCTAAACAAGAATAATTTATGAATTAGCTTCATTTCGAAAAACGAACTACTGGAAAGGTTTTCTGATTGACAGGGAAGGCGATTATATCTAATTTTTTTCTTCTATTAATTAGAAAATCAAATTAAATTCGAACTGTTGATGATAAACAATACGACGATATCTTTCATCAGATAGAATCAGCTCGCTGAATGAAGCTACGTAATAGCCACATAGTCGATTTCTTTCATATATATATATATATATATATATATATATATCGAATTGTCATATTGCGTTATTATCAGCAGTTCTCATTTACAGCCTCTCTGGAATACTCAAAAATGATGAATATTGATAGATCTTTGAGAAAATAATCATATCATCATTAATCAAATCTCATTTTCATTTGGATAAAAGTTCGATAGTTCTTATGAAGACATTTTCTTGTTAAGAAAGAAATCAAATTTATTGAAGGTTGAATGCACAGTTCGGAGATCCTCATTTCTTAGGCGTCTCATTTTCGCGGAATTTCTTTAAATTTCAAAATCTTCCCTTACGTAACCTTCTGTACTTATATCTCTCCATTGAAATCATAGAATCTGTTTCACGGAAATCACAAAACCCCTAATTGAAATCATAAAATCTCTAAAAAAAAATCAATCTCTTTGCTGTCTACTAGAAAAGACACCGCTCTACGATGTAATACATATATATTTGTTTCTTAGATTTATCATCCGCTCCTGTCCAATGCTGAAGTGCTCAGTTCAAAAAACATCCTTCAGATGGATTGAGAAGGAGGCGACTGGCCAAAGAGACATTCTGCCTTGCTATAATAGCGACAGACAGTGTATTCCTTCTGTTGGTAGCATCTAATTCCTTCAAAATTATTTAAATGGCATTTGTACTAGTTACAGCTGCCGAACTGAAACTATTTTGTCGTGTTACTATCAGTATGATATTATCTTTTGCTATTATCATCGCTGGGGCAAATGCAACATTTCATTAATTTGGAAGAAAGTTTATTCAGGGAAGAAAGTTTATTCACGTCATATTCATTATGGATCAATATCATGAACATCTCCTGATAAACAGGTCAACAGTTAGCAAACAAAAAGAATGATAGAGAGTGACCTCTTAACCTTAACTTTCCCATTAATCACTACCAAATCACCGCTTCATTTATTGACTGCTTTGTGATTGCAACATATTGCTCGATGTTTATTGTTGCTTTATATATACATATGTAGACGTACGCAATGAAGCATTTTTGTTTTGTACATATGGTAAAAAAGGTAGAGAATTCCAAGCATTGAATTCTCTTCAATACTGTTATATGAGTAATGTCAGTTAGTTAATTAATTAATATCCTATTTTGATTTCAACACTCAAATACTTCTCTCAATCAATAATACATCATAAGTTATTATTAACATACTTGACAATTACACGTCTGTTATGGATCGATGGGACCAATCGATTGGCAAGTGACTGATCTAATAAACAGTGTCATACAGCTCTATTTCTTTTTTTCTCTCTCTCTCTCTCTTTCTCTCTCGCTCTTTTAATTTCATTATTAGTGTTATTATTTGTATATCTTTATGTTGTTTTTATTATTTGTCATTGTCAACAATGACAAATAATATTCCGTTGTCATTTATCAAAACTATTCGTGATCATACCAACTGATTGTATGCAAAACGCAACTTTTCATCATCTTTTATTCTATTTGCTGGTCAAATATTGATGGCCAACCAAGCGGTAATATCTTTTGGCTAATTTCACATCTTTGGAACAAACATTCCACTATTGCACCTAGTCTCGTTCTCAGACATTTAATTCTTGCTCCGTTCTTTTCAAAAGAATCCTCAAAAGTAGTGAATATAAATAAACTTAGATAAACGATAACATATTTTGCTGTGAATTATCGATTCAACAGTTATTGCCTTTTTTTCTCTCTATCTCTCTCTCTCTCTCTGTCTGTATTTTTCCAAGCAATTTATTCTTGCCATCGAGTAAAGTTAAAATTTGAGAACTACTTCAGACTTCAGGCATGAAGTATAATTCAGAAATAGCTATGAATTGAATCACATTAATGGATTCATTGAAGAGTCACGAAAATAACATTTCTACAGTACGTCTTAATGAATTTATCTCTTCAATATTCATATAATATAGCGAACTTATCTTCCAGTGATCATTAATTGTAATTAAGTGAAATCAAAAGGTTTTAGATTGCTATTGCACTTTTAGTGAAAGTGAGTATTGTTTATTTACGATAGACAGTGTCTGCATAGTTTGGAAAAATTGTTGCTTCCGGTTGTCATTCATATTTTTGTGTTTTTTAAGTTCACTCATAGAAAAACAATGTTTGTTTATTTGTGATTTTTCTCTAACCCTTTCTATTTAATTTTTTTTGTTTTATGGTTGTAAAATCTTCAAATTATAATAGTAGTAAAGATAAGAATTATTTGTTCATTGTAGTTCTGGATATATCAAGCAGAAGTTATTCGAAACGACAGAATTCGTTAAAGATAAAAATCGAAAAATTCTGAATCCGTAATGACTTTTAAAGGGCGCAAAATTTTGGCAGTTGTTACCGGTAGCTCTAGAAGTAATATTTGTAAAAGAAACAATTTTCAAAATATTTTCATCATTGAAAATCAATAAATCTCAGCAGAATCAATGAATCCCATTAGAGATTAAAATTTCCCATATGATAAATATTTAGTTGAACTGGTATATTAGGTCAGAGGCAGGAATTAATATTTCAAATTATATTTTTCAACTTAATGAGGTGCAAGTCGTGGTATTGGTCGAGAGACGGTCTTGCAGCTATCAGCAATTGTTGCCAAAGGTTCTGCATTTCTAATTACAGCAAGGACAGCTACAAAACTTGAAGAACTGAAAGATGAAGTCAAGTCCAGGTTTGTTGAACTTATAAATCTCTTTTTGATGCTCGTAATATTTATCAGTTAGTGTCATTTCAATTAATTTATATTTTAAATATAGCGCCGAAGGAATTGATATCCATATCTTCACTTGTGATGCGGAAAAATTGAATTCGGGCAAAATTCTGGAATTGCAAGCAGCCATTTCGTCTCTAATAAGTTTTAATTTCATTTTATTCATTTATTTGTTATTCCAAATGTGAAGTACAAGAAATTTTGTTTTATTATGGGAGCATTTGATTCGAATTTTTGAACCTTCAAGCTTTACGTCTGCTCTATTACTATAAATAATATATAGTCAAATGATTTAAGGAACATTTTAAAGGAAATTTATTACAGCAGATTCAAAAACATACGATGCATTACTGCTGGTGCATAATGCAGGGACTGTTGGAAATATTACCAAACGAGGTGTAGAGATTAGCACCTCGGATGATTGGCACAGCTATTTGCAAATTAATTTTGTTTCGATGGTACTTATTAACAATTCAGTGCTGAATATTATTCCTAAACAGGTACAACATTTTTTTCATTTAGTGTAATTTAATAGTTAAATTTGAATCAAAAATAACAAAACAAGTGAGCGCATTTAAAGTAAAAAAATTAGAATTCCAGTGCACAATTTATATCATTTCGTGTTATTACAACAAAAGCGATTAATTATTTCTAATAAATTTATAGTAAGCAATAGAGCAAAGATATTTCTTGATTTTCCAGTGTTTTTCATGAGCGGATATCGTCTAGATGTCGGAAAAATTGGAAACTTGGGTAAATATTTATTTCATAGTGAAGTTTTACTATGAGAAATTTTATTTGTCACAACTACGATACACAAATTCTCTGAAGAATATTGATAATAGAATCGATAACTTGAATTTTCCTTTAACTGTAGAGAAGTTATTTGAGGTCCATCAATTTTAAAGCTAGAATTGAATTTAGAAGTGCCATAGCGTATGATGAGCTTAAAGTCGTAACGCCAACGGAGATGTGTGTGAATATATGAATGTGACCTCTCAAACTGATAACTTCTCTTTTATATTGATAATTTACAATGGTTTAAGCAATGGTATATGATATGAAGGATGATAGGCGAAAATCTGATTGGTTACAATTCTTTAATGTTAGCAACATCCTTTAACAGTTATTAAGCTGACTTTCAAAGAAATGGATTTTTGTTAAGGGACATGTAAACAATTTCATATTTCAAAATTCTTTGATCATATCGAAATATTTAATAATAGAAATATTTTGATTATTTTGAACATTTTCTGTCATATTATAAATATTTCGGTTATTTTAACAATGTTTTTTAAAATTTAAATTTTTAATACAAATTACTGTTGGAAATGAATTGCTCGATACTATTTTTCATCTTAATTAGGTAGAATTTACATAAAAACAGTAAAGCGAAAAAGAAAAAGGAAGCAGTGGGCGCAGTGGAAAGAAGCTGAAGAATTGAAAGGAACGATATGAAAGCTGTAAAATTTCAGGTAGCACCAGTTCGTTATATTTTAAACGTAACATCGCTGCTAGCTATAAAATCATTCCCTTCCATGGCTCAGGTTATTTTTTTTGCTTCAAATTCTACTTCCAATATTAATACCGTATTTTCATTATAGTCTTGAATTATTTGCCCATTTCATCAGTTTTGAAAAGCATCTTAAATAGTGTCATCTCTAGTATTCTGTTGGGAAAGCTGCCCGTGAGGCATTTTTTCGAACATTAGCAGTTGAAGAATGCAATTTGCGAATTTTGAATTATTCACCTGGTCCAGTGCAAACTGATATGTATAACGAAATTGCTAAAAGGTGAGGACATTGAAAGTGGGCTGTTGAAAATCCAAGCAAAATTCTTTGAAATCACTAATTCATATTTTGAAATAAGGATTATTGGGTCTTTTTTTGGTTTGTTACCGCAATATTTACTAAAAAAAGAAAGCGAAATGCAATAATTTGAGAGAAAAAGTGAAACATATTTCTCATGAGCAAATGAATGACAATCTCTTTTAGTTTTGCTAAAGTTGTTTGAATCTACATTCAAAAATTTATAGGTCATATGATGAAGGCATAAGGAAATCATTTCAAGCGCAAACTGATAGCACTGAGGTATTTTGTATGTATCTTTTTATTTCAAAAGTTATGAAATTATTACAGTTTTGTGCGAAGAAGATATTGCGAGTGTTGATTGAATAATCAGGAATTCTGATTGATCTTTGTGGAGCAGAAATAAGCGTTATAAATAATTTTGGATTAAATTTTGAACTGTTGAAATATATGTTTAGGTAAACAAACGAACTCTTTCACCGAAAGAAACAGTTGAAAAAATGCTGTCAATATTGGAGGAGGATAAATTTGAAAATGGCTCACGATATGACTTCTTTGATTCGTGATTCTCTATACTATTCTTTGTGACTTCGTATCTTCAATAAAATTATTTTTACAATTTCACAGCATACTACTGACAGAACCACATAGCCAAAGATCCTATCACTCAAAAGTTCTTTCTGGGTTGCCGAAAGAATTTATGTGACAACACGCAGAGACACAAAGTCATCCTCGAGACACATCATTCATTGGATTTTCGAGAATACTATCTGCATCTACAATAACACGTATTCACATAATAAACAAATTTTATGAGCGAATATATTTATTTACAAATTTATCAGTGAATATATATCTATTTCTTGTTCTTATCATTTAATATGAGGAAATATTTTTTTCTTTTTTCTCTTTGGTTAATCAAATAATAACTTTGCATCAGCGATACACGCAAGGATATTCTTATTATAATGTATAATTACTTCTTGATGAGCGTCCTCACCGTTCATAATATTCATATTAAATGATAAGAACAAGAAATAGAACAATGAGATTGTAAGAGCCATAAAAACTTTAATGCTAGTGCATGATGATCGTTGTGGTATGAATAGTAATGAAACTGTTGGTGATGCCATGAACTATCCCAGCCATCGTCAAATCAACCAGCACTATCACCGATATGTCAACAAAACTAACAATGATCGACATGATTCTTCATGCTAAATTCATTCATGCTAATTTAATTTAGCTTAATTTGTTTTCGATAAAATTTTGATCCAAAATCCATTTGTATTCAATTCAACCTATTTTAGCACATTTTTTCCATCATTATACCGTAGACAATTTATTCTCTTCAATGCTAAGCAATTATCGAATTTATCTTTCAAACAAATAAAGTTTATTGCCATTATCAAATGATTAAAGGAATTGATTAAGTAACATCGACTAGATAATTAAATTTCAGTGAGGAAGGACAAAAATGGCGAAGCTTACTGGATGCCTGTAAAAGAGGTCTTCTATTCAAGTTTCTATAAGTAGGTTTTTTTAAAGTGTTACTTGCTTCGAATGTAACTCGGCGGGAAGAGAAGTTTTTTCAGAAACTTATAAATCACATCTCACCAAGTTATCACATCATAATTCTTCCTTCCTCATTTTGCGGCTTGTGGCCTCATTTCATATATATAAGTTGTTGTAATTCACTTATCGTGGCATCAAGAATTCCATCAATATCCACATCATGGCGGTTGTCATTCTCCGGGCCAGACAGAGGGATGGAACTGGGATTACTGTGATTTAGATCCAAACTATATTCTTACCAATTACTTTATTTAAATACGCACTAGTTTTTGAAAAACAATTTTTTTAAATATAATTCATGAATATTAACTGCAATAATTTAAGTTGAAAATTGTTTCATACTGTAATAATACTAGTTAGCTATATGACATAGGATAAAGTTATTTTATGAGATCATTGGAGGTAGTGGTTATTGAACAAAAATTATGCGATTGCTGGTGATTATCCTATCTTCAAAAGTTTTCAGTAAATGTTTATTATCACTTCCTTTTAAAATACACGATAAGAGGAATATTTAATTAATATATCAACATGTTCTCTTTTATCGCATTTGCATACATGAGAGTGAATACAAAATGAAGGCATTATCATATGAAAACAACCTGAGATTAACATATTCCAGACATTTTAATTTCGAACTATTTTAACATTGAGCCAGTAGCAATAAGTAAAAAAAAATATGATCATTTCAATATCAAAATGACCACGATGATCCATTATGCCGATCAAGCTTGACATAGAGAGGTTCCGTTCCTGGCATGATACCACATATAGAATCGTAATCGACGGCTGTTCTAATTTCATTATCATCTTCTGGTGATTTTTTGTCTTTTAGCGATCTATCGCATGACACATTTACATTCTTCTGTTCTCTCACTCTTTTTCCAATCGAAAATAAGTTCTCTCCATTGACAGTTGGCACAGGTATATTATAAACAATGTTGTGGATAGTTTCATGTCTTTTCAAACTTTCTGAAGCTATAAATTCATCCTTGCTATTCACTTTAGTGATGTACCTGCAAATAAATAGGAATTGAAAAAAGCTGTGGTAGTATTTTCATCATTTAAATTTGAGATATATTTTGAATATATGTGTTATATATCGGAATCTCATATTTGAGCAAAGTAGAAATTAGAATTTTAAAAGTAATAACTGTATATCGAAATGATTAATATGTAATAAGTGTAATAATGTCAAGCGAAAACAGCAAAACTACAGCTCAGGATAAATTCAGGATTTTAAATTAAAGTTCGAACCTGGAAAATATCAAAAAACAGCAAGAAATAAGGCAATAAGGATGACCATCAGCCAAAATAGGCGCGTTACTGAGAACTGTTTAATTGTTTGAAGAGAAAAAGCTGAATTGATAGCATTTATGGGTAAGATGAGAGTAAGTTCAACTTTTTCTTCAACAGTCAATGCAGCCAAAAAGATTTTGTGTTATGGCGATTCCAGTGATAAGCTAATAAATCTTTGTGACCAGTACGTGAACATCGAGGTGGCTACAAATATGAAAACTAGAAGTTTTGAAAAAACTAAGAAGTAGTTTCAAATTTTTTCCCTGCAGGCTATTTCAATCTTAAAAAAGCCAAACAAAAGAACGAAAGTTGCTTTATAAAATAATACGAAATCTCAGACAGGTTATAAGCGTCAAATATATACAGATACCATAGTAAAGCAGCGCATTTCAATTGAATTACCGGATGACCCAGGCTACAGAATTGAATAAGTTAAAAAAAATGAAGAAATTTATTACTGTAATTCCTTCACATCCATCCGCTTTCCTGATGCACAAGCTGAGCTTGCAATGAAACGATAAATGTTTCGAATTGATAAGTTTGAAAACTTTGGCAGATGAAAAAGCTATAAGCTTGTCATCGGCGTAAATCACATCACTAACAATATTTGTATCAGTACTACAACTGAAAATATTTTTTGTTCTTGCTTAATTCTAAATTATTTCTTTTTAAATAAAGAACATTCCCGCGAACAACTGCAATGATCTATTGGAAATGAAGAACAGTTTATAGGCTTCATCCAGAATCATTGTTATTATTCGATGTCTGAAACTTTTTCAAATTCGAAAGAAGAAGCTTGTTAATATTTTGTATCAAATTTCTTATTTTAGGAAATTTATAGCAACAAAAAGCTTCTACCCTTTAGTATCGATAATGATATGTTGTTGTTCGATCTTTGATTCAGCATAGCAATCGTGAATATGCAGTCCGTACAAATCTGATGCTTCTGCAATATCTTAATAGTTTCAAAACGATGATATTTCTTCAATTTTTCCAAAAGGAATGGCACCATACAAAATAAGACGAGGATTTTAGACGGATTTTGAAAAATCGGGAAATTTTAATGAATTTAATTTGAATTTTGTTGAAAAAGTCGAATTTAAAAAGTCATTTTTATTAATATATCCCTATTTACAGTATTCTATGATTTCTAAAGCAGGGCGAATTCCAAAATAAGAAGGAATTTATAGATGACTAATCATATCATAAAAATATTTAATTCAAGGTCTTCGTCCGCGATAAATCATCTAAATAACGCTTGTTTCACACTGCATGAAAAGTACCAAAATATTCCATAACTAATGCTAAGAAAAAAACTAAAAATTAAAAAAAAACAAACGGTTATTATTTTCACATTCCCATCTGTGATAGACAATGTCACCAAGTTTAGCAGATTGAACCAGAGGTCCGTTTGGTGCATTTGCCCGAATCGAATAATTGCATAGTGACGGTACTGAATTCAGCGGTAATATTTCCGCTATTTTAAAATCACTAAAGTTTACATAATTATTATAATTCGACTTGAAGTTCTGCTAATATTGTAATGGTAAGTTTTAACATCAATTTGAGCAGAAATTGGTGATTGCAAAATTATTATTTTGAAAATGGGTTTTGAGGAAATTTGATCTCTTAAAAACAAGTATTTTTAAATTTTTAATAAAAATAGTTCACTTGTATATTTGCCAACCATATTATTTTGCAAGTGAATGGAATGCCAAATTTATCCTAACCTTTGTAAGCTCAGATCAGGGCTCAAATTCTGTTCTTGTGGTTGCTGAGGTTGATGGCATTGTATAAAAATCCTTCATCTGCACCTGTTACTAACCACTTGTCGTGTACTACGTAGATCAGTGTTGAATAATTCATTCCTGCTGGATTTACCTGTGGGTTCAAGTTAATTACGAAATTTATTTATAAATGACTTCATAAAACTAAATGGAACATATCAATTAAGTAGTAGAAGATCGACATGAATAGATCATCATTCCATTATCACTATTAGTTTGTAGCAACAAATAACAGAAATCATCGTTACTTTTGTACAGTAGGATTTAGAACTAAACATTTCTCGAAAATTCTCGCATAAATCGTTTCAAACGTGATGGAACACTAGGATGGTCTTCTATATTAATATACATTATTGATAGTATAAAAGACAAATTAATAAGCAGCGAATGAATCTAAGTTTCTTGTGTCATTCAGTTCAAACATTTTTATCAAATAGATCTATCATAGTTTTATTTATATGTGATTTGATAAAATTGTCTTACCGATGCTGTTTCTTTAACATCACAATGCTTAAAATTGATGAATAAATCGACTTCGTGAATTTCGATATTTTTACCAAATTGTTCGGCTTGAACAGCTTTCCAGCAATCTTTCGTTACGTTTTTACCTTAAGTGATCATCTGTTTCATTTTAATAATTGTCACGAAAATAAAAACCAATATAAAAATTGTTCGATAATTGAAGATAAAGGAAAAGAAAGAAACAAAATCTGAATTTTTTGGACTGAACGAATGGTTTGGATTTTTAACAAATGCAAAACAAATTTCTTAAATTTTCCCAAAAATATTTAAAATTATCAACATAATTTTTCAGTTGAAAATAAAAAAGCAATCTGATAAATGGAATACCTCGAACAGCAACAGTTCCAGCAAATGATTTAGGAAAAGTAAATGTCACATTGAATCCGTCGCTCAAGCAGTAAGCAGTGAATTCTCGAACTGATTCGTCCACTGCCATCACTGTCGATTTTTCGAAGGATATCGATTTCTCTCAAAATCGATTATAAATTTTGTTTTTATTCATATTTTTGAAATAAAGAAGGCATGATATCGAGCAACTATACCATTACTTGATACTTTAAACATTCTTAATCCATTCTCTTATTTTTTCGACTATCTTGTGATAATAGAATTTTCAATAAGAGGAGTTCATTGATAACCATATTAAATTATAATACATAATTAATAATTAAACCTCTTCATTATAATAATCTGTCATTTTCACGAATTTCATTTCTGTTGAATGATATAAATTTATTTGTATTTTGTATTTTAAAAATCAGCACAACAGAAAGAAACAGAATATAAAAAAGAGGTTGACCTTTTGCAATAATTCGAACACGCTCCGCCAAACCGTTAGCTAATTGGTTCTTTTCAATTGCAGTCACATTGAAAACGAGATTTTGATATTCTTCATCTTTGATAAGCTGCTTTATCAGTTGAAAATTTGTGTCTTCGATAGGTACTACAACCACTATCACGGATATATTGTTTAGATTAAGTAACTGAAATAATTCCCATAATTTGAATAAAATCCTTGAATTTCTACGTGAAATAACAAAATGGTAAAAATCACTTCATTCGTCTTTAAGCATTTATGAATAAGCGCACCTGCAATGTTTCTTGAAATCGATCATCGGATATACCATTACTAATTATTATAAGTATATTCGCCACTTTATCCCTATCACCCTAAAGTAAGGAAATCATTAGAATTTTTTTTTTTTAATGAAAAGATTTACAGACTTAAATTTTGGCGAGTTGAGAATCATGAATGCTTTAAATTAATTTGGGTGTATGAGAAATTAAAAATTTTATTGAACTTACTCTTCGTTTGCTAAAGCCATATTTCAGAACCTTGTGGATGACATTGTCAACACTGTTCAGTCCACCAATGTATTCAGTATCATCAATATCAAAAAGAAGACAGGGCTTACAATTATGTTTACGGAATGAAAATTCCAGCACAGGTTCTCGTGCATATTGTACTAATGAAACCTGTTCAACGAAATTGAATTTAAACGATTTCAACATAAAGTGAAAATTTGCGAGTCATTACAGTATTTGATTGAAATCGTTCATATTGTGAATACTTTTTAATTATGCAAATCCGATAATTTTCAATGGATCTAATCTAGCCTGTATTCCATTAGGACCAATGTTTTTAAACTGTTCTACGGTATCCATAATAACTTTCACTGCCCGTTGAAAATGTGTTTTATTGACATTACGGGAAGCATCTATTAAGAATAATACGTCAGATTGTGTTTGGTCAAATTTATCATTTGCTACTGGACACTCGTCTGCAACACAATTAATATAAAATTGAAATATTTTTTACATTCAGAAATTAATATTTCTAAAATTCTTTTATATAATTTAAGCTAATTATATCTATTTTAATCTTTTAGATTGATAACAGAATTCCTTCTCTAGACCATTAAAATCTCTAAACGCATTAACAATTCATTCAAAATTTAGCATTTAAAAATTAATGCGTGTTTCTATCATAAGTTCATACTAAATCATGCTTTCTGGTAGATGTGACATCTTCATGTTCATTAAATTTAATGAAAGTTTAATATTGAGAATAAGTTGCCTTCATTGATCGTGAAGACGTCACAATAAGTCTGTTTGGCAGCTTTTGTTTCACTTGTAAGTTCAGCTATTGTTGATATTTTACTGAGGATAGTCACTGATGGCTGCAAAATTAAATCACTGATAATAGGAAATTTAATCAAAAAAAAATCACTAGGAGCGAAAATCATAGATCTTCATCTTCAGATTCTATCCTAAATCATCATTGCTGCTAGCACGATTAAATTAAAAACCCTGAACTACCAAAACTCTAAACTATTATTTATCTTACCAATGTTGTTTGAGAAATTTTGAAATCAAGTTTTATCTTTGTGTCTTCACTACTTCTTGAAATTATGTTCATTTTGTCGTTTTCTGCTTCATGCGTGATTAGATTTAACGGCAGATGTGGTTGAATAAGTTGTGAATGTCCCGTTGGTTCTGATATTTGAGTACTTGGTGAAATTATAGATTCAGATTTTAGAACTTCACTTTCTCTTTGTTCTTCTTTAGACTCATTAAATTTTGCATCTATATTCGAAACCGAAGCTTTCAATTCTATATAAACTGGTTCAGAAGTTGTGAAGTCTTGTTCTGGAATGAAGAAAATGTCTGGGGAAACAATTTTTGCCTCTTGACTCATAATATCAGGAAGAATTATTTCATTTCTCGAACTCTTAAGTGCTTGATAAGATGATATATTTTTTGCGATATTGATATCCTGCTTTTGTAATGAAGGAAGCGCTGCTTGCCTTTCAATAATTGTGGCTTCATCTTCTACAGAATCTGTAGTTTCTTGCAATCCACTGATTTGTTCTCCAACCGCAATATGAGGTTTTGAGAGAACTGATGAAAATTTCAGTTGTGGCTTTTGCTCTTCCAGAATCTCTCGATCACCTACCGCGATAAAAGCAATCGGATGTGCTGGTCCAAAATATAATGTTCGATTTTCAAAATTGGTTTTTGATATAGTAGTATTCTCAACAGAAATTGTGCCGGAACTGACCATCATAACTTTCTCTTCTGACGGTCTACCAATGTTAACGGTCTTTGGTGACAGTTTTATCCCATCGTGAATTGTATCAAAATTTTTGTTGTTGGGAAAAATCAGTTTCGGTGTTTTTTTGGCAAAGAAGCCGTGGAAGTTACAAGTGATTCGTAAGGTAAAATGTTCTCAGAAACAACAATACGATCAGTAGTTGAAAAATCATCGATTTCAAAAATCTGTTTCTTTTTCGGAATCTTACTCTCACTGAAAGGGAAACCAGAACTTTGCTGATATTTTGTCATGGTTGGAGTTTGCTTTAATGTTTCCTCGTCATTAATAGAAATAATTGTAGTAGATGAAATTTGTTTGGAAGAATTCAAAGTAGTTCCAAAATCTGGGACAATTGTAATCGTTTCCGCAGAAGGAGATTTCGTTAAAAATTCAGAATAATCTAGGATGTGGCTTGATGCCAGCCTTCCGAATCTATGTGCAATTGGATTCAGATTGAAATTAGAAATATGATTCGATGTTTCTTTCATAATATTTGGAACAACTTTGCTTGTTTCATCAAAATTAATGTTTGGCCATATTTTATCTGTCACTGTTAGTACGTCAATATTAGGTTCGTAACGTCTCGATGGTTCGAATTCAAATAACGTTTTCCTGTATTGCGTCTCATCTCCATTATTTCCATTGATTTTATCAGTCAACTGAATGGATATCGTAGTGCTCTTCTAAAAATATTCACTTATAGGTTTAAATCCCTTAGATAAAAGAAATTTTACTTCGTGGAAGGTTTTAATTGAAGATCGTAAGTTATCATAAGTTCTGAATTTCTTAATCTTATTCAAAAGAAAACGAAGCATAAAAATAAGTTTAGAAATTTTAAACTTGAGGCAGAATTGACGCATTAAAATTTTGCTAGAAGCAAACTTTTCATAAAAACTTACTTTCTCTAGATCACTTAAATCTCCTGAAACAGTTTTTCTTGTAGCTGTAAGCGAAGTTTCTTTTGTACTAAGTACAGTTGTATTTTGTAAATTAACAGCATAGTTTTTTGAATTCTCGCCGCCATCTTCAGAAAAGTCATTGCTTAATAATGAATGAAACGGTCTAAGAGGATTCTGCGTTAGAGCTGTTGTATCCAATCCATCGCTAATGTATGTCATTTGCTAAAACTTAATTTATTTCGTTATGAATTTTAACGGATTTTGAAGCTCCAAAGAATTCTATATTGCTCACTTCATCACTGATCCTTGTCAATAAATAACGGCTATTGCTTAGTTCGTTTACGGTACCCTTATCAAGATCAATTTTGAATGATATGGGATTCTGCTGACTGCCTAGTAGTGGTATATTATTTCCTGTAACATATTTATTTCAGAATATATTGCATAAAAACTAACAATTATTCGTGAAATAGAAAAACGTAAATGATACGCAGAGTGGGACTGATGATAAGCAACAATTAATGATTGAAGAAGTAAAAAAGTTTCCTTACCGACTTCTTGATTACGGAGATCGTTAGTTTGTATTTTGGAATTTGCATGAATCCTATTAGGAATAATCAGAAATATTTGAATATGCACATTATTCATTCTTTTATCCTTCAAATCATTAATATTTCTCTGTTGACCTTCATTTCTGTTAATTCTTTGGTTATCATTATACTGTTGGGGACAAAATCAAATGGTAAATTGTAGCCAGACGATGCTGTACTATCTTTGCAAGTTAATACTACCTGAAAGTAATTTTAGACATTAAATAAGGTAGAACTACAATCTAAAAAACTTGAATTTTCAGGAAGTTCCTTTAATGCAAATCACAAACTACTATTATCGATCGATCATATAGAGTTCCATTTGATGACGGCAGTTAAGAAATTTAACTATACTAATTTGCATTCAATTGAATCACTTTAGGATTGTGTTCACTTAAAATCTCAAATCGTGATGTCAATTAAAAACATATTCTGTGGGAATTTCAAATTAAGTCGTTGTTAATTTCCATTAATCGATAATCAAAATCATCACTGATATCAAAATGACCAGAGCACAAATTCAACAAAGACCTTTTCTTCTCACTGTGCAAATATGCAAGAAACAAAAGTTTTGTTAATAAAATTTTGCCAGTGGGACTATTAAATGATTGAAATCCCATTTAGTAGTATTCAACAAAATCCGATTAATGTTTAATGATAATTTATTCTAATAATCTCAAACCGTTTTATTTAAATTCTATAAATTGATTTTCAAGGCAATTGAATATGAAAATAATATGATCCATAAAAAATTATTTTCTTTTAAATACTACAAGTTTATTTATTAGCTTATGATGACATAATTTCGTCTAATTCTTTTCTTATTCGTTTCAGCCGTTTTAATAAAATTTAAATCTGAGAGATGAGAAAGGACAAAAATCACTTCTTGATAATTAACTGATTGTAACGATTAGCGAGACTTAAGTTTAACATTCGGTTAAGAAAGCACTTCGCCTCGCTTTACATTCTAATAATTGATAAATTTTAATGAATTGACTGAATGAATAAGTAAAACTTATACTTACAATTATTATAGAAAATATTGTAATCTTTCGTATAAATCGCTGCATTTCAAGTAGGAGCACTTCACAAACTGTAAAATTTGCGCGTATTATCGCATATATCTTTTACAATATAAATACATATGACTGATTCAAAACAAAAAGATTAGAGGTAAAATTAAATGGCTAAATATAAATGAACTTGAAAAATTCAGGAGACCGGAAATTGTCAAAATTATCAAAATACTTACTTTATATTTTATTAGAAAAAAGTCAGATTATAATTCAACCGAAAATAATGGAATCATAAAGGTTTCATAAGCAAAATTGACAAAAATTCATAATTTGAACAAAAAACAGCAATTTTTCTTGGACTGTTAATGCAAATTAGGCTTACTGTTGACATTAAAATGATAAACTCATTTTAATTCAATGAGATTTCGAGATAGAATGATTATCATGGATATCAAAAGATTTCCTAACGTGAAACAAAATTACAGCTAAGATAAAGGTATTCTCAGGTAAGTGTTAAAAGAGATAGTCAATGTTCGTTTAGCAAACATTCATCATCATTGTTATAGTAATTGATAGCAATTCATTTCTGTTTCAAAATTTGCCGAATACATCCAATCTCATTTGATGGAAATGCCATTATCGAAATTATAAAAATTACTCAAATTTTTATAACAAGTTTTTTCCAGCATTTTTATGAGGGAAAAAATATTTGTATTTGAGATAGCATAAGTGAAATAATGGGATTAAATGTAACTTCTTGTCTCATAAAAACCAATAGTGCGAACAGAAATGAGGAAAAATAATGTAAATCTTACTAATTCCATTTCCGCTGCAGGAAGTTCAGAATCTTTCATGCAAAATATCTGGTAAGTCGAAAAGGAAAATGACTTTGATTTGAATAATTATTACATTTTGAGGCTGCACGACAGCTGCTTATTTAGAAAAAGTTTTCACAATTTGCTTTTTTTGATATGATTTTGAAAATCAATTTTTAATTTCTAGTTTTTAAATGAAATTGAAACCACTAACTTATTCACTGCTCCAACTTATCTATTATCAAAATTTTTATTAAAGTTTGAAAATTTCTCAATTCATTTTGAGTAAATGACTACAAATTTAAACAGCAATATTCAAAAAAAAAAAAAAGAAAATTGTAATCTTTTTTCAAATTGCCAAAAAATAAGCAAGTTTTTGCCGACTTGATTATCTTTTCGATTGTTAAACTTTCGTCTAATTGCATCGACTTCACAGTTATCAATAAATTAAAAAAATTTTATAAATTAAAAATTTTCAGTCTCATTATGAAGCAATTATTCAGATCAAAATCATTGACGAAACAATAATTACTGATTTATGGATTTTCACAACTATCTTTTACGTTGTTTATGTTGTCTAAGCTTCTCACATTATGATTATGGTTTGATCTAATATTAATTACAAATGCAATAAAAGTTTTTGCAGAAACTTAGAATTTCGAATTTTGAAATTAAATAATTCCTTTTTAAAAACGCACTCAGAAAAATAAAAAACATTCACTTTGCGAGCTTTAACTTTTTAAAAACAAGTATCGTTGTTGTCTTGAGGGGATACTGAATATAAAACTAATAATGAGTTCGTATCATAATTTCAAATTATTATATCTATGCAAATCCTTAAAAAATTACAACGACAGTAATGATAAATAGCACATTTTTGTCATTGATAAATAAATCTATTTCGTCCTGCAATTTAGAAACGTTTTCAAGATTTTTCAAAATGGATATTTTTTTATTATTGATGAATGAACCCGAAGTTTTTGGGCTCTGTCACCTCCCACTACAAGAAGCTTGACATAGAAGTTCTTCGTAGTTGATTGGTCAGTCTGTCTTTAACATTTACAACTTTCGTTTCCTTTCCAAAACTTTTTCCGAATTACATATTCATTTTGAAAAATCTTGAAATTATTATATGTATGCAAATCCAGTCCCTAGATCAATTTGTTGGTGCTGCAAATTTTTTGTTAGTATTCTCATAATTCCATGAAAAATTCAATAAAAGAGAAGAAAAAATCAATTTGTTTTGCTGTGAATTAATTGAAAGATTTTCAGATGCTTAATTATTTAATTTGGTAATTATTTAATAGAGAACAAGGGTAAACATTTCAAAATTTATCATTTGAAACAAACGCATTTTTCTTTTCGAAACTTCATAAATTAATTTGATAGAATTTATTTGAAAATGTCAAAGCTTGGTCTTCTTTTCTTGAATTCTGTTATTTCAATAATATTCACAATCACGTAAATATATCAAACTAAATATACATCAACGAAATAAAAATTTTCGTAACATCGACTAAATTTGTGAAGTGTAGAAAAAGTTTAGAAGCAATCGAGAAATGATTGAAAGACTTGTATTGTTAGAATCATCACCCACTGATTTTTCTCTTTCTCTTTTCAATTCTCAGATGTCACCGCCTTTTCAGTTACCCCTTCCTATATTTCCTTTCCACCTTTTATTATCATTCCGTTAATTTTCGTTCCGGTCATTTCTTTTATATTGCAACAGAATAAACCGGTTGTTTCTATGTTTCAAATCTTCTCGAAAAGAACCATTTATGTCGTTGAATTTGAGCCAAAATAATTGAATTTTTACATTGAGTAAATTCAAAAATACTCAACATTCTTTAATTCAGAAGAGATTGGACAATTACCGATTCGGAAAATTTAGATATTTTGAGTGCAAAAGAGAAATATTTCTCTAAAACTTGTTATATTCATAATAGCAAAAGAAAAGCATATCGAAGATTTTCCTTTAATGTTGGATTTCTAGTTCCTTTTTCAATAGTACTGATTAGTTATGTTGGCCAAAAATGAATTATATTAATTTATGTGAAACACTGAACACCACAAAAGAATTACAAAAATCATATACATAATAAGTGAAATTCTTGTTCACGAGAATGTTCAAGGCTGACAACTTCTGACTTTTTGTTTAATCTAGCAGTACTAGAATTGTGAAATAGAATACTGTTCATGAAGATCTGAAAGATTTCACACTTCATCAATTCTTATTGTCTCTTTGTGAAGAGTAAAAACACAGAATCTCACTTAGTCTTTCACGGATCACCATTACGAAAATTTTCGGATGTTAGATTATCATCTCTTTTATCCTATACAGCGTAATTCACATCAAAATTTCATATCAATGTTTCCTTAAAATTATTATAACATTAATTTCCTGTTAATATATATATATATATATATATATATATATAACAATGCACATTTTAGAGCATTGTTTGGTTAAAGAAGTCACTCTGAACCGGTTGCATTGATTGAAATGGTATGATTGTTCATGTGCTCTCGAATAGTCGTTCAGGCAGCGCTGATTATAAAATTTAGCGTAGAAAAGAATCCCTTATTTTGTAATTTAACCTTCCATTGATGTATTTGATTTGTGCGATTATATGCTCAATACATTGCCTAATGCTATATGAAAATTGAACTCAATTTATAAAGATTTATCTGTCTAATTAGAATTTCTCAAAAATGTAATATTGATAGCACTTTCAAAGTCATCAAATTATCCATGATGAGATGAATTTTGGGTTCTGTAGTGATGATGAGATGAATTATTTTATTTCAAAACATGTTTATAATGTCATCGCCCGAGCACGGGAAAGATGTTGTACTAACAATTCTCGTATCTTCTAACAAATTAAAAAAGAAATTTATAAATAAATGTGCATAGCTTATATCATTCTAATAAATTAATCAATATGAAAATTAATATGGATCGCAAAAGAAATGTATATTTATACCAAAGTGTAGGAAAAACGTATCGAAATTCTAATATTCATTTGTTTTATTCAAACTTTGAACAAAGATTTTGAAAATATATCTATTGCTTATGATATCTGTTTATAAAAAGATAAATAATTTTGAAAGTTTGGAATGATGCAATCATATCAAGCGCTGATAATAATTATCACAATGACTCTGCTGCCACTTATTTTCCTTTCACCAATGATTATCCATGAATTCTTGGAAAGAAGGAAACAAAAGATGTTTCAATTTTTACTTGAATTCAGAGCAAAAACTTCGCCTTCTCACAAGTTAATTGTGCTACAGATTCTTGAAATTTTCAATACTTTTATTCATAATTTCAAGAATAACTGAAATATAAAAGTTATTCAGAATTTGGAATAAGTACAATTCCTAAGCATCGCAATTAATCTACATCAAAGAAAACCTGAGTGATAATTGTACTTTCAATTAGCAACTTTTGCTCTTAATTTTAAAATTTCATGAAAAAAGATTGGAGGGACATTTCGAAATTTGTGTGACTGTCACGTCATGCTATGTCAATTCTACCATTATATCAAATCATTTAAACTGATTATTGATCTTGAAAAATATTTTCATCCATAAGAAATAATTATGTGTTGCCTAATCTGAAGGTATGAAGTAGTAACCGATCTGAAGATATAAGATATTTTTCCAGACAGATTAGTTGAATTAAACTTTAGGAATCATTATGATTAACATCATTTTCAAGATTCAAATTAAAAATTGATTTTAAATGCACGGGAAGAAGATTTCAGAGTAGTATGTCGGAGAATGGTCAGTTCAAAAAAGAAAAGCAACTTAGTCAAAATGTTAGTCGTGGCAGAGAAGAAATCAGAGCCATCCTGTCCGCTCGAAATTGTCTATCACCCAGAGAATTACGTAAGTTCACCAGTTGCTGTCATGATGCCACGTTAATGAAAATAATTATTTGCATAAAAAGTCCGTGGATTCTTGTGTCTAAATACAATAATAATACATTATTTCCTTTACACCTGTAACCGTAAGGTATACTATCAGGCACTTGCCTTTTGCAAATTTGTGTTAATAAAGATAAATTTTGAAGGTAAGTCATTATAGTATCACTATTATGTACATCATCTACTCAGCATTCAAGCTTTTGCACTGAGCAAAGAAATGATGAAGGAACGATGAAATCATGTCGAAAATGTCGAAAGAGTGGAAAAATGATATGAAAAACTTATCGAAAATACATTCAAGTAGTACGAGTTCAACTGAATCGGATAGCACTACGAAGAAAGAAAACACTATGACTGCCAAATCTCTTCTCGTGAGAAGCGTTAATTCGAAAAAAGCTATGGGATTGGAAGAATCATCTTTTCTATCATCGGCATTAAAATCTTTCTCAGGATCGGAATCATAAAACCCTTTGAGTCCAAAAATTAGTTTATTTATGTATATGATAAAGCGACATTTTACAATCATTATCATAGAGAACGTATGAATTTTTAAAATACAATTGAAAATTTACAAAAAAAGTTAGCATGCTTGCTACAGTAATAATATAAAATGCAGTAAAATATAAATGAATTAATTTCCCAGCCCAAAAGGTATTCCTCCATATTCTTCAAAACCTAATTTGTCACTTTTTTGCAAACAATTGAATTTATTAAAATCCTTTCTATTAATTTTTTCTTTTATTAAATAATAATTTCATAAATTTTTCTAAAATTTAAGGACATTATGCAAGGATAAATAGCCTTAGCGCCTAACAGGTTTTTGAACAATTACAAGAAATTAATTTTTCACGTATAATTTTGGCATTGTGAATTATGTATATATTAATTTAGATATCGTTTTCCACTTGAAATGTCAGATGACTCTCAGAAAAGCTCTATTCCTTGCATTTCTGATATACTACTATAAAAAGCAATACTAGAAATATTTTCAGAATATGACTTTTGCATTTCATACAAGAATTCCGATTATTAAAAATTCATATAATTGCATTTTTAACGAATAGAATTGATATATTATTAAGTTACTGAGTAGAATCAATATATAGCTTGATTATTTTGGCAGCATCGATAACATTACTATTGTCATACAATAAATCGTATGCAAGCTATTGTGTGACAATTTGGCAGTAAAAACATATTGCTGCATACAAGCATGTTGTTAAGCTATTTATCAATGAATATAAAGAATAGTCTTACGACTATAGAAGAAATCTTCAGAAACAGAAACAGTTGAATCAAAACACATTCCGAAATACTTCAATCCCAGTTCCAACCTTAGTGGCCCAGCGGAAGATAACCGCCATGATGTGGATAATGGTTGAATTCTTGATGATGCCACGGGAAGTGTCCAAGATATTGATGGTGCTGATGCCATGGACCATTCCAGCCATCATCCCACAAACCAGACGCTGTCACCGATGCTGTCAACGGAGTTAATAGTAATATTGTGACAAATCTCGACGACACCATCACTGCAATATAGTTTTATTGTCATTTCATCGTCGAATGATTAAAAAGATTGATCAGATAATTATCGATTAGATGATTAAATTTCAATATGAAAGGATAAGAAATGGAAAAGCTTACTGAATGCTTGTAAAGAGGCCTTCTGTTTAACGTTTCTATGAGAAAGTTCAGAAAAGTGATGCTTAAATAGCAAACATTGAAGCAGGCTTGGAATATAGGTCGGCAGGAAGAGAAGTTTTTTAAAAATTTATAGATCATATATTATTTATTTTTGCAACATTTAGAAATCACATATTATTTATTCTTTGTAGCTCATTGTCACATCACAATTCTCTTTTCCTCATTTTGCGGCTTGTGGCCTCATTTCATGCTATATAAATTGTTACAGCTCACTTCCACTATGGCATTTCCTTCCATAATTTTTCTTTCTCTTATTAAATGAAATGAAATGGTACCTTTAATACTTTTCCACTTTGTAATTCTCATCGCTCTATTCATTAGTAGCATCCGTTATAACTGTAATGCCAGTTTTGAAAATTTTTAAATTTCTCGAATGTCTTTTTAATAAGCAAATGCGCTATTTGCCACAATATTATTCTTATCTCTGCTGACAGTATTAAGTTTTAAGCTTTAACTACCTATATAAGTTGAGATACGTTTATAAAGCTTTTAGAATAATAATGAATACTAGCTTATATGAAATTAGGAAGAATAGCTAGCTATTGTGGAATTTCTTTTATCTTCTTTTTTATTTAGTAGGTTTCTTAGTTATTTATAGCTGATGGTTAGTCACAAGAAATCTAATATTCGCACAATTATAAATAGAACTATGATTTCAAAATTTTTTTAATCTATCTACACAGTATTGGTTTATCAAAGTTCAGCCAGCTGCTTATAGTTGTTAGCAGTTTAGAAGGCAGATGGGCAGCTAAAATTTTATTTTTTTGCAAAAAAATCGGTAGCAATATTGGGTGATAGTATCTGGCTAATGAGACAGTGGTTCATGGCATCATCAATAACTTCATTATTACTTTGACAATAACTATCATTTCCAGTAATATGGGACTGGCATTAAACGTTTTATAGTCCTACTATTTTTATTTTTATTCTTATCATTTAATATGAATGTGAAGAGTAATATATGATAAAAAGTATTCTTTGATTACCGAGATTATTTATATATATATGCTATAAATATTCTTCCATATTACTATTCCACAGTTGCAGTCTTTATCATTCGAAAAGGGAAGAAAGAAAGTAGAAGTCTTCTTCTTACATTCCCGGATAAATTTATATATATATATATATGTCTGTGTGTGTGTGTGTGTGTGTATGTGTGTGTGTGTCAGTCATACAATTGCAATATCATTCAAATTCTCAGCAGCATACTATAAACGATCGTTAAATTGATACAACAAGAAAGATGAACTTAGTTAAGAAGCGGCTGACAGCAAAGTTTGAATTTTTCAATTGTTGGTCCAATAGCAATTTACATTGCAACCGAATGAAAAATGTGTATTTGGGGAGGAGAGCAGAGACGGGAAAGAATGATAGAAATAATATCATTGATGAGGCAGACGAATAAAATATATATCCTAGGTATTGGAAAATATATAAAAATGCAAATTAATGTTCTCATTGCTCTGTGAATGTGTGTGTGTGCATATATTATTTTTGTGTGTGTGTATGTGTGTGTATGTGTATATATATGTGTGTGTATGTGCGTATGTGTATGTGTGTTCCTGTGTATGTGAATTTTGTCTGAATAATTCCTCTAATTTTCGCTTGAAATTTAAGGTGCGCAAATCTTTCTGAGGATATCGTTTTATTTGGCGGATGCTCTGATGCAGCTCTGGAAGTTACTCTTCTGAGATGGCAATCAGACAATAGAAACGTGGTCGATATGTTTCACTTGACTTGTGATTAGACTCCATTCTAAAATTGTAATATGTCACTATACTACAACATCGATTTGCAGGAAGTAAACATTAATGAATGTACTGGGAAAAGTAGTCGTGATATTTGATGTAAATGGATTTTGATTGATTTAGAAGCGTTTTACATGGTAATATGTGAGAAACAATTCAGATGATCATGATAAATCACCTGACCAGAATGTGGACTGCCAAGTGATTGCTCATTACGGTATGTTTTTAATGACCATTTTTCTTTTTTTGGAATTTGAAAATTTCAAATTCTTGAATGGTTGTTTCCAGTGTAATGATTCTTACATGGAAAGATTTTCTCGTATTGAGCTGTTGTTGTTTTTTTCAAACTAGAACTAAGGAATGATTCCGGAAAGTATGCTATTTAAATGGTATATCAAGAATTGTCTTATTGCTATGAACCAGTGGTATCATTTTAGTCTACACACAAAAATATCTTATTCATGAAACTGTTTTAATTCATTTTTATAAATTCTCACAACCTGTATTTTAGAAACGAAGTTGTGGAATCAGTATTTTTGCTTGTTTGGCGTTTTAATGATTTGTCACTGTTTCTCTTTGAATTTCAATAACTATACGATGGTTTTAAAGCATGAGTGGTTTTAAAGATAGCGTTTCTGTTGAGGAAGGCAACAAAATTATGAGCACTTATTGTCGAGGACACTGCCTCAATAAATTAATGCTGGATGCTATGATTATTTGACATTTATTTGTGTATGCAAAAGACATTTATTTGTGTATGCCTGTTGCGCTATGTACTGATCCAGATACTTTCGAATTCGATGCAAAAAACGAAAAGTCGCAAGAATTGATTGCATGTTTCTGTTAGATTGAAGGTATCTTTATCAAACCATTTGCAAGTCAGCGCATATTAAATGAAAAATTTTACGGTTTTTAAGATCTTCAGAATTTTGTAATATGCAGTTTAGTGTGGATGAAAGTCGTAGATGTCGATTATTGATTGTTCTGGGTGGTGATATTTTATGAACAAAGTGAAGTGGTTTTTAATTGTTCTAGTCGGTAATGGTTTACAAATAAAATGAGATGAACCTACTCCAGGTAAATTCTTGCAACTATGAACTAAAAAAATCCGAATTGCGAATGTGTTGCTTTCGAAGATTCGATTGATACCATGAAAGATGTGTAGCTGATGTAATTGCCGATATAAATGGATGTTGTTATGGCATCCAGTCTATTAAATGCATTCCTTAAAAGTCATAGAAATAAGAAGATGTTTTCTTTTAAGAGATTAGAAAATTTTGAACCTGTGAATATATATTCAAAATTGCCTTTAATGTCGTTTTACTGATCTATTTTTTTCTCCAAGAATCATAATCTTCCGTTTTTAAATCAGTGTAATTGATCCATTTGTTATTTTTCGCTTGTATGCAATTTTACTAGAGATATTAGAAACAAGATCATCCTCCACTTAGATAATATTTAATTAGTCATAATAAAATGGTTCCTATGATATCAAAAATTGTGTTCTTTTTATATCATAATATTATTACTAAATTTCTGTTTCATTTCTCGATAATATTTCGATAAATGATATAAACTCAATACTTCATAATATGATTTTTTCTGTTTGCTTCATAATATGATTTTTTCTGTTTGAAATGAGTGTTCTAATCAATCTAAATCTTTTTATCACGTTGGTAATCCAAAAATTAGTTTTTATCACGATTATCTTTCAAAGTTGTTATTGCATTATTAACAGGAATCTGATTGTCATATATAAGATTTCTGAATTAAAATTTTGGATTATCAACTTTTTAGACTTAGATTAATATATGTTTTACATACATTTCATTTCTATCCGGTTGAACTTTATTATAATATAATTATAACTTTGTCCTTAAATTGAATTTTTAGGTAAAAATGAATGTTTTGGATATACAAATTACTCATATAATATTTGACTTAGATGGACTACTGCTTGATTCAGAAACAATTTATACCAAAGCCAATACAGAAATGATGAAATTGTATGGTAGAGAATACACGATGGAATTAAAGGCAAAGACAACTGGTATGAAAATGGATGATGCAATTCAGACAATGCTTGAACACGTATATCTTTAACTTTCTATTATCACTGTTGATTTAAATTATAAGTCTGGACAATTTGAAATTCATTTCGCATACTTAATTCAAATCACAATGAATTTTCTTATTTTCTTGTTATTAGTATTTATTGCGAAAGCGACGGTAATGAATAAGCTCATTCAATTTTGCTGCTTGAGTTGCAAATTGTGGCTTTCAGGAAAACTTGATTGATATAACAAATGTGGAGGAATATAGAGCGAAATATTTAGATTTGTTGGGCAAATATCTTCCTGAAAGTCGCTTATTGCCTGGCGCTATGCAACTGGTAAAACATTTCATGAAGCATAAAATTCCGTTAGCAATATGCAGTGGATCCAATACTTTTGAATTTGATGCCAAAATGAAGAATCAAAAAGAATTATCTGATCTCATTCCTCTTCACGTAATTGTTTTAAGGATTTTCCTAATTTCGAAATTATTTTCGATACAATTTTTTCTTAAAATTTTAATAAATTTGTATTACCAGGAGATATTTCATGCTGATGTAGTGAACATTATATGCTTTTATAGGTCCTAACCGGAGATGATCCGCATATTAAGAAAGGAAAGCCAGAACCAGATGGGTTTTTAGAGACAATGCGACGGTTTTCATTAAAACCAAAAAGTGCCGCTCACGTTTTAGTGTTTGAAGATTCAATAAATGGTGTTTGTGCTGCATTAGCGGCTGGAATGCATGTTGTGATGGTACCAGATTTACGTTATTCAACTCCTTGCGGAACATATAAAGATAAAATAACGTTGATATTGAATAGCTTGGAAGAATTTAAACCAGAAATGTTGGGTTTACCACGTTACGATTAAATTTACGCGCTGTTTTATGGTATTTTAGTGACATTTTTATAAAGATTACTCCCACTTCAGCGCTATGTATTATCCATTGTAGGCAGGTCCTTTTTTTTTATTTATAACTATAGGTGCGGAATTATCGTTAAGGAAGTGGATTCTGTGTAAGTTATCTGTTAATTAGTCTTTATTCATTTCGTAATTTGAAGATCTGTTATATTTTAGTCATAGGTTTCGTGTTTGCTAGATATGAATTAGTCGAAATCAATGGGATTCGTCAAGCTGTTCAAATCATTAAAAAATTTAGAAGTAAAATTTTTAAAATTTTTAATAGCTCGAGTATTATATTTTGAATTTTATATTTCAATATATTTCGATTTTTCAAGTAAAAAAATTTTTTTGCATATGCTAGTGTAGTTGCAAACATAACGGAATAATGCAAATAGTTGCAGATTGATTGACAGTCGCCATTAGCAGTCCTAACTCGTTTGTTATATGAGTATATTAGAGTCTTATGGCATTTTATGATAGTAATTATATGGGGATGGGCAAATAATTGTGTCACGTTCATTTGATAGTGTCATCATGGATAAGTTCTGATCGTGGAAATTATGTAATATTAAAGTAATTCAGGATTTTTATGATATTTTTTCAGAGAAAGTTCACATCATGAATTTGATTTTGCATAGAAATATATTCTTCTATTTTGTAGCAAAAATGGCATGACAAATCAGGATAAAAGCAAAAAGATATTTTTCGTTGTTGAATTATAGTGCGATGATATGTTTGGTTTCAAAAGGTAATTCATTTGGAAGCAACTTGATTTTAAAATATAATTGCGTCGAAAAAACTATACTAGCAAACATTGAATCAGCGAGAGCCAAAACAAAGAGAATGAAATGAAGATGTTTAGCTTGCTAGTACCTCTCTCAACATATATGTTTTAAATTTAGCTAAGAGTGTAAGTTAGCGTTAGAGGAAAGCTAGCATACCACATCAATTAACATTTTGTGCTGCAGTCGTAGCTAGAGTTAGAACTCCGGACACGATATAGCTGATACCTTGTTGGTGCAAACTTTATAATCTTTATTTTCCGATTTCTAATAAAAATGAGTGCTTCGGAATCGAACAACGAACTATGTGATGTAAGTTTAAAATGTTCAGTTTTAGAGTCTGTTGATTTTCGTCTATTTTGTTCAACTAAAAATGAGAGGTTTTGTAGTTTGAAATGGATTTTTAACCTTTCCTTGATTAGTAATGTAGCAGCAGTCATTTTTTCTGTCATATTTTTGTTCCGCAAAGATGAATCTTAAGAAGTGACTAATACGTTACTTACGGTGGTGATGTTTTGTCATTTCAAAACTTTTTAAAGGTTTTTGAATTGTATTTTTTTAAACAAAGCTTGCTTATGAAACATAAGATTTCTAATTTAATCATTTTTCTTGATCATTATTTTACTTGTCTGATGACGTTTAACTTAACTGCATTGTCTCCTCTTTTTCTTTTGAAAAAACTGATGTTACTCCTCTGAATTAAAATATTGCACATTTAGTTGCAACATAAAGGTTTTCAATGAGGTTACATTTTTGTCTTCCATGCTGACATTTTGATGTTTCTGATATCTTGCATCAGCAATTTAAATCTTTGGCATGTGGTATTTAACAAACATGCGAACTGTTAATATTTTGACTTATCGTTAAGAATTAAAAATTAAAAGTTGAAAATTTGAATAAAATATGAATGGATAAAAATACAAAGGTTTTTCTTTTTAACAGTTTTTCATAATTGAGCTTGGTGAAGTTGGTATGTATGAGTAATGCTCCTATAATAAAAGTTGAATTTTAATGAAGATAAAGGATTGGAAGTTTTTAATGAAGCGGGGCTATACAGGAACAAAATACAGCTCATTGTTAAACGATATTAAGGATTAATGGCGCTTCAGATCGCTTTCTGTTTCAGATGACTGTTATAAAATCAATGTTGAATATAACACATGTGATTTTTGATTTGGATGGTTTATTGATCAATACTGAAATAGTATTCTCACAAGTGAATCAGTGTTTATTGTCGAAATATGGTAAAAATTCACTTCACATTTGAGAGGTTTGGTGACAGGAATGCCGAAGAAAGCTGCTGTTGCACATATACTCGAACATGTTTGTTTTCATATGTTTTTATTTATCGCAGTCCAGTATTCCAAGCGTTCGGGGCATTTATACTGCAAGCTACAGTTCGGTAATGCTATCGCATTCGTTTTATGTCCGCCCTCGAATGATTACAAATTCAGGCGTTTATATCCTAATCCCATGCTAAGAACTTGGTTTATTCCATCGTAGAATTTGACTTAATTATTCGAGAAACTCGTATACTATTAACGAGCTACACTGTCGAGATTATTAAAGAAGTTTTGATTTGATGTTTTATCTGCATTACTCTGTTATTTATTTGGTAAGATAAGAGCTAATTTCATGACTAATTGTTTACTTAAAAGTTTGCGTATATGTTTCGTAATCAAAGCTTGTTTCTAGGAAAGACTATCTGAAAAAATTGATGTGGATGAATATTGTAAAAAATATGATGAAATGGCTGAAGAAATGTTACCAAAATGCTCATTAATGCCTGGCGTGATGAAGCTTGTGCGACATTTGAAAGCTCACAGTATACCTATGGCTATATGTACTGGTGCGACCAAGAAGGAATTTGAGCTTAAAACTCGGTGTCATAAGGAACTACTTGATTTGATATCTTTGAGGGTGAGCTTTTATCAACAATATTACTTGTCATTTTATTATGGATAATAAAATTTGAGATTTAAAAACGTTTTTTTTTATGTCATTACATTATGATATACATTGTAGGAAATTGAAAAATTTTCCTTCTATACCTTCATTGATAGCAAAAATACTATCAAAAAATGAGAGACCATTAAAGCTGAAAACTTATTGCATCAATTGCATATCTAAAGTTGAATCCTGAATTTAGTCTTCTCTTCTTTTGGAAATAATAGATCTAGAATTGTATTTTTAAGTTAAAGAATAGAGACCTTGTGTTTAGTTTGAAAGTAAGCATTTTTGGAAGTAATTTCAAATCAAAAAACAAATTCCAAAATTTCATTACAAAAATTCGCAGACATTTCAGGTTTTATCAGGTGATGATCCTGCTGTCAAACGTGGGAAACCGGCTCCAGATCCTTTTCTAGTAACGATGGAAAGGTTCAAGCAAAAACCTGAAAAGGCTGAAAATGTTCTCGTTTTCGAAGATGCTACAAATGGAGTATATGCAGCAATAGCAGCTGGTATGCACGTTGTTATGGTACCAGATTTAACTTACATGAAGATTCCAGAAGAATTGCAAAACAAAATAAATTTGATACTTAGAAGCTTGGAAGATTTTAAGCCAGAAAGTGTGGGATTGCCGCCATATGTTGCAGATAGTAGTGAATAACTTAGTAGTTACTTTTAGTCGCTGCTTTTTCCGTAGGCTTTTTCGTAGAACTTCACAAATTACTAATAGTTTATATGATGAGCTGCTATGCTTATTGCAATGCATTTTTCTACAATTTGTAGAGATATGATGTTGGATGTTGAAAGTATCAATACAGTAATGTCGAAACTACTTTCATAGACTTTTTGGAATTTAATTTTTCAAATTAATCTTTCTGGAAAAAGCACCATTACTAATTTAATTTTCTTTTTATTGTACTAATAGTTATGTTTAGCCCAATCTATAATGTCTATATCATGTATACCGTAAATTATTCAACCTTTAATAAAGCCGTTATTTCCGTTTCGTTGTTATTAGCTAAGCATCGTCAATACGATCCATTTATATTAATCATCTCATCAAACTACTATTTATTAGATAAGAGAATTTTCTATAATATTTATCAATCAATTTTATATTCCTTTTTTCTTTTTTTGTCTAGAAATTGGTTTCTAATTAAGAAATTGAGGAATGCGGGAATATGTGATAAGAAGAGAAGACCTAATTCTTGATAGCGCTTGATTTAAGTTTTACATCTTCGTCGTATTTTCTGTTTCTTTTTACAATTTTGGGATTGCTTAGCTTATACGTACTCATTTTTCAGAGGAGTCAAAAATAGTGAAATAATTATAACCAATCAATGTTTGGTTGAAGTTATCACTCAGCCCTTAAATGATTTAATTTCCTCGAACTGTTGTGAATGTTGCATTGATGTCATTGAAGAAAGAACTTAACGAAGAAGAAATCCATTTTTAAATCGAGCTTTTGAAATAGCTATTGATGCTGTTCTTAATAATGAAGTACCTGTTGGCTGTGTTTTCGTTTTTGAAGGTCAAGAAGTGGCCTTTGGACGGAATGAAGTAAATCGTACGAAGAACCCCATCTACCATGCGGAAATGGTTGCCCTTGAAATGATGAAACGGTGGTGCATGAATAACAGACGTGATTTGGAAGATATAATGCGTTGCACGACGCTATACGTTACACTTGAACCATGTATCATGTGTGCATCGGCGCTGTATCATTTGCGGTTGAAAAAGATTTTATACGGTGCAACGAATGAACGTTTCGGTGGTTTACTTAGTATTGGAACAAGAGAGAAATACGGTGCTGAGCATTTCATCGAAATTATGCCGAATCTCAACGTTAACCGAACTGTGAAGTTGTTAAAAGAATTTTATGAGAAGCAGAATCCATTCTGTCCAGAAGAGAAGCGGAAAATAAAGAAATTGAAGAAGTCGGAAAATGAAAATGGCGATTCTGATGATGTAATTCTGAATGTTTGATCTTCGATTGACATCATTTCAATAAATATCCATTTATTTTTATGTTGTCGTTGCTCATAATTTATTTTTTGTAGTTATAAGATCATTTATTGCCATCAATCAGTTCAAGACAGTCTTTTAGCTTCAAAGTCAGTATCAGCTTTGATTTGCAGCAAAATTTCTGATAATTTTGTTATTTAATTCTAATAATATTGTGCTTTTACCCAGATCTTCTAAATTATTAAATTATAAGTTGGTAGGCATGTGATTTCGATTCATGCTATGATTACGTAAATAAATAATTTCGAATTTTTTATGACATTTTAACTTCTGTTATTGCTGTTCATATTGCTCATTGATTAGCTAAATAGGAATGCTGCGAAATTATTTATTATTTATTTACTTATTATTTATTTTATGTAATTATTTTATTTACTTATTCAACTGGTAGATTGTTCAGTGTTAGTTCTTAAAACAAACTTCTATTTCTTGCACAGTTTTCCATTATGCATTTTGTTGTGACTAAAGAATTCATTGCATCTGTTAGTTATTTACTTTGAATTGTTAAAAATGGATCTTTATTAATAAAAATTGAAAGTAATACTCTAAGATTGTTTGGAATTGGAAAAAGGCATAAGATGATTTTGACAAATACTTCGAATCAGAAAACATACTTTCTATAAAGAAATACGTGAAAATCAAGCAATTTATAAAATACTTTGAATCATCGGTCAATCATCCAATACACATTGCTTCTGATTACAGTGCTTCTTCCACTTTTGTTTGGTCCACCGCCAGCCAATATTTTGTTACATTAGTTTTATTATCAATCACTAGTTTTATTATCATTACCGTTATTCTTACAGACGTTTTTTCAAGCTCTGTTTGTTCACTGTTTTGATTCATTTTGGCAACTTCTTTGAATTTTTAAGTTATTTATTCCTTTCAAGAATATAGCTCACAGTTCGAAAGAATATTAACAAGCGGTCATTACTGATAATTCATAACCATACCAAACTATCCTTATAGCAGGTTTCATGTAAATTAACAGTGATATTTCTATGTGTAATTAGGTTGAAGCATAGATAATAACTACTTTGTCTGTTGCACAGATACTATTTCTAATCGCAACATAACATTGAACATCGATTGATTCATTGGTGGTTTCTGGTATTCAATCAGACCGATATTGCTGTGTCACTGATTCCCTCTTTCTGATTCATTCATTTATGTCATGAAACTGTGGTAATGGAAAAATCTAGTGATCCAAAGTGAAAGATGCATGAGTAGATATATATTTGGGGATACATATTTTCCCGATAATTTTTTAAAATGCTTCTTTGCGAAGTTAACATTGTTGTTTAGATTTCAGAGACTTTCACTATGAGCAGCATTGAAATAGAGAATGGAACTCAGAAAACGCAAAAGTCTTCTTCATCTGATAAACGATTGAGGGTGCAAATTACAGAAGGAGATCTGGTGTGTTTTTATCGTTTTTAAATTGAAGCTCTTTTTTTTTTTTGCTTATTTGGTTTTAATTATAAAAGTGTAACTTAATCACTGCTCGATAGCTCAATATAGCAGGGAGGAGGGTGGCCCATATTATTAATAAATATTTAAATATTATTGTTAATAAATATGTGGAATATCATCAATTTATCTCGTAAATTTCTGGCAAACCAGTTTGATTTTGCCATATATCTGCGGTTAAAAATCAGATAGGTCGGAAGAAGAGATTTAATTTGTTCAAATAGATTTAGTTAAATTTTTGATAAAGTGAGGAAAAGATAGCTATCAATTTTTGCAGCTTTGTGTCAATCATTGTGGTTTCTATGGCACACCACAATGGAAGGGAAGATGCTCGAAATGTTGGCGAGCTTATCAAATGGAGGAGAAGAAAGCACAGTATTATATCAAAAATAGGTTTGCAATAATTTTTCGAAAAATTTTAGTTTCCTTATCTGGAACTTTTTGCAGTAGTTCAAAATTATATGCAAGCGTAAAACAGGTCGAAAAACATTTAAATTACGCTAACGTTAAGAAGATGCGAAAGAAATTCAAAAGAATATATAGGATAATTAATATCAGTTCGGATAGAACACTTTTGGTAAAGTTAAGGAAAAACTTTTTCTAAATGTTTTACGCTTTGCCTAGGTGTTTTGGACTATAATCTTAAAAGAATTAGTAGAATCAAATGCCAGCGTTTGTTATTACCGTAATGAACTGCTTCCCTGATTGTCATGTCTGTCTGATCGAATGTTTCTATTGGTAAGAGGTATAATCTGCGTATAGAGCGGCTATTATCTGCCTGTCATTTTTGCTTTTGTTTATGTTTGCAAATATGCTCGTTTGCTCTGACATAATGACATCGAAATATGAAAAATATTCATTATTAAATATCAGTATTGGTCTCTATATTTTTTGAAGAAATAATTCCTGAATATTTTTAAATTCCAAGATGTAAAGTTTCAGAGAGATATTATTTTTCGTATTTTATCATGTGATAATTGTGCAAAGCGATTAATTCTGTTAAGCACGCAAGAATTCTTTTATTTTAAGTTTTTTAAATTATCGGAAATTTTCAACATCTTGTGCTTACTAAAGATTGAAACTAAGAACTTTCTTGTCTATTCGATTTTTTCAAGTTAAATCCATGTTTATTTATTTATAGAGAACTTTTAAGTTTCGAAAAATTCGAAGGGCGTCGGAAGCTATCAACAGAGAATCGCTCACTTACGCTGAAGTCGATTCTTCGAAAATCATCATCAATAGCTGCTAATTCAAACTCTTCACAGGGTTTGTTACTTTTTCATCCTTTTTTCGAATTAATTTTTACGAGATTACGGAAAAGCAATGTTTATTTCAGAAACGGTATCTATGGGAGCTCCATCACAGTCTGCTTTGCCATCTCCTGTCACGCCAATAAGGTATTTTATACTTTTCTTTGATAATATTTTGTGTTTATATAGATTTTTGATCATATTTATTTCCTACATAATTGCTTCTCTTATTTTATTTCAAAACGTGAAACTTTGAATTTGAAACTTCAATATTTTCTTCGTGATTTTTCTTCATTATTTAAAAATTGCTTGATAATGGTAAAGACTTTATTAATTTAAAAGCTAGTAAAATTCAAATTTCTCATGATTTTCTTTCTATATAAAAAAAGTAAATTTTAAATTTTCATGGTTTTCTTTCTTTTTACATATTACTGAAGAGATAATTGACTTTTACTACAACCTTAATTTATTGAATAATTAACTTCCAGGCATCGTTTTAGTGAAGAAAGCAACTTTGCTTGTGATCGTTTTCACGAGTTTCTTCAAAGTAATCTTCCGCAAGCAATTGCTCATGAGATAGCTCAGCAAACACATCATGCTATTGATAGAATTCTAGAAGTTAGTTTTGCTTTTTGCTTACATCAGAAATAATAGGTTCTGGTACTCATTAGATTCCTCACTTGATTTAAGAGTTTATAATTATTCAATAGGAATATTTCAATTTTCAAAATAAAACTTTTAAAATAACAGAATATAAAGGGTTTTCTTATTCGCGTTATCTTATGATCTATTTTCTATCATAATTTCTTAAAATTTCGTCACTTAGGTTAATATTTATTTGAAATTAAACAACTTATTTGAATTCCAGCAACAAAACGTTAATATGGATGATCTCTCTGGCATGGTACAACATTTCTATCAGGTGCTTGCAGATAAAATACGTCATAGCCCTATTATGAATGGTGATTGTTTCGATTTTCAATAACATTAATTTTGGAAATGTTGACTTGAAATTTGGAACGTTTCATGAATTGCTACATATTTTACATCAGTATACCATATTTCAGTTAAATTTCAGATTCAGTGGTTAATGTAAGCGTTGAAGAGATAATGGCAGAAGTAGAGCAGTATATATGTGTAAGAACCTATGGCACATTATTCTGCGCTAGGCATGTACCCTTGCTTTTTCTAAAAATTTTCATATTTAAAATTTTCAGATTTGTTTTATTATAAAATCTTTTATGAACATCAGAGTTAATTCTTTAATGGTAGAGTGAAAAAATTGTTGGAAATTTTGTAGTATGTTCTTTCACAGTTGTCTTTACACTTTTAAATATTTAAATTCGAATATTTTTCTAGAGCTGACGAAGAAATTGCAGATCTATCTTTGCAAGATAGAATACGGTCATTGAATTGGGTTACATCGGGTTTTCTGGAAACTACGCTTGATTTTAGTCAAGAATCGGTAAATTACATCACTTGACATATTTGTCGTTGATTAATAAACGTTGCGCCTGGAAGGTTTTTCACTTGATAGGTTCGTGACAAATTGGATGAAGCAGTAACTGAGATTATTGATATGAACAGCCATCGAGGAGCAGCGGAGAAATTGCAGTGTTTGGTTCGTTGCTCGAAAATGATCTTCGAGGCGCTGAAGGAAAGCCGCTCAGGTAATTTTCCTAATATTGATTGATATCAGTGCAATTGAAACTTTTTGGAATTTTTGTAACATTGTAATCTATTAGTCAATGATAGCAATTACGCAAGAGTATATTTTTAGGTATCAACCACTGCTATAACATTTAATAAAGAATCACCGTAGACATGAAACAAATTAATTAGAAAAAAAGTCAATTACTAATTCTTTAAAACTGATTTTTAAATACAACTTTTCCGACATTTTCGTTAGGTCTTTGATACCTTTTCATGCCTTAAATGGTATGTGATTCATTTTTTCCCAGAGTTATAGATTTTTTGTTTATAGGTGCTCCAGCGAGGGCGGATGAATATTTACCAGTATTGATTTTCGTGATTTTGAAAGGAAATCCACCATTGATTCAATCAAATGTCAAATTTGTTAGTCGATTTGCTCTGCCTACCAGGATCTTGAGCGGTGAATCAGGTTTTCTGCTTTTCATTCTTAACTTTGTGAGTAATAAAATGCCAACTTAAGATCAGAATTTTACTTAATAATTCTTATTTTGTAAATTAGTCAAAAATGCACGAGGTTGAATATACTATGTTGTTATTTAATATGTGGGAATTTATTTGCTTTGTAGAATTGATGAGATTATAAATAGCGCAATTTGATATAATTCCGTTAATGATTTTTCGGTATTATGTATTTCTGATTTTTGCTTTTTAGGTTATTATTTCACGAATGTGAGTTGTGCACTACAGTTTGTGCAAAACATGAATGCCGAAAGCTTGAAAATGCCGAAGGAAGAGTTTGAAGCCTACACTTCAGGACATCAAGTGCCGCCATTAAATGCAATGAATATGGGATGTAACCAGGTATTACATGCTTGCATATTCGAGAAAAATAAAATGGAACATTTGAATGATTATCACTTCAGAATCTTGTTTACCGATCAAGATTTAAAAAATTTGAACGTATTATATCTTTGTCTGTTCTGATAATTATATCACATAGATAATTTTGTTCAGTCAATCCGAACTATGGAATATTCTTTGGTACAGGTACGACAACTACTGGACAAACAAAGGAACCTAAAGGAACTGATGAATGAGCTTGAATTACGTGTGAAAAGGTAACGGTAATCATTTTCATTCGCAATTATAGATAACTATATCAGAATTTCTCAATTTTATATGTGATTAAAATAATGTCTAGAATCCTCCAGCAAAAGATGAGACTTGAAGGTCTCATCTTTTGCTGTTATGATTAAATTTTGACAAAATGTTATTGTATTACAGGAAACAGATGCATTATCGGCAGAAATAAATGAAATTCTCAATTCATATCCATTGGAAGAATTGAAGCATTTAACGGAACAGATTAACACTGAGGAAGCGAAATTATTGGAATCTTTTTCAGTATCATCGTTCACATTACTGAATAATGTCTCGCAGTCTTCTCGAGAGCTTGATTTTATTGATGACAATAGTGCAGATAGTGTAGAGTTTGATGACTATGAAAGAATGTTATTAGATCTCAATCACCATCCGTCCAAGATTTAATTTAACATTTCTATTCTCTCTATTTCGCCACATAAAGTTAGAAGCAAGAACAGTATCAACTATTTGATGAAAGATAACGAAATTGAGATGATTATTTTACTTTTTATTTTAGTTTTGCTGTGGATTTATTTCTGACTAAAAAATCTGATCATATAAATAGAACAAATAAAGATTGAAATTAAGGCTGAATTTGCGTCCTGAAATTGAAGTATTAATAAACAGTTTTTTTCTTATTTCTTACTATATGTGTAGGCTTTGTTTTCTCAGAAAATTTCGTCTAAATTTCCATTTAGACGAAATTTTTTTCTTTAACATTTCTATTCTCTCGGTTTCGCCACATAAAGTTTATTAGAATGATTAGTAGTTGAGGTCATGAATATTCAGTTCTGTGTTTGTTTACATAACATTATTCTTCACCGAAAATTGTACCATTTCGAAATGTTTTAATCTTAAAGAATACTGAAACAACATTTCAAGCCGAGATATTTCAACTGATAGCTTTTCCTACTATTAAAAGTGCGGCTGACTTTCTGTCCATATAAATCATTTCCAATAAGTTTTTTAGATTCATTTCTTCGAGCATTGAAGTAATTCTATTTTGAAGTGCTTGTTGCAATTAGTATTGATTCCTGTTGTTTTCACTTCATTCTCGATGCTTTGAAATTTTTATCCCTAGATTTCTCGTGCCATTGAGAAACTGGAAAATTGAAAGCAGAACAAAATCTGAATAGGAATAAAGGATATAGTTGTGATTACTGATTTTGAACTTTATTTTGATCTAAATTCGTTAGAAAAATTGCAGTAATGATGCAAAATTCTACTTGCACTCTCAGTTATAAAGTTATTTTGATGGATTTAATTGAAACAATGAAAGCTGACTGAAAGATCATTTTCAAAATGATTTTGAAAAGATGGGATGGAATTTCAATTCTAGGCAAAGAAAATGTAACAGTAAGTGTGACAGATTATGCGGTGACAGAATTTACCGATGATTAAATGATAGCGAAAAACAAAGGTAAACAGTGGTGGGAAATGTCATCATTGTATCTTAATTATAATAAGTATTGAAAAACTGTTTGGATGAGATAAATAGATATGATGGATTGAAATTCACACGGTTTTTCTAAAAAAGCCTTGAAAGAAACTTATCAATTGGCACGGAATTCGTAAGATCAACTTATTGTTGCTTTGCCGTCATCAGCAATACCACACACACTAGTATGAATAGCAACTATATCTGTCGGAATTTCAACTTCAACTCTCGATTTATTGGTCCTGGAAGTTCGTAACGACCACCAATTTCTATCTTTCATTCTAAGCTTTTCGTCTTTCATTCTAAGCTTTTCATTGTCTCTTTGACATTTTAGAATATTAAAGAATAACAGGGGTAAGATTTCGAAAAAGTAACCTAAAAGTTTTAGCTTGAGAATGACTTTTTCTTAAATGCTTACAACGCAGCAGAATTTGATTGAATTAATTTTAAAGTTAAACGAATGAATGCAATGTAATTGATTGTTGGTGAAAATGTTCGCAGAAATAAAATTTTACTAATTCCAAGTATTACGGTAAGACCTTCGATTATTGTTTATCTTATGATAAAAGTATTGCTTATCTTATGGTACTTATTCTTGCTGATGCAACCATATTATAAAGTGAAGAATATCGGAATTGCAAAGAATAGCATACATTATAATTTTTGTTTTAATTTTATCATTTTACTTAGAACAATATTGAGAAGAGAGAGGAGAATAATGAATCATCGTTTAAATAACGTTGTCAAATGGAACATGAATCAGACATCAAGAATCTTCTGTTTCAATTTTCAATATTCGCTTTGAATCTTACTGAAATATGGCAGACAGGATGGAGCATATTATTACTGTCGCATATTTTATATCGATAATAAAACTATCAAGAATTAAGCTTATATTGTTTAAATAATAACCATTTCATTTAGTTATTAGCTACACTGTAAGCAATAATATCTTAATTATTAATTAATGAAAATGAAACTTTTTTTTAATATAAGGATGATTCATCATCCAGGAAAGCTTATTCACAGGATACTTAATTATCTCGAATAACACTATATCATATACAAAACATCGCGAGATAAATAAAGAAACACCTACGATTACATAATAAAAATAGACGTTCCAGAACATACACTGATTCGATTAATCTATCATTCGATGTTCCTTGAGCTACTTGAACTGCTTTTGTTTGAATCTAATTAATGGTACAAGGAAGCGGAATATCTGCATTATTTTGACAGCTTTGAACTTTTTCCTTAAAATATGTTTTCTTTTCTGATCTTAGAATAGACAGAAATGAGAAATAAAGATATAATACAACTTATATTGAGACTGTTAATGTAAACAAATAGAAATAACAAAGGGATACTTTTTACCCGTTACCATGAATAATGAATATAACTAAGATGATGAATTATCGGGCCTATATGATGATACAACCTTCTGATTATCAGGTAATGGTTGTACTTCCGCTGTCACTTTATTCGAATTTTGCCCCATTATTTTATCCATCATTCTCGTCTAAATTAAGTTTTCTTTAAATATAAAAACAAAAGCAAAGTTTTTAAATTCCTAGCTACATAAAAGTTATGCAAAATAAATGAATATTGACATATAAAATTAATTTATATGCAAAGAGCTCTTTTGAATAAATATGTTCATAAACTTTGTTTCTTCACCTGTAATAGTCTACATTAATGATAAATTAATCTTTTCGGTGCCTACATCTCTCATGATCTTAATAAATATTTGTTTTGATCATTCTCTATGTTGTCATAATTTGATATAATTAAAAATTAAGTTCAAACCAACAAAAATTGAGTCTTATGGTCAAATGTTATTGATTGAAAACACTGAACATTTCTTTGAATGTCAGAATTCTAAACAAATCTAACTATATGAGAAAAAACGAACTTTGACGGAAAATTTGATGAAGATAGCAACGACAATAAGCAAAACACCAGCACAGATTGGAATAATACAAAGAAATGTAAATGCCTTTTTCATAATCAGAAGCTTTTTGTGGAGGAATTCTAACGAACCATTACCAATTTCCACTAATTGATATTCTGCAAACAGCGGCACTATCGTACTTCGCATTCTTGAAAGATCCGTACTAAAATGATCCATAGGTAAAATTATTTATTGCCATTAAATAAATGGAAGCTAATAAAAATAACTCTCAATATAAATCTTAATATATTTATGATCAAGTACAATGATATCTTTGCTCCTAATTATCTCAGGTACTTTCATCAGTACCCGAATTATGAGCCTCATCGATCCCGTTTTCAAGGATATATAACTTATCAAGGTCATTCATATATCTGGGAAATGCAAATTTCAACTGTTTCAAATTCTACAGCATGATAGATTGATTGGTGATGCATGTAAAAATATGTTTAAACCATCAATAGAAATCTTGCTGAAAGTATATTCTACCTGGAATTAAAATTGAATAATAATGGCTTATTTCATATTTCAAAAAATCAGTACATATATATTTCATGTGTGTGAGATATATATGTACCTGGTAAGTGCTGGTAAAAAATTAATTTCGAATGTGAGATAAATTTATTACGCAGTGAAGTCATGAGTGTTGATTCCTTGACCTTTCCACACAGCAATGTTAATCTGAGATCGTATATAAATACGAAGAAGAGTTCCAGTTTGCTAAAAAAAAAAGTTTATTAAGAGCTTAGAGTTAAAAATAGAAATGACAGCAAAGAAAATTTTTCATAACAGTTTGCAAAAAAAGTAAATGAAATTCTCATAATCAGTTTCAGTAATACTAAGAGTAATCAGATAATCAATATTGACCGGTTCAATATCTATGATAATACTATCATGTTCCACCGAGCTTTCATTGAGACCAATAACTGATTCCTTTATTCTTTTATCAGCGTATAAAAAATTAGGAAAGGAAAAGAGAATAGGTGGTGTGCCTGAAAATGATGATGAAAATTACTCGAGAAAACAAAACAGAATTCCAAAAAAATTTAACGAAAATTCAAATATAATCTATCCGCATTTATCATAGCTCATATCTCAATCTTATGATGTCATTTGATCTTCTTTTTAATTCGATATCCTAGTTGAAGGGCGAGAAATTTCAATTTTTTCTGTTAAATTCATATATTGGATCTATACCATTGTAGCAATGACTGAGATCTAAGAGCCCTTTGGGAAGACATTTCTCGTCATCTGAGAAGAATATCCTTTCATCATTATGACAAAATCCTTCATTACCAGGTACCGCCGGATCCAGCAAATCTTCCTTCACAATGAAACGATATGCCGGTATGTTCCTATAGTCTAAAGCCTCCGCAAATGTTAAATGTATTGATCTGAAATAAGTTAAAAAAGATATTTTAAAAATCTTAGTTTTATTAGTTAGCCTATAAATCTAATTTAACTCGCTATTCAGAAAGTAATTTTTATACATAACATATTGAAATATTGAATTCAACTATAAAAATGAATAATCAATAAGTCAAAAAAAAATTTCTATAAAATATGATATTATTCCATTCTTTTCTTCATACTTTAACTTGTTCTATCCTTTGTTCTTCTTTATATCGAAATACATGGAAAGGTTAATTGATAATTTAATAATAGTTATCGAATAAATTAACACTGCTAGCAATGCACCTGCAAAGGTCCGGAGCAAACACATAAATTATATCAGTTTTTTTGATAAATGGTTTATAAAGTTCACCAATTGTACCATTAATTTCTCTGAAAATTTATTCATTACTGCGAACAAAATTTAGTTTCTAAAAATCATAATTTACAGAGAACTGTAATCCGCTGCAAAATCGTCAAAACTTTCAACTGTCAAAAAGTAATTACCTGGCTTTTTTGCTATTCCACCAGCTATCAGGAAGTAAATTTAGTCCGTTCCAGCTCAATATTTCTCCAGCTATTACACTACCATCATTACTGCCAGTGGTTACTTCGACAACTTTCTGAATTCCATTCTTCTAAAATTAAATGTTTCTTGAGTAATTAATTAGCTAAAAATAGATATAAATAACCGATTATGTTTTAAATGAATGGAAAATTTGTGTCAATTTCTTATTTATCTAATTATTGGAACTGGATGATACTCAGGAGTTCAAAATAAAATTTATATAACTTTGAAATATTTCTCTTCCAACTTTATAAAATATCACATCCAAAACAATAAAAATAATTGATTAAATAAAAAAATTTAAACAATAGGAAATAATAAATAATTTGGATATTTTTTTCACACAATGCTGTGTCAATTTTTATTTCGCTATCTTAAAATTTTTATTTTTAACCGTTCATTGAAACCTTAAATAATTAATACTTACATGCATCAAGTAACCAATTTTTTCCGGCACATTTAATGATTTGCACATTATGTCCACAAGTGGTATTGCACATACCTTAAAGAACATACATATAAATTGAACATGCAAAATTTAATACAGCATGAGCAGCGCAATGACAAATCAAAAATGATATACTCAATTTAATTTTTTTCTTCAATTAATAAATCGAAACTATTTAAAGATTTTATAAACTAACATTTGCAAGATATGGATCTTCATACCCATTAAATAAAGTATCGTTTACAGAAATTTTCAAAAATGGTTGCTGTGAAATAAGAGAGACTTTTGCAATAGATGTAACCGGATTCGAAGCCATTTCAACAAATTTCTGGAAAGATTCGAAGTCATCGCTTTTTGAAATCTTAAAAAGCATTTTATTATTTTTTATGCAAAAAGATCAAAACCTGAAACACAATATTTGGTATCCAAATTTTCCGAAGTAGTGAACATTCTGCACAGGAAGCGTTCTTATCAAAAGTGAAACTTTGGACATTCTGATATTTGACAGAACCATTGCCAAAACCAAGAATGTTTTTCCTATATGTACTCTGTATACATATGGGCCTATTTCGACCATCTCTGGCTTATTTCCATCTAAAATCTGCAAAATAAGCTTAGTGAAACACTGAATCTGCGAAATGTTTTTTAAATTGGCTTTCAACTAAGTCATTTATTTGACTTATTTTATTTAAAATTGCCTGGTTATCTGCTTGAATGACTTTCAATTTGTTTAAAACTATTTAACATATTCAATTATTTGCCATATAATCTATAGGGATCTTTACTCTTGATACTTAATAAAGTGAATGATAAGAACAGTATATTATTTAATCGAACCACATTTTAAAAAATTGAGGATTTTTGACATATAAGAATTAAATGGTTGTAAGTACGTTACTTGTTGTAGAAATGAAAACCTGATGTGGATTTTTCACTGAATAAACGAAAATCTCGGAACTGAGCTTATAATCAGGATTTTCCCAAAAATGATATAATTCATTGTCTCGCGCAATAATCTTCTGCTACAAAATAAATTTTGAGGTCAAATTTGAATTTTAGAGTTAATTTATAAATTCAAATATGTAGAAGCACTTGTTTTTATTTCTTATAAAATGAATCCTTAATTCTTAATGTTTCGCTCGATTGATCAGAGACTTCGGTGTCGTTAAAAATTCATTCGGAAAAATTCCATTATTATAACCTGACGTATCTTGGTATTGATGAGATGTGGTACCAAAAAAATCATCAAAGAACCGAAGAGTATTAGTATGACTCCAGCAACAAAAAGCGACACTCGAACAATGTGACAGATCAATGTCACCTTTCTTAATTTGCATTTCTTTCCTTCAGCCGTCATTTTTCACGTTTATGGATAATATATCTGAATAAATAACAAAATGAATATTAATTAAATTTTGATAACTTTTTGGTGCACTGATTCGAGTATGAAATGCTGAAGAGAATGCAATCATTTCATATTTTATTGAGCCAGATGACCTTTTTGAAATATTAGATGAACATTTTCTCTCAGGCATCCAAGAAAATGTTAGAAACACCCTGAAATACATTCTTTAAAGTAGAAATTTTGTAGAATGTCATTGCTTTTAAGATTTATATATTCAGAATGCATCCTAATTTCTTGCATTATAAGAAATATGATTACCACCATGTCATTTTAAAATACTTTTGATTAAGATATTGAAATCCTAAAACTAAGGCAAATTTGAAAAATAGTTTGAAGTGGAACAAATAGTAGTTCTTATTTCATTAGTAATAATAACAACAAAACGTATTTGAATAAAATACTTATCACATCTTGGCATTCAATACGGGCGATGTTGATTACTAATAATATAGTCAAATTATACATTTCTGATAAATGATATATCAGAAAATCGATGCGGATTTTATTAAAAGTTGAAACTCAAAAATTTTAGGATCATAGGCTTATCTTGTGTATTCTTCGTATAATTTTCAAAATTATAAATTTAAATAAATAATTTGACCGTCTATTTTTCGGTCTACCTTTTTATTTGTTAATGAAAAGTTTCTATGCTATCTGAAAAACAAAGAGATTGTGTTACAAGATAATTATCTAAAATTTCCATGCTGATGATTATCTTTCTATTTTTACAGAACTGATTATTTTTCATCTCATGTCTAAATTTGTGCATCAGAAAAAGATAAATAAATTTTTAAATAAAGTCAAGAATGCAGAGAAAAAATTGAAATTTTTAAAATTAATCCATGTTAATCGATTCGACACCAATCCAGTAAAGACTCTGCAAATCCTGATTGTTGTTACAATAAGATTAACGGCTAATATCTCTCTGCAGCATTTATGATACTAGGGATGGATTTTATCCAAACGTCTTCTGAAACATTACACATTAGCCTGTTAGTCGCTTCTTTGGATTGCCTGATCTTCGTAGCCAACATTTAATGATATCTTTGCGATATTCTTAAAGCTTCCGAAACATATTTGACCGAGCTTCAAAAGTAAATTTGTTAATTATATCAAAGAATTTCAATAATACTTACAGAATAGTTAATTTTTGTATATGTCAACATACCTCCGAAAAATTCTCGGGAAAGATTTGAAAAAAGTTTGAATTTCTAAATCTTGAAAGCATCACACATCACTGAATTGAAAATCAGTTTAGACCTAATTAAATTAAACAGTAACAAATCACTTCGAGAAAAAAGCAAATAAAGTTATTAACCATCCTTATTCAAAATTCCATAAATTCCGAGGACAATATATATTATAATTATTTATTGCTTTTCATGCAGTTTAGTCTAATATCACTGATTTCAAAAATTGGGTGAGTTGTTAACAAATTTTCGTATTCCTATCAGTGATTCATAACAATTAACAAATGTATCATATTCAAACATGCTTGAATGGAAATAAGCGTGAACAAATTCTTCAAAACAATTAGATAAATTTACATCGAAAAAATAAATAATTTTGGTAATATATTTGCGATATGGAAATTAACAAAAATAAGCTTTGATGTTTCATCGATGGCAATTAAACAGAACAATATGTAGAGGAAGAGAGCATATAATGGTATACCAGTTTGTATATATAAAGGATGTCAAGAGAGGTGGTGACACACCAGTAGTAATAACATTTTCATGTCAACCGGTTCTTTCAACAGAATCTGATAGTATCATAAACTACTGAACAAATATCATGTTTTTAACTTTAATCTTAATCTCGGCGAAAGCAACTATCAGAATATTTCAACCTAGTAGCGTATCAATTTCACAGATGGATAATAATCAGAACATTCACCATGAATTCAATATTTGAATTAAATTTATTCAATAAATACTTAAGACTAGTAAATTTAACTGTTCGATGAATTTAATGATTCTTTTTCTCTTGTCTTTCTATTCTCTGTTCGTCTTATTACGAAGAAAAAGATTTTCAATGCTACTCAATGATTAATTTATCGGTTTGTGAATGCTTAAAAGCAAACTTTTTCGATAGTATTGAATCAAAACTTTTCTGGTTTTGTTCTCAGAAGTAAATGTGCATTTTCTAAATTAATTTGATAAAGGAAGTGTAATTTTACAGAAATTCCCAAAAGTTCAATGTTATTTTCGGCAACATGCTTAATTTATAGAGAAATTTTTGCCAAAAAAATCTGTAATTATAAAGCGTTAGTAATATAACAGCGATTTTGATGAAACAGCTAAAATCATTTAAAAGAGTTTGATTTTTTTATTCATAAAGTTAAATTTTCCTGTCTGAATAATTTGACTTCCAATTTTTCTCCAGTGGTTTTCATACCTGTGCATCATTTAATGACTTGCAAGCTTTGTAAGTAAACATGTTTCATTAAAATTTTAGAGTAAATTCCGAATTTCATTTTTTCCTTTTTGAAATGTTCTAATAGAAACATTTCAAAATTTCTGTTATACTGAACAATACATGGGAGCTGTTTTCGAATTATAAAAAGTTAAAGTTTAGTAAAAATATTGAAATTGACCGACGCATCATCCGATAGTAAGCTTGCCCTAATCTAAAAAAAATTTTTTTGAAAATAAAGGAAACTAGCAAGAAAGATTGGATTGAAATTTTGTTCATATACATGAAAAATAAATTGATTGATTTTGCGAAGTTGTCAAAGATGATAATTGGAGGATACTGTGCTTTATTGACATGATAATTTCAAGAAATCAATGGAAAGTCGCCAAAAAACCAGATCAGTGATGATTAATCGAAATTTCAAACATTAAGAAGAAAATCAAGTTTTAACTATTTTCTCACTCAACATATTCGCTGCCATCAAAACATTACTAATTTTTTCTTCATAATGATGATATCAAACATTATAAATTCAAAATTATACAATTTATAAAGTTAATTTAAAAATAAAATAAAAAGTCACAGCTGCTTGAAGTTATTTCTTAATGAATCTGTATTAAACTGAATTCAACAATCATTTTTAGTTCTGTTTTCGATAAAAATTAAGAATAGTTGAGTTCTTTTGAATTTTTAAAGCATGTAGATTCCTGAATTCAACACATTGTGATTCCAAAAGTAATGCAATCTGCAGACTATCAAAAAGCGGAAAAGTACGCAATAAGATTAAGAAGAAGCTAACGATGAGACTAGGATTAAAATCATTAAATTACTTTGTCAGTGATATTATATCAATTTTATTGATAATTTATAAATCGAATAATTTAAGTCAAAAGTTGAACTTTTTTGAAATCTCACTACCAAATTTTGAATTTAAAATTCCTGCATTATCATCATCGACGTCTCATGGAATGCAAAATTTTTCACATTATATATCCTAAATTCCATTTTATATAGTTCAGTTTGGTGTCTCACAATATTCGTTAGCTTTCACAACTGGGAGCAGATTCGAAGGAAGACATTTCATTTCAAGAGAACAGAAACTGAAAGCACCTCGCCCAATTCCTTTATTAACTTTTAAACTTGTCTGAGAAATACGCAGAGTGTTAAAAATCAGTAGAAGAAACGGATAGAATTTTCACGGCAATACTATGAAACTTGTAGATGGATAATAAAAGGAGTTAATGAAAAGTGCATTATGAAAGAGGAGAGTAAGATTAGAGATTAGAGATAGTACTGAAAATTTGGAGAAGAAAAGAATTATTCGGTGGGAGAGAAAGTATTACATTGGGGAATTAGCAAATCGGTAGAAAATAATACTTCAAAGCAATGAAAGTGATTAAGGGTAAAAGAAGTGTACGTAGTGTTTAAAGAGAGCTTAGGATTAGTGAGGATAGTTATATGAAAAATATTGTGGAAGATTGAGGGATTGACGAAATTATCACTGTCGATCTATGAATAAGAGTAAAACTATGTAGAGCGAGTGAGAGTACAATTGAACCTAGAGATGATGGTTATCTTTTTTACTGGATGATTATTGTCCGTCATGGAGTCGGGAGAATTTCAGTGTATCTGTTCTATTCCTGATGCGTGAGATGGTTGGACATGAGAATCTCGATTATTTTAGTTTATTCTAAATGTTGCTGGCTGTTTAGATAACACAATGAGTGCTACATAGCGCGGCCCTTCTGAGGCATTCTGCTAAACTTGTTGGTCAGCAAATTTTAAAAAACAAATATCGGGCGGTAAGTTTTTAAAATGTATCAGTTCAGTAGCATTTTGCCATATCAATCGTGCATGAATGTCTGAGGGATGTGCTATATGCGTTTTCAATGGAATGTTCTTCTGCTGTGTTTACCTGTATTGCAGAATTACTATAATCCTTCCTTATTTTACATTTTTCAGCTTTTACTCTTGCAATTATTTCAAATTTTAGCCTTTAATAGTTCGACATGCAATTTGGTAAGGCATTAGCAGAAGTGAAAAAGCGATGGGTTATTATATCGGTGGCATTATATTATCATTCGTTTTCTTTGTTTTAAAGAATACGAATGGCGTGTGTAACTTCGTTTTTAGTATGGAAGGTGAATGTGGCCTTGATCGAGTAAGTCTATTTTGGAATCTTTTATTTTTCAACTTTTAACTTCATGAAGATAAACATTCCATCAATCTCACTAATGTAGTTGTTTTCATCGCCAATTTAGTATTATATTTCCAGTGTGTCAGCTCCCTTTAGCTAGCAAATTTCATCCTGAATACTCAGTATTCAATGACTTCGCTCAATAAATTAAATATTGTGAATCCATTAAACATATTTAAGATAGGTTTATTGATTGATGACATTAAGATTATGATTTATAACTGATATCGGTTCATCTTTAACCTCTCACTCAAGTATCAAGTGTCTGTTGTTTATAATAAAATATTTTATAGAGGGAGCATGAGATTATGGTATTCCTTGCTATTATCATATTTTATAAAAATCGGAAAGCAGCAAATTGGATGCACTGTCTCGCGAATATGTTCTTGTTCTGCAAATTGGCCAATATTTTCCTATTTTTGCGAGCCGACTTTATTGCTGGTATTATCTATATTTGTATTTGTTTGGGTGAGTTTATTTTGCGTTCGATTTCCATACAAGTAAATGTTTAATATCAAAGTCTGTTTAAATCAGTCGATTATAAAACCATCATTCTCTTTTATCTGAATGAATTTTGTAAAACTGTTGGAAATTATTTGATTACTCACCCCATCACGATCTTCAACGGATCAAGGAAGAGGTTAATAGAATATGAAGAGTACTTCGTGAAAGAGAGTGATTATCAAACTACGTTTATATAATTTTTGTATGAACTTGTCTACATTACTATTATTACTTCATTACCGTACTTGCAGTACATTCCGTTTTCTATCCAGAACCAGCCTGTGCAGAATCAGAGAGTACGGTTATTTATAATAACGCAGAATTATATGTAAGTTTAGATAATATTTTTTCATATATTGTGCAATTTTTTCGATGAAAAATAATTTTTAGGAAGAAATTCAACGGAATACCAAAATGACTTGGTTAATTTATTTTACACCTCTTGGTCGCCAAATTGCAAACATGTTTCTCCTGTTTTTGCCGAATTAAGTGACAGGTATATAATTCCCTTCTTTTTGCATTTTGAAGATGTGTTAGAATTTTGTATTTAATTAGCAAAAATATCATTATGATTTTTTGAGCGTAGCTATTATAAAAAAAAGTATCATAGATACTTTTTTAAGGTTTCATTGCCGAATCTCAGATTTGCTAAATTAGATGTAGGAAAATGGTCACAAGAAGCGAACAGATTTCGTATTAATGTACATCCGACCAGTAAACAATTACCGACGGTATATTTCAGTTACTTTAGCTATTTAATTTCAAATTTTTATATTTTCCTCTCGAAAATTTTTTCACTTTTTCTACAGATTTCGTTGTTTAAAGAAGGTAAGGAAATACAGCGACGACCTGCAGTACATAATCGACGCGCTCTGCCTTTTGTTTTCACTAAAGTAAGATGAGTTTTTGAAGTCCAAATGAAATTCATCTTAACAAATTTGTTTATAGTTGGGAAATTTTTATATTTTGATAATATCTACCGTTGTTGTTAACATTCTTTTAACTGAAATTTGTAAATTTATGTTTTAGGAGAATTGCATTCTTGCATTTGATCTCATCAATTTGTATGAGGAATGCAGATTAAGAATGACAAAGCATGATAAAGAACAGCTTAAGAATGAACAGCCAAAGAAAAAAGTGAAATTAATTACATAGTATTTAGAATTATATACATAGAGCTTTAAATGATTAAATTTATTCTTCCGTTAATCATATTTTTGAAAAAAAGGTATGTTTGTCGATGTTGAGATTTATTTGGTTCCAGTCAGATACAATGAAATTATGGGAAATGCTATGATTTAGTATTTATTAATACGTTGTTAATTACATGTGTGTAGCGAAAATCGTTACAATCTAAAAATGTGTTTTGATTAAATTACTGGTCAACTTGTTTTCGAATTCACTGCAAGATACACACTTTTGCAATGGAATGAATGACAGATTAGAGAACAACTTAGGATTAAAGTTAAGGGATATTAGATCAAAAGATTGTGCAAAAATTTTTCTGTAAAAGAGAAAAAACTTTTACCAGTTTTTTTGTAAGTAGTTCGAACTATAAAATTTCAAAAAGTATAAGAAAAATGGTAGTATTTAATAAAAGCAGAAATTTCTGTTTATTTCATCAATGAGGTTTAAACTTCATTTCCTTTGTTTCGTCTTAGTGGGCGATTATAAATCACAGATTATAAAAACAACAATAAAAGAAGACGAAGGACTATATCAAGATACAAAATAAGGGATAAGAGTGAACTAACTACATTGGTATATTCAATTGGGGTTTGTTAATAGATTATGTCAATCGCTCTTTAGTTATATCGTATGTTTAATCCCTTGCGGATTAAGTATTACATAATATGCATCTTGTGCCTCGTGCGTATTTCAGGATCTGCTCTGATTGCTTTACTGTTTATGAGTTGAGATGAACAATTCTTATCATACCATCTAAAAGTATAATTTTTCATCTGTTTCAATTGTAGATAGTGTTTTAATAGTAATATCCTTTATGTGTAACAAAAATTTCATGGTTTGACGATTCTCATTTTCTAAAATGCTTCAATTTATTAAAGGGAGCGAAAAAAATGAAAGAAGGAATTTTTGTACCCATGAGGCTCATTTGTATTTTCTTCTCTTTAATATAATAAATTTTGCTTATGGAACTCTGACAAACCTTTTTTTCATGCAAAAGATGTTCGATCATTACCATTATAATATAAATTCTTAATTGCTGCTTATAATTGCAGAATGGACCCTTGAAATACTTGGTATTATGAAACGGTGAACGATGGTCATCCGTTTAAATGAATGAGACCTCTTCAATTGGGACAATTCTTTCCCGGAAGTTTGATATGATGTGCTTGAATAAATGCAACGTTGACTCAACCTTTCATATCAACATTTTTGATTAAATTTTCTATTATATTATTGCTCGAGCTTATCATTTATTTTATTTACAAATAAAATTACTTTTACAGCCTGTACATTCCCAAGCATGAAAGATTTACTCTCATATTATTATACTATGTGAGAATTTCGGACCAAGTTCTGGATTTTAGCTCTCTTTAGGACCTCTTATTAATTTCTCCATTCGATTGCATTTCTATTGAAAAATAAGGGAGGTAAAAGGTTTTTGCTCGTCGAATAAATTATAGCTTCAAATAAATTAAATTGAAAATTACCAGATTATTAAAATTTCGCCAATTATCAATAATATAGTGAAAAGTATAATTTTCAAAAGAGCAAAATGTTGAGCTATATTCAAGATATCATTCAATACTGGACAAAAACATTTCTTTCTTATGATTGCTTTGTTTTATTTTTCGTACCAATCATATGTCCACTTTCGCATTCTAAATTTTTCGATTGTTAAATAGCAATTTATTTAAGATTGAATTTGATTGCTTTAATTTAAAATCTTTCATAAATCTAAAAATGCGGATAGTCAGTATTCGCATTTGTAATTTTCCATGAATATGCCATCTATTTTTAAGTGATACAATACACTGCTGTAAATTCGAATTGAACTGCAATTTAGTGGTTTGTTGGTGTTTTAAAACAATCGAGTCTTTGAAAGTTCTGTATCTCGAAATTAATCGAGAATTAAAAGTATGAAATACTGTAATAGCTAGACCACATACATCCTGTTGTAACTATCCTATGAATACCTTAATCCATCTCTTCCTCTCCTCTACTTACAATGTAAACATGAGAAGCAGCAGTAATGTATAAAATTGCATGACCAGCAAACAAATTATAATATTCATCAAATTAGTTTATTGCTCAATTGGTGAGACGACTCATTTTCCTCTTCGCAAATGTGCCAATTATTAGAGAAGTAATTAATTAACTAAACAAGGATGGTAAGTGAGTAAACGAGCCAATGAGTAATAAAATGATTCGCTAAATGATTAAATAAATTTTCCTTTTTAGCAATATTTTTAATAGTAATATCTAACTTCAGAATTTTGATGTTCCAGTATTGAATGATATCTTGAATATATGTTTTTAGGATAAACGATAAAAGAGCTAATTATTATAATTTCCAGCTATATGTACCTACTTATATGTTTATCTTTATATCATGTAGTCACAATTAACCTTTTAATGTAAATAATTTTAATGCAAGCAACTCTTACTTCAAATAGTTAACTCATTAGTCAATGAGTTAAATTTTGCTTTCTCCCTGAACATATATATATACTTATATAAAATTCTGTATGTATATTTTTTCTGAAAAACAATCAATTTGGCATTTCTATAAAATTCATGATCTATTCATAAATTTTACATTTTTCTAACATTTGCAAAGCAATCGTTATATCTGATAATGTTATTCATTGAAAACCACCTGCACAATTCAAACTTTGCAAGGTCAATTATTAATCTTCTCATCAGTTTAACGATTTTTAGCAAATTTTATTGACCAATTCTCAGGAATAATATTTCCTTTTGTATTTTAAATACATGGATTTACGACCATTATTAAGATACATCGTAGCTTTGTTTTTCTGCGATTTTATAAAATTTCAGTTAATTTTTATTTTTAAATTTTTATGATATAATTTACGCCAATGTTATTTATTACTTTATTTTTTGAACTGTATTTTGGAAAGCAAAAATCTGAGAAGTTTGACATTCTTTTGATATTGGCAAAAACGGAAATGTTTAACGTTATGCTCGTTACTTTCATTTTCAGTGCGGTGATCCATCAATCGGAAAGATATTTCCATTTTTCTTCATGTCGCAACGATACTTCCCGAAAAATAGAAAACAAATGCGAGTGAGAAAACGAAGAGAACGAAATGTTTTGTTTTACGAGCTGAAACGTAAAGCAGCAAATGAACGAGAACGAAAACGAATGTACAGGTAAAAATTTTTCCGGTCGTCAGAATACTATCTGCTTGCTAAGATTTTGAAAGCATTATAATATTCAATAAATATTTGAGTTGATTTATTGAATGAAAAATGTTTTTCAATTCAACAAATTCATTCCAGTAAGATGAATTACAGCATCAATGAAGCTTTTGAAAAATTGCGTCGCCTTCTGCCATGGTTGTCACGTGATCGGAAAATAAGCAAAGCTTCTACGTTACGAGAAGCCATTCGGTACATCAAACAACTAAGTCAATTATTGAATGGCGAACAGCTTGATCCAGAAAATACGTCTGCAATTGCAGTTAAATCTGGAATTAAGCAGTCATCATTGGTTGTACCAAATTCGGATAGTATATTACTCATAAGTATTTCCAACCAATTAATTCTTATAATTATATACTTCTTGACTTGATCCATTGGATATTGAAGTAAAATAAACTTTTCGGATTTTCAGATTGAAATTTTAAGTTTTCTTTGACTTTTTAAAGAAAATTAGACGTTTAATATTTTCATAATTTTCATAGTCTGATGGCACCAATCATTTCCTATTTAAATATGTCTGAATAAATTTTTTTAAGCCTTTATCTGACTTAAGATTAAAAAGCTACTAATATAATACTATTAAGAATTATTAAATCTGAATTTTTTCTCGTGTTTAAAGAAATGCAATTATGCTAACAATATGATTGCATTTTGCTAGGACTTTGAATATCAAATTTTTTGTACTTAATATTAAAATTTCAGGTCGATTATCTATGAAATTTGTTGAACTATCGTGCAGTAAAATGCCAGATGATTACGACAGCATAACTAGAACTGAACATGGCACATTACAAGGCAGATGTAGCAAAATATGGATACCCAGTACTTGTGAAGGCATGATGAATTTCGAGAATTATGAATGTTTCCATCATTGACATTTACTACCATTCAATGAAGAATGATATGATTTAAAGGTTCAAAAATTCCACTTAGTGTATTTAGTTCGATGATGGTGCAAATCTTCTCATATCCTCAGCGATAAGCCAGTCAATTGAACGAAACAATTGCCACAAAAAAAATGAAATTCAAATTAAAAGCAATTATATCGTGTAGTAATATCATGATGCTAATTTTTATTAATTACTTTAATTGTTAATTCTATTTCTGTACTTGTCAGTGAATTACGGGTTATATATATATATATATATATATATATATATATATATATATATATATATCGTAAACTAAAATATAACGACATATATATATTTATAATATGCTAATATAATCTTTATCTTCGACTGACACTTAATTATAATTCTTATAAGTCGCATGTATATTTTTCAGCTTTTTCAACTATTATTCAATCATTAAAATTCTAATGCAAATGCTAAAATTATGCGTAAATTTGACAACAAAAAAGATAAACCTAAAAATCTATCCAATTTTTCCAGACAATCGTAAATCGGAGATGTAGCATTTTTTTAACTCAAGCTATTTCAAATTTTTGAATTATCAAAGGAATGAAGCAGTCAAATTCTAGACAGAGCAGAAGAAACAGTTGGAAATATATTATATATTTAGCAATTAGAGAAATCGAAGAGTTGAAAAACCCTTACAAAGATTTTCGGGAACTCATTATCCAATGTATGTGTACCCTAGGTGAGAATAGTAATTTCTGAGAAATGAAGCTTAAAATTTTTTAGATAAACTTTTTCTTAAACGTTGAAATATTAAATGTCTAAATAAAGTAGTCAGACAAATAACTCATATACATATCACACGCATACATTTTGAGTAAATTAAATAAAATTTATAAGTACAACTTAAAGGTCTTTTATTTTTATTTTTTGAAAACTAAAATTTTTAGATTTCAAAAAAAAATAAGACAAATCTCAAATGATTATACGATCCGAAGACAAATTAATATAAGAAACATAAAATAAGCCTATTTGCCAGATCAAAAGAATGTGACGAAATTCAGATAATTTATTTAACCAAAATTAAGAGGATTTAGCAACATTTATATAAAATACTAAACTGTAAAGCATTCGCACATTGTTTCGTCCTTAATCTTAATCCCGTGACTTGGGCTAGATATTGGTTTCATGTAAAAAGGCCAACACCTGACTTAATGACTTCTGCCTTGATTGTAATTTCTGGTAATCAATTCAGACTCTCTTAAAGTACACAAAATAATTTCTGTAAGTTCAACTTGTTCTATGAAACATTATTAAAACTTTTCTATTACTAAATTCAACTTTTTCTGGTATGGAAATTTATAATCGTTGAATTTTTCTGAAATATAAAATATTCTCGTGATGTTTGCATTTGTTTTTGTGAAATGAGTAATTGTGGATAATTTTTATGCATGGGCAATAAAGTTTCAGGCAGAAGAGAGAGATACAAGAAGAAAGAAATGTAAAGATGATAATAACAAAATCTTCTTAACAAATATTATACATGTATTGAGATGATCGTTTTGTTGAAAATGAGAAGGCATTATTTTTTTTTCATTTCACAAGATTTTAATTGTATTCTCACTGCGCTTTATTTCTTACTCGAATGATATGATGACGACAATATTGTATCTCTTGCTTGTAGTATTGTTCGCCTCACCTGATACAGATCCATTTTGAATGCTTCTTTTCAAATGATTATAATGATGAGTAATGATAATAATAACAATAATAATGATGATGATGATTTAAAGAGGTGCAAATAATGATGTTATTAACAACGATTATTACAACAACAGTGGATGATATTTTCAATTAAAATTTACAATTTTAAGTATTTTTAGAACTATTCCTTGGTTGCTATCCATTATCTAATCGAAATTTATCAATCCTTGCGATTTCAGATATGTGAAAATATGAAATTCATACTGCAAAATTGTACAGTTACAGGATGAGTTCGCTTCATAAATTTAATTCTAATGACAAGCAAACTTCCAAAATGCAAAAAGTTGCTTTATTATTCGTGTAATTCGCAATTTTGTCCGAAATTTTAATGGAAATGATTGCACCATTATTTCCAGTGATTTCTGCGTTTATTGTAAATTGCAATCTTCTTAAATAATTCTGAAATAATTTTGTAAAAAGAATTTTGGGATAATTATCAAATCTTGACTGAGAAAAGATCTGTATGAAGAAAGGAATGATTGCAAATTTAATCATCGTTTTAATAGATTGAAATAAAAATGGATGTATTTTTAGAGCAAATAACCAGTGCAAATGGTAATATTGTGAGTATAATACGATCTTGGTTGGATATTGATCGTGTCTCAGCTCGACCTTCATGTAGTACAGGCTGGGCAGTGTATTGAAACATATCGGCTTCATTATATACATTACTGTTGTAAATTACCCATTAAAAATTAAAGTTGTGTATTGGAGAAAATACTTCATTATTTGCATTCCATTTCATTTCATGAGCAGTTAAAGCAATATAATGACAGTTTGCATCGTTTGAATGGAATTTAAATTTAAAAACTAAATAAACTTGTTGATAAGCTATCCAGTATTTTAATCTTAGATTTATCAAACTTCATGCTAGTATAAAAAGTATTCAACTTCCTTGTTTTTTCATTTAAAAATTATTTCTCTAATGATTACAATATTATTAACAATTACTAAACACTAAACGCTATTCATCGAAATTATGGAAATGGAAAATATCCGAAATGTTTTTCCAAAAGACCAAAGATTTTCGGACATATTTAATGTCAATAAGAGCGCTTTTATATTTCATTCATTATTATTACTTTAATATTTGCTTCAGAATTGATCCAAGCACTGGTCTGAGATATCGAACTTATTTATGCAACAACTAAAATTATTGCAACATAGACTGCCATCCACAATTGCCAATCTTCACTATTGATGCAGTTACATGTTAGCATGTTTTGAATTTGCTACTTCATATGAACGCATTTCTTGCTTACTCTTTAACTAAAGATGATTTAAATGTTAAAAGTTTTTAAAATAAATAAACTTTGCTAGGAGTAAAATGCACTTATGCTAAACACAGACAATTTAAAGCTTAATACTAATAAGATAAATGATGTTTCATTATCATAATCGAATGAAATTTAATTACCTTAAGTTTGAAATCCTAGCAACTCGTGCAGACGTATTGAAATGTTTTAAATGTAATGATTTTGAAACAGATTGCTATAGTAATACATATAAAATTAACAATGATGGGTACTGCTTCTTTCGTAATTTTTTCAAGATGAAATTTTGACTTTAGACCTTAATGATGATGCTAAGACTTTTCTAAATTGCTGATATCGAGCGAAATTTCAGTTTTTCGGTAATTTGAATATTAAGATAACATTACTGTTCATCATCCGTGTTTTAATTATTTTGCTCAATAAGCTAAAAACTTTGTTTAACTAAGGAGATGGACTGACTAAATTGAAACACGAAAAATCTAGAAATTGCTATAATAATTTCAAAAATTGGTCTACATGACTTCGTTATGCGTGTAATATTCAAATAGGACTATAGAATTTCTCAACATCTCAGTTAATGGAATACGAAGTTTGCATTACAATGTATTGAAGTCCCTTCTGCAAAAATATCGAGTGATAACAATATCACTGAAATTAATAAATGCGTCATTAGGTAAATTTATCAAAATTTGATGATTCGAAAATGGCAAACGAGCTACTGCAATAGATTTTGAATTCTTATCATTACTTTGTTAAAAACGAATGTAAAGATGTTGTAAAGATGTCCGGGTTATTCAAAAATTATAATAATGAAATGAATATCAGGTCAATATCTTATAGGGATAAAAACTGAGGCATATAATAATAGATGATTCGTTTTGAAATAGTGTAAATCAAAATTTCAAATCTAAATTGTTTCTTTAATTTTTAGCACCGATATACTTGGAAATCATTTCTATACAATGATCTATAACAAAAGCAATTTATGTAACGCTAACTGCAATTTGATTCCAAACGTTACACCGATATCTATCTTACTTCGTTCGTTTCGTCTTCTTCGAAATATTCTAATGAAGCAATTTTTTTTTTTACTGCATTTTCTCAATTTTTGTAGATTTCATATTTAATTACGTAAATGATGATAATTGAAATCCCTAATTTTAAAAGATGATAATTGAAATCCCTGATTTTAATTCACTTGGATAGGCTATCTTGTTATGGCAATAGAAGACATAATAAATATAATCATCGTAATAGTATAGCATTATTAATGATACTTATAATTAAAAAAATTGTTGAAATAAATGGAAGACTTGAAAAGAACACTATTTGAAACGGATGTCTTTGAATAAAATATAATCTATTTCAACTTAAATATTTTTTAAGGAGCAACTTAAATGTAAAAGCAATGGCCCTTTTTGTCCATTAGCAATATCAGCTCAAAATATTAAAAGAGCTGTGAAAAACCTCAATACAAATAAATAATCAATTACAGTTGTTGTCCTACCATACCTCTTGATATGTACATAATAATACATCGTCTTCTGAAATAGTATATTTAAATGATGCTTAATTATACTAATTTCCAACTCTGCTCGAAAGAGATTGGTATAAAAAGAACGATGTATGTGATGTGAAATTAAAAATCGCCTTTGATTCTTTAATCGTTGGATGAAATCAAAAACTTTGCCCAGTTATGTAAATAAATGATATATAAAAGAACTACTAAATAAAAAGATGCAGCTTCTGTTTGAGCTTCTAATACGAAGAAAATAAGGATGAAATATGATTCTGCATGCTAAAAATTCATTAATTTTAATCAAAATCTAACTCTTATAATTCTATTTATTTTAATAGAATTTGCACTAATATATCAAATATTTTCAATCATATCATTATCAACAAGGTAGAAGAGTATAAAAGAGAATTTCGGAAAAAAAACGTTTTTATAAATACCACCAATAACAAAACTATAAAACTAAATTAAGCAGAATTTCAAACTAATTTCATGAAAATTTTGGTATACAAGGGAAGTAAACTAGTGTAGGTTTGGAGATGATCTTAAAAATAAGCAATGTCGAAGAATGTCTCCGAAAGTGAATTCTTTGAGACATAATTGAAAAAATCACAAATGCAGTCATTATCATTACAGAAATGTTTCTAATTTCGGAGTTTACGAATCGTAAGGTAAAGAATATAAACTTTGTTGCCAGTTATTTCTAATTAAGTTCATCTTTCTTGTTGTATCAATTTAACGATCGCTTATAGTATGCTGCTGAGAATTTGAATGATATTGCAAATGTATGACTGACACACACACACACACACACACACACACACACATACACACACACACACACATACACACACACACACACACACACACACACACACAGAAATTCATTAGCGAATGTAATAAGATTTCTACATTTCTCTCTCCTCCGATCAAATGATAAAAGTTCTAATGTAGAACAGCGATACAGAAGAATAATCAATATTTATAACACATTTCCATTTCAGTGGAAAATGGTTGTCATGATATGAAATATTTCCCATTTCTAGTGATGTTGTGAAAAATACCCGAGATATATAATACTGGTAGGTTATCTCATCGTCCTATCAACGAGATAATCAGCAGATATTGTCAACAGTACCGATACATTTTAGATTTTTTAATAATAATTTCACGAAATACTATGGTTCAATATTGAGCAATAAAAAAATAACAGAAACTCGGCAGAAATTTATTTTATGATTGGATATGCAACATTCATTGTTCTGATGAAAAAATCATTTATTTATGTTTAATTCATAAAATGTAAGCATATTTTATTTCTTTTTGTTAATTAAAAAATAATGCATAAAAATTAAACTATTCAATAAGAATCTCAATCCCAGTTTCAACCTCGGTGGCCCAACGGATGATAACCGCCATGATGTGGATAATGGTTGAATTCTTGATGATGCCACGGGAAGTGTCCAAGATATTGATGGTGCTGATGCCATGGACCATTCCAGCCATCATCCCACAAACCAGACGCTGTCACCGATGCTGTCAACGGAGTTAATAGTAATATTGTGACAAATCTCGACGACACCATCACTGCAATATAGTTTTATTGTCATTTCATCGTCGAATGATTAAAAAGATTGATCAGATAATTATCGATTAGATAATTAAATTTCAATATGAAAGGATAAGAAATGGAAAAGCTTACTGAATGCTTGTAAAAGAGGCCTTCTGTTTAACGTTTCTATGAGAAAGTTCAGAAAAGTGATGCTTAAATAGCAAACATTGAAGCAGGCTTGGAATATAGGTCGGCAGGAAGAGAAGTTTTTTAAAATTTATAGATCATATATTATTTATTTTTGCAACTTTAGAAATCACATATTATTTATTCTTTGTAGCTCATTGTCACATCACAATTCTCTTTTCCTCAATATCATTAGCCTGTGACCCCATTTCGGACATATAAAAAATGCGAGTGAAGAATCTAGTTTTATTTTCTGCATTTAATAATTAATCTCAGGAAAAAAGCGGTTTAACTGTGTAGACATCTGAGCTTCATAATTGCTTAAGAATATATTTCAACTCGTTTTAATCATGAATTGTGAACAACGAATCACACTTTATTCATTTTTCCTCATTTATTCAGTGAGGATTTTTAGTTTAATATCATAGATCTATTTGTTGCTATCATATAGTGAAATCGGGCGAAATATTTCATGCATTCTTTTTAATCATGTTTAAAAAAAACAAGAAACAAGTGAGGATTCAACAAGATTACTGCTTTGGTTAGAAAAAATTTCTTTTCATCTAAAGAATTTCATCAATTGTGAATTTCATCAGTCTTTTATACAGGTACCATCGAATTTTGCTGATACTTAGAGTCGAAGAATATTCACTAGCATAAGAAATTTTGCATACTACGAAATAATTTTTCATAATTTATATGAAAATAGTTAATATAATTTCAACATCAGTTTAACGCATGTACAGTAATCAAAGAAAGAAAAATTATTTTGAGGAAGGCTTGAAGTGAATAGAAAACCAATAATTATAATTATAAATGGTCGAAAGCCGGTAAGCCTACTGATTCTGGCCTAAAATCTTCCAGACTTTTAGCACTTCCAGGATTTGGTCCTTTCCCTCATTAGGTACCTGTACGTAACTCAAATCAGGTACCATGACAACGTTCATGCCAGCACGAATAGCGGCCAAAACACCATTCGAGCATCTTCGAAAACCAGTACATTGCTGGGAGAAACCGGTGGATTTCGGAATCTCTGCATTGTTACAAGATATGCTTCCGCTGATGGTTTTCCTTCTTCGATTTCTGGATCACTACCACATTTTACCTGGAAAATGATTATGATGATTACTAATGGATAAAAAGTTAAGCACTTAAACTGGAATGCAAACCTAAATTTTATATTCTTGGAAAAATTTTGATTATGTGTCAATAAAAAAGAGAAGATAATTTCTCCTATTATCTTCACCCAACAACATATGCCGAATGAAGAATGTTACTGTTGCATTGCCTCTAAATTATTTTTGCTTTTATAAACATTTTTTATGTTCATATTAAAAATACGGACTAGGAAAAATTTTTTATCCATCATCTAGTTTTTTCATCCAGAAAACTAGAAGTGAAAAAAGTTTGCTCCACAACGGAGTAAAAACTATCGAAGCCGGAACAAATGCTTTTAAATCGAAAAATCTTTTGAGAAAAAATTATTTTTGTAATAAATATATTGTTAACGTTAAATTTAGAACTAATAAAATCGGATTTTTCGAAAGCTGATAAAATGCATTACACGAAGTAATACATTCAGAAGCTGATGGAATGTATTAGACGAAGTAAATAGCATACCTGTACAGGTATCAAATCGGTGAGATCTTTATGATTCATTGTTTTAAATTTGAAAGAATGATTGCTAGATCCAGAACATATCGCCATTGGAATATTGTGATCATGAAAATGTTGCACCAACCGTAGTGCTCCGGGCATTTTTGGACAGTGTGGCAACTTCTCGAAGAGTACTGGGCGGTAAAGCTTATCGTATTCTTTTACACTCACTTTGTCTGCTAAGCCAATCTTTAAAATTCAGAATAAAGAACGGACTGAATAATACACGACAATATGAAGCAGTTGATTCGAGATCCCGGGCATCTTTGGATAGTGTGGCAACTTCTCGAAGAGTACTGGACGGCAAAGCTTATTATATTCCTTTACACTCACTTTGTTTGCTATGAGAAATTCAACAACCCGTCCTAACCAATCAGGTTTTGAAAATTGAAGTTTCTAAAGTAAAGGTTTCTGATTCCAAATTGTTTTGGAACTAAAATCTCATCACATTTATTGGAATGAAAAAGAAAAAGAACCTTATCGAGTAATATTTTAATGGCAACGTCATGCTTCATACCCATTGTAAATGATTTGAGGCCGAGCGTAAATTTCTTCCCGTACTGCTCCATAGCAAAAGTATGAGTTTCCGTGTAACTTGGTTCTGTATCAATGAGCAACCCATCCAAATCAAATATAACATGAGTAATCTTTAGAGTTTTCTTTCCTGGCATATCTCTATTTTCAGATTTTTGCATATGTTCGTCATAAGTTTTCATTCTATTTAATATAGAAATACCTGAAATTTTCTCAAAACTTTAAAACGACGCTTCCACAGGTTCTAAAATCATTCAAAAAGAATACCCATATAGGGTTTAAGCTTTCAAAACAGTCAGAAGACTAGTAAAAGGATCAAATAAATGATCGTTTTTAACCAGGAGTAAAATAAGAAACACATAGTGAAATTATCATTTCAAATACTTCATTATTCAAAGCCATGTCAATTCTTCGAAAGAGAATTGAAAAAGTGAAGAAGTGACAATACTAACATAGTACCACATAATGTTTCCTTAATGAGGAAGTTTTCTCTCAAATATTTAAAGTTAGTTTACCTAACAGAATATTACTTTCATTTCTCAGGAATAATTTCTCATGGATATATCTTACTTCTCTAATTTTTCAAAAAATATATCAAAAAAATTATATATGCATGTACATGCGTCTTTTGCATAAATATCGCTGATATTGGAGTGTCTAAAATTATTTTGGATCACTTGATAAATAATAGATATAGGTCATTGTCTGATGTGCCGCTGCTGAACAAACAATCGCTTCTAATATTTTATATATCAGATTGATTCTCATTAAAAACAATTAAAAATGTATCGCCCTGACGAATGCCATAAGTCTCAAAGCAACTTTTTCAACGCTTGATATTTAGCAGTAAGCTTTTCTCTCCAACTGAAGTTGTACCTAATATTTTAAGCAACAATCAGGCTTTTCCTTTGTTTAGAATCCTTGTTTTGTTTTTCTCATACAATAATCATTTGTCACACAATATATATTTTAAAGCAATCAAATACTATAATATCATTCAACGAGCATTCGTATCATACTTTCTTCATATAAACACAATAAAACAATGTAAAGGATATTGTCCAAGATGTAATTTCACCGAAGCTAAATATGAGAAACAAATAAATTTGAAAATTTTTTGTTCAGATTAAAAATTCCATGTTCCGATAATATAACTATTTCGCAAGAGAATTTTTTGAATGTCCAAATTTAGATAATTACGTGATCAGTAATTATCAACTTAAAGATATATGAATAAATTTGGTATAGCGACAGAAATACTTCAAGTCACTCCGTCAGATAATTGTTTGATTAACAAAGAATTTCCAATTTCATATGAAAGAACAAAAATTTGATGCTCTGAAATGATGAAAAAGTCGGTGATTAACGCTTATATGTTCCGAAATTTCACCAGAAAATTGAACCTGATGGGAGTTCAATTGGAATATCAGGCAATTATTTAGCAACTGGGTGTAAAATCTTAAAGATCAAAAATCACTAAAAGTTATTGATTTTGATGGTAATATAATATTCCTTGCATTCGGTATAGAATGACTTTGTGAACAAATGATGATACATGCGAAAATAAGAGAATGTATCAGGATTCTATCAATTCGGAAATGGATAGACAATTCAAAAATACCCTATAAAAAAACTCTTATCTCCTGAAATAAAGGTATTAGCGATGATATTAATAATTTTTAAAAGAATATTGTGAAATAAAATTGAACATACAATTATATGTTATTGCACTTCACTTCTACAGTAATATATGAAAGACCGAAAAGGACAGGTGATTAAGCTGATCTTTACAGATATATATCGGAATATAAGGCTGGAAAGCTAAAATCTGAATAATGAATGCAAATAACGGACTACAGAGAAAAGAGAATAAAATATCAGCATAGTCGAATGAAATCGATTATTGCTTCTTGTTTAACTCTTTTGTTTGCAAAAAAATGACAACTTTATGCGGAAACATTTGTCAATAATATTCAACCACCTGCTCAGTATTTTAACTCTAACACTACTATCACATCACTTATATCACTTGTTTATCATAGTATGGAGCAATTAAACACGCAGTCAGAAACAAAATATATTCCAGAAAACAACGAAATAAAACAAAAACAATGCACTCTTTTAAAATATTATCGAAATAACAAAAGCATCTGCTTATTCGCTTACATTTCATAGTGCCATCTCTTTAATCGACAAAAATGGAAACACAAAACTTTGTTTTATTTTCTCTCCTCCACTTCTTCTCTTCATACTCATTATTTCTTTCACACTCTCTTTAGGTGTATCCTTTGGAATCAATAATTGTCCTACTTTCTATCTTTTACCTTATTCAGAAGTAATTTATATATATATATATATATATATATATATATATATATCCACTGCTGTTTCTTGGTCTTCGAACTGTGATTCTTGTTGTGTTAAATTGCCCTCCGAACTGTTGTTCCTGTCGAATTACGTCGAACTGCTGCTATCGAAGAACTGCCTTGAATAGCTATCAAATTGAGCTTGAATTATAATCGAGCAACTGCTCCTGAGTCACCGTCGATAACATTACTGAAATATTCCATTCAATTAATCAATTTGTTGACTTCATAATTAGCAATGAGAGAATTCAATTAATCAATTTTCTTCTCGCCGATGATAATTTAATACATAATTAACTCAATAAACAGCTTACACGTTAGTATCCAACAAAAACTCTCCAAATATATTACTCTCTTTATTTATGTTTGTTGCTTTATTAGTTATCAACTTATTAAATGACATATTAATCAATTTCCTAACGGAACAATTCACTTCATCTTTCGTAGATTTCTTTATCAATAAAGCAATCACCGGACGTCCTGTACACTTCATTTAACACAACAATCTCTTTTTATAACATTTTCTACCATACAATAATCACTTTGCCAAAATCGAAATTAAAATCAAGAATGGAATCATCGAAATTGAAAAGCTATAGACCATTCAAGATGCTCTTATGATACCAGCTTCAGTACTCTATAATAGGAAGGCTATTGAAATTTGTTGAGTGATTCTGCTATTTATAGAGTCGTGCATCATGTTCCAGAACAGAAAAAAGAAGAGGATTTCATATATTTATATAAGAAATTTATCTAGTATGAACCAGCTTCTCACACACTCAGCACTAATGTTAAAATACTTGTTAAGTACTCTGTAATATCTGATGACCGACAACGTTTTTAGAAAAAATGTTCCTGAGTCAAAATTATTCTATCATCTTTGTATTTAAAATCAATTTCCTATCAGTACTTCGGAAAACATCACGATGAATATTATCATGACTTCACACTATATCTGAGAAATATGCATTCCTTGCTGCTTTTATCTCGGCTAAGTGATCCGCTTATAACTTTATTTGTATACATTTTCATTGTTAGCATTTCTTAGAAGCCTATAGTAACACACTTTTTTCCGTAGAAACTTCAATGTCTTTTACATATTGGTCCTTAATGTAAACTTTGAACAATTTCTTATGTAATTCAAGATCAAGACAATTCCGATAGTTAACATTTTTTCATCATTAAAAATAACTTCATTTGAAATAAAAAGAATGATAATTATAATCATTTATTTTTTCAGAATTTCGAAAAATTAGACTGCATAATTTATGTACTAAATATCATGAAAATGCTATACAAAATGACGTTAAAGTTCAACTATCCAGCGAGGCTATCGTTTAACGCCAAAAGGTTACAAAATATAGGAATTTTATTCATGATTGACGATTGTATCATGATTTTACCACCGTATTAGCAAATACAATGGCTTGTATTTCATGTTTTGATAAAAATATAATGGATAAATTCATTATTTATAAGCATACATAAAACAATAGAGCAAATCAAACTGAAAAATAGCAATAAGATTAATTCTCTTTATTTGCTTTGTCATGTATATATGAAACAAATACAATCATCAATTTCTTTACAGCCCTAAACCTCCCTAACCATATCATTCTCGTGCAATTCTTCCAAAACAACTGCAGAATTTAGAGAATATAATGGATGCAATTTATTGGAACTAGTTTGTCAAGAAAAAAAAACGAAAAAAGCTGGTTTTTCAATGCTATTTAACAAAAAGTATGTCATTGTGAGGCTATTTCGTTAGTTATCACTTTGTTCAAAAATTCGTTTGCTTTCTATGTCTTTTTAGTGCCTCTCAAAACTTGCTATTCAACATCCTAATCTTCATTTTCTTCAGTCAATGTGGGTGGCAAAAATCGCGATCCGGCCAGAGTTCTTCAAAAATTTCCTTTGCCTGAAAAAAATTGTTAAAAATAATGTTTAAAATGAATTTCAACAACTTAAACAGAAATAAGGCCAATATTAAATAGTATATTTGAAGATAAATTTAGAGAAAAATTTGATTTCTCGCTTCAAGACATAAAATGCATTGATACTAATAAGTTTGGAATAGAATCACCTCGTAAATAATTTGGGCATAATTTAAATGTCCATCAACATTTCGAACAATTCGCATATTTTTCGGCAAATTATGGGAAATTATTGATGGTGAAACCAAATCAAAATACAGAGACCACAAAATCCGAGGCTTCATTCCTTCTGTAAAAATTGTGTTTCCAATCTTTGGAAACGGATAATTTTTCGAATTTATAATTGGGATACAGTCATTACTATTTTAAATTCGAAGTAAGGTAAAGGAACTTAAACTATAGTAGTTAGATTGAGGATGTGAAAAATTTCTATTTAAATGGGTTCTAAATATTGAGGAAGTTCTATATACTATCCTAAAAACAAATGCTATCGGTTACCATTAACATCAACGAATTTAGCTGCCCACTAAATTCAAATTATGAACTGTTTTACTTTTTTAAACTAAATTATAAAATTATAAAATCAGAATATAAAAATGACTAAAAAAATCAGTGCAAGTAAGAAAATAGTTACCATTGCTTGTAACACTGAAAAATGAATCAATGATAGGATTTAAGACAGTGCTGGCAACGCCATCACTTCGTGCGGTTATATGAGTAACATCTAAAAACATTCTTATTTGTATCTAATTTTGAAAAAATAAAATTGAACAGTAGTTTAAAATAATAAACAAGAGATTCCACCAAGTGAATTAGTGAAGCACAGATTAGTGGAAAAAAAAGAATATTTTTAATTTTAGCTGAACTGGAACTATTAAAAGCATATGGCTTGCTTTTTATTTTTCGAATTTAAACATCTCAAAACTTTGCAAAAAAGGAGGAGGCTGCATTTGCAATGAAACATTTACAATCGAAGAAATCATTGTAGAACTAACATTTCCTTTTGGTGCTACACAACCTTCATATCCAACTTCCAGTAAATATGGAAATATATCGCTTTTCAGATTGACAAGATTTAATAAACTAATCTGAAAAAGTTGAATTAAAATTCTAATCTGAAAATCGTAGTGATAATAGAAATCAAACAAATATCAAATTTGGTTCTAATATCAACAGCTGCAAAATATCTTGGTAGCTACAATGAATGTAAGTATTTGAAAAAGTTTCTTCAAAAGTCATAGATTACGTGTTCTTTTTCAAGGTCCGGGAGAAGAGAACGATCTGAGATCAGAATAGCTCGATTCAATCGCGTTTGAAATGAGGTGCTTATATGCTGCTGTGGCACATATGCCCCATTTATGATTATGTGATTACATTTGATTCGTTGGCCCTCTGTCACTATCGCTACTATCCTGAAAATCATCAGCATTAAAATTTCAGAACTAATGATTAATATATTGAACATTAATATGTTCATTTATTCATAATTTAACGAAGTATTGAAATCATCAAAAAAAATTAAGATCTCAAAATTATCTATTAACAGTATTAACTTTTCATTAGAAACGATAAAACCGTCAACCGAACGATTCAAACAATAAATTCCACCAAAAACAGCACAAAGTCGACTAAAGCATTGAGGCAGTTCTCCGCTACCATATAATGTCCACAAAAACGGTGAATCACCAAAACGCCCAACAGATTCCATAAATTGCCAAATTGCCTCCAGACCTTTTATTTTTCAATAAGTTGGAATTGGCCTTATGTGATATGATGCAGCAAGTTAAATAATTTTAGTAATTTTAACATACAATTTATAATAATAATAATTTATTTATAAAAAGTTTCAAAGTTTCAATTATTTCACACGAAAAATGAAATAATTGAAATTTTCGATTCAAAATATAAAATATTTTGGCAACTCGAAAATTAATCTTGTCAGAAAGCGATCGATCTAGTGATAAAATTTACATATGATTTTTTTAAGCACAAAATTTTACAAACATAGGCAAACTTATCTCTTTAGTCTTAGCTGATGGATGCAAGATAGCTAAAGTATCAGTGAATATACTTTTCACATGACCCACGATGCCAAAAGATTCCATGAAAACATCAAATGGCTTCTCCGCATATTCTCGAAAGAAATGCAAATTTAATAATATTAAAATTTAAAATGTAATATTTAGAATAATTATTGAAACACTAATTGTTTCTCAAAAATAATTTGAGGCACTAATGTTTTCTTTAAAATCAACACCGCAAAGATTAAAACAAAATAGGTCCCACAAACCACAAAAATTTCGATGTTTTGAAACTTAATTTCTCTTGTTAATTTATCAAAATGTTTACCTTTCCAATCATCAGTTTCATTAGGATTTTTCCTCCATTCAATACATTTTTGGAGAAATCTCATCACCCGTCGTTTGTCTTGCATTCTGAATATAAATCCAATTTCTTCTTCCAATTCTTCTTTAAAATGAAAAAAGCATTTTTTCTAAATGAATACCCTTCCTTACCAACAAAACATGTATTGATAAAAACAGCGAATTTGCATGTTGCTTCTAAATAATGGGAATACAGTTGATGGACATAATTTTTCGACAAGTAGTAATCATAACATGACTAGACATCATTAATGCTATAAAAATACATTATTTGCACTCGGTAAGATCTCCAACAATAAAACATCTTAGATTTTAAAATCATTTTTAGGATAAAAATGAAGATTCAAACAACTTGAGCAAACATTTAAAAATAACGCAAAACGAACGAAATAGCATCACTTCGGAATATTTCTCCCGAGAACATGGAACGACTTCAAACGGTGTTGGACTCTTATTTGATGAATAGCTCAGAAATCGATCAACACACTTAAATTCGCAGTACTTGGCAACACCCGAATCACATAACAACTTTACCATGAGACCTCTACTCAACAATACCTGAAATATGGCATATACATCGCCAAATTATTCGACAATAAATTTATCAAATTTATATGACAAGTAATTGTATAGTGGTATTTAAATTCAAAAACTTTTCACGTCGTTTATAGTATCAGTTAAAGAGAAGAGTTAATTCTAGTTCAAATACATGCAGCCATATCTGGTGTTCGATCAAGTCCAGTACTGAAAAAATAAATAACACGATTCTTTCATTCCAATGGCAACAGCCATCCATTCCAGCAAAAAAAAGTGATAGCCTAACAACAAAAAAAACCTTAGGTAAAGGTCCAAACTGAATTTTCGCCACTGCGAATCGATATCCTGCAAACGTGAAGCTATTGCAGCATCCAGTTCTTGAGCACCGTCAATATGGCTAAAATTGCAGACAGATAAATACGTACGTGCACCATTATTGCTTCGAAGACAGACATAAAGGATGTATTTATTATTTTTGATTTCTATTTTTTCGGCATCTAAAAGAAGTCATTATGGAAGACTTACTTCTGGAGATAGTTTTGATGGACATTCTCAACAAAAGATTGGCACGTAGCCGGTAAAAACTTTTCATTATCGTGCAAAAAGATTCCGAACTGATTTGAGCTCTATTATCACTCTTGCTATTTCTCGTTATCCAATGCTGAATTGTCCGTAAATTGAATGAGGCCCATAAATCACCATAATAATCGTTCCTTGCATAAAAAAGTTGTATGTTTTTATTTCAGGAATTTTCAACTGTAACAAATATCGAAAAATCAAATCTTGGCTGACACATCTGCCGATCTCCAGATAACTTACCTGTCTAACTGTAAAACACTAAGACCGGAACAGGCACAAGCGGCTGCAATAATACATTCTGGAAGTCCGGTGCCCAAAACGATCACATCAAAATCTTCGGGCAATTTATCATTCATTGACCTCACTTGCTTCTGAACGCCTACAATAACTGCATATTCCGAAAATCTCAATAACTGAATTTAATCGTTAGCGAATTACGGAAAGTCAGTCCAGTCTACCAAACGCAGTCTTTATAAACTTACAACATTTAAACTTGGACTTCAGATCCTTGAAGTCCAAATTAAAAAATCTTCAACTTCTCAAAACTGCTCACGAAATTTCCAATCAAAACACCAAACACTAATCGCTTCCGCATCACTAATGAAAACGATACTAAACATCGAAATCATCATTATTTATTAATTTCAAAAACTGTCCAACTCCACCTTTCGAGATTATTCGTTCTCATTCTGGAATAGTGCCTTTTAAGGCCAAATAGAAATTCTACAAGAGAAATCACTTAAAATGAAGTAATTAAAATTTTCATTCAGAAAGTCAATATCCAGAAGCGTAATAATTTGCTGAGCTCGGCAATATTAGTTCAAAATCTCACTATAAACATTTAAAACAAAAAGCAAACATAAGCAACTAATGAACGCTAAATAAAACAATCTATCGCTCACATAAAAACGAAAACAAAAAATCAAAATATATCAGCCTTATTCATTGTTTATAGTGATATATTCAACATGCAATTTCAACCAGCTGTATGAGAAATGAAGTATTCCAGAATTGCAACATCGATTTGGTTTCCGTAAAACAAAATCCACTGCCATAATATTTTTTTCATAAATTTGAGCATAAATTAACAAATAATGTAACTTACTAAACCAGTAACCACTTATTAACAATAATAAAATAAAAAGGAATTCAAAATACAAATCTTAAACAACAAATTTCACAAATCTGTTCACAAAACTATCGTCTAACAGAAATTTCTTTAGAACTGCTACAATACAAAAAAGACAGTATAAAATTTTACAAAAACAAGTAGGCTTGTGAAAACGATATTTAAGATGCGTTTGCCTATGTTAAAACAAAACAAAATAATATTTCAAATAAGGATGACATATGAACAAACATAATTTTATCGACTGTCCCAGAATATAGAAATGAACGGACTAATCGCTATGTAAATGTATATAAGTTTTATTTAACTCGTTTTATTTAACTCAATGTAGCCAGAGCTCGATCATAGAAGAGCATATACGCTTCTGATGATGCCACCTCTGCAAACGAAACTGGCGTCACCTAAATAAATTTTAGTGAGATTATCCAATTCCGAACTGTAACAAAATAATATTTTTGATTGATAAATTTTGCATAATAAGAAATCGCTTTTTAATGATTTCGCGTTATTTCAACAATGATCACCTCCATGTCACTCGTTTTGTACCAATCGTATCGATTCTGAACGCCAATTCCCCTGCGGTAAGTAATGAAATGACCTGTATGAGGCTGTCCGTTATGTACAGAAACAGCACGCAATTGATACTTGTATTTGAATATATTATCATATTCACATAAATCCTTTCCATTGCTGAAAACATTAAAATGGAAAGCTAATACGCTCGCAGAAAATTCAGTAGAAGTGACCTACCTAACTAAAGACAACTGTACGGATTGTGGCCATTGTTGCTTGACTTTCGAGATGGAAGAGATCGCGTTTAAAGCTGAACCGCCTAAAACCTGAAAATAGAAATTTTATAATGGACCTTTTGTTTGACTTGTTTTAATTCTAAAATTAAAATGGAATTAGTTTTTGTTAAAGAAGAATAAAAACCTTCAAGTCAAAAAAGAGAACAGAAAGTAAAATCATATATAAGATTATACAAATTTAGAAAATCAGCAAAAGAATATCATCAAATCTGGATTAAAAACATGAAAAATAATTTACAGATGTTGTATAGAATTACTCAGTCAAAAATACTGGCATAAGGAACATAAATAAATATCACAAAAAAGAAAAAAACTACTGAATTTATCAAAAATCTAACTTGTTCGTTAAAAAAGCAGTATTCTCGGACATCAATAAATTCAGGAACCAAAAAGCGTTCGGTACGTTTGAAAATATATCCATTGGGGAAAACCCAACTCGTTCGATCCGAAATATCAATAAAGACGGTAACTAAAGTAGTAGAGCACTTACATTACACAAAAAAATCATTCTTCAAATAAAATCGATCAAGAAATTTCACAGCCATACGCGGTGTTCGAAAAAAAAACCCATGCATACTATTTTGATGGAGAATATTGCAATCGTAACAAAAACTCAATAGATATTAAATTACTTTAAAAACCCTTGTTTTTCATGAGTCCGCCGGATGGATTTTTCTTCAAACATCGAGTGCATGACGCACCTTGGATATGTTCAACGGTAAAATATCTTTCCAGTAATTTTGAAAATGTCAGCAACTGAAAGAAATCAATATTTTCTTATTCCGTTTAACTAATAAGGAATCATCTTTTTCACTAATACATAAGTTCCTGAATTAAAACGTACTTTTCCTGTTTTCGACATTTTATATTCAACTCTACGCCATACTTATATGAAACTTTTATATTTTAAAACAAAGACTCAGTAGCATTTCTTTTTCTTAAAAATCATGGTTGAACTGCAGCTTCAAAAGCTAAGCAACAAGCAGTAAAGTGTAATAAAATTACACGACAAGACAAAAAGTTCCGGTAAATTAAATTTTGATAATGAAGACAAGCAAGTTTTTTTTTTTTTTAAATGACAGAGTCTGAATTCAGTAACAAACAGACTAATTCAACCTGGATTTATGTATTGTAATAAATAAATTATTTACTGGATTAGGCGATTTCGGAAGCGAAAGTGACAGAACACAAAATTTCTCTCCACGAATTTTCTGGAATAAAAATGAAACAAGTAAAATAAAAGATGGCATCTAAGTTAATGTTTTAATGATATAATGATACACAGTAGGACGGCTTGAAAGGCATAATGAAAATGGAAAAATCTTCGAAATAACATGTTTAGAAATATTTTCACATACTTTATAAAAACAGTCTTCTCTGCAACAACGTAGCTGAATAGCTAATAATCCCATACATGGCGGTTTTAATAGTTTCTCATTTACTACAGCACTCTGAAACAGCATTTCATTAAGAGAAAATCTGAGACAGAAGTATACTCATAAAAGCAGTGTATGCAATTGAAAATTTTTTATAAGTAAACCCAAAATTCGCAAAATATTAAAAATATGAATCATTGAAAACTCAGTATACCTATCATCTAGATTAGGTTTTTCTTATTCCTGCTGCCATAAATATAGCAGAAGAATAAATCAAAAACAAACCTTCACATGCTCAAATGCTAGTGAGCTACGCGACAAAGAGTGTGAGTTATAAAGCAAGTTCAAATCAGTATTATCAAGAGAAACTGAGTCATCCCTTTTTTCTTGTTGCCTTCCATAAACATGGAATCATTAGCATTCTGACGGGTTATATTAATAATATTGGTTAATGGTTTCTTACTAATTACCGCTGAACGCAATGATATCTTGTTTCCATGTTCCTACAATTTTACTTTTCTATAAATTTCAATTTTTGCTTTATAATTCTTAAGTACTTTAGAAACTACGGGATGCAGATACCTTATCGATACTATGAATCATGCAGCATTCTATTTTATACTAACTTACGACAAGATAGAAAACATTTTAATGTAAATGAAACACAAGCAGATGCAAGCAGGAAACTTTTTTGCAGCTCTTAATAAAAAATTTAAAGAAATCAACGACATCAAATAACAAAATAAGAAACTAACGATTTCAATGATTTTCTCCAAAGATGATTCACGATTATGCCGTGATTCTGCTAACTCTTCATCCCAAGTTGTAACAAATACATTAAATAATTCATACAAATCCTATAAAATATAAAACCAAACCAACTGAATCAAATGCAACTCATCCTTCTGATTCATAAGAATATATATTCCTTTTCAAATAAAGAGCAATTTACTTATTAACTAAGGAAATCAAAACTTCTAAAAGAACAAATTCCTAGCAAAAGGACAGAATAAAATTGTACAAGAAAAAACAGTCAAAACTAAATATCCAAGAATATGAAATACCTGCTCCGTATTCGGTGGTATCCACCACTTACGTGCCAGCAATGCATCGATTAGATCTGAGGCAGAGCACGTCTCCTTTGTTGTATCATTTAGTTCTGCAAATGAAGAGTGTCGCATCAAAGTTATGATTGATAAGAAAATAATATTTTACATTTGGATGTTTGTGGTCCCAGCTATAAATAATTTATCCTGAAATATAAACATAATATTCGTTACCAGTTGCATGTTCCAATTATTACTAGTAAAGTTTAAGCAGGTCAGGAACTATTTATTCTAATTTCAAAATATTCTGAAGCCAGAATCCATTACATTATTTGAGTAGCACTGATAAAAAGACGAAAAGCTAGCTTAATATGTAATTTTCTGCATCTGAATTTGTACTATTTCTGTGCTATTACGAAATGCAAACCTTCAATAACTCTTTTTAAAGCATCCAAAAAAATCAATTTGTGTTCTCCATAAAGAAGTTTAGTATCGATCATCCTGATCCATTTAACAAAAGTCTTTGAACTACAATAAATTAAAATGCATTTTTTCTTTTTGTTTGACCAAAAAGTAAAAAAATAGCGATGATTATCTTCGAATGATAAAGATAAAATAATGAAGATTCCTATCGCTTAACTTATTAAGTTCAGAGATATTTAAATTAAAAATAACCTGGCAAGTCCTTGCAATAATGAATTAACAAAACATGTGTTGCCCAGATTGAACATTGCTGGAACACATTGTCCATTATTATCTGAAAAAAATTCACAAGGTTTACGGTTCATTTTCAACACACAATTAATATTAATCTGTTGAACTCGACACAGATTCGATAAAAAATATGGAAAAAGAATGTGAATTTATGGTGGTAAAGCAGAAAAGATTACTTTTATGAAACTAAGGTGATGAGAGATCGATTATCACTGTTAATACAATTAATACGGTAATAAACTTACTAACAAGAGATCGAAATGCATAACGAGATGATCGTTTAGAGGTTGTATACAAATAGATGACAGCACCAATCAAACTACTAGCTAATAATATGCCACTGAAAAGATGATGAGATATGCAATCCATGGATATTTCATCGATAACCCCTGCCATTTCCACAAATTTCCAGCAAAATGGTTCATCGACTACATCTGATTTAGATTGTGATTACGCACTAAATACTATGTGTATCATGCATCGCATAATGGAACTAAAATGAAATTTTATTAAAATTTCAACTAAAAACTACGACTAACCAAAGTTACTATTCACATAGCTGATTCCAAGCTGTGAGCTGAAACCAGTACCATTCGCTCAAATCAGATTAAATCTAACAATACAAAAATCTGACTGGTCTCTTCACACCTTACAAATGAAACCGCGATCAATCACTATATCTTCACTGTAATGAAATTCTAATGAAAAATCTCCATCCCAAAAAAAAACTTCACGAGTTTTTATACCGTAAGTATTTCTACATGATACTGAATTCGTTTTTCAGCCGTTATGCCAGATCTTCCCACAAATATATATTAAATTGCATCGAATGTTCAGGAGATAATATTTTTATTAGTTTAAATTATCTTAAATAAAATTGAAAGGAAATAAATTAGCTTAAATTACATTACATTTAATAATAGTCAGATGTATTACTATTTCTGCATTTGTTTACGCAAATATCAGTTAGTAATAGTTTCTTATAAAAATTAAAAATTCCAGTGAAATAGAAAACCGCGTTAACGACAATTTATTTAATTTATACTGGATGAAATATAATGAATTTCTAGGAAAATATTAAAAAATGTTCAAATAAATAGAAGCAAATTTATTAAATCAACAATACCTTAATGTCCTCGCAATTCTATCGATAGCAAGATTTCCTTATATGATACTACTTTTGCTATACTATTTTTTTAAAGTGTACCTCCAAAACTAAATATAGCTTTTAATAAAAAGTTGGTACGAGAAAAACAACATAAAACAGAATTGTTCCGGAAATTATCAGTTCCTAAACTAGTCATCGTTTTTCCCACTTTTTTAACTTTTTTTCATATTCTAAGAAAAATAATATTTTTTCTTCGTTTTTATATTTCCACTTCCCATTCTAAAGACTAATTTTTTCAGCTTCAAAAATTTCCAATTTTGATTATGTCCTTCACTAGCAATCATTTCCCACTGTCTTTCATTTATTATAATATTTTCGCTATGTTCTATTACTTTACCTCAATTGCACACAAAAATTTTCTCGTATTGCGATCACGAGCTATTAAAAAATTTGTGATTCAATTGAATCTGAATCAATTTGTGATCCCACTTAACATACGAGAGGGCCGCTAGATTTTATCAAATTAAAAATTTGATATATATAAACTGTAGCTAAAAGGAAACGCTTAAAATTTTTCTGTTAAAATGACTTATGGAAATATCGCCTTTCCGTTCAAAGAATTTACGAAAATATTGTGACAGCGTTTATTTCACTATGAATAAAATGAAGCAAAGTGAACGCAAATAATACTTTGGCGTATACCAATTACTTCTAATGTCCTCAATTAATCCAGAAATCCTTCGGAAAATTGCAACAAATATAGAAAAAGAAAATCGTGAAAAGTGTGCAATCTTTCGAGCATATCATTGCGTGCTAAAAATAGCGATAGTAGGTTTCATTCGTTTAGGAGAAAAGAACTGTGCGAAATAGTCTCACAAAGAAGTTTATAATCATTTTACTTTTCCATTAAAGATAGCATGATAACCAAGTAAGAATCTACTGAATGACGATAAGAGATCTTAATAAAAAAATTAAAAACTGATCAATAGAAACAATTTTGTACTTCCACAATTACATAATTAAAAAAAAAAAATGTGTTCCTTACTAATCTAGATAAATAACTTGATCCAAAATGTTTTAAGGATAAAACACGAACTAAAAATTTAAAAGAATGTGATTTTGATCAAAAAAATCGACAATGAACGGACAAATTAATTTCAGAAAGGTGCATAAAACATAATCACAATATTTCAGAATATAGCAGAAAAGTATTAAGAAATTAGAAGCGATTTTTTTACTATAGTATTTTGAGGCAGTATGAGAAAAGAAACCAAAAATGACAATAAATGTTAGAGTAATGAGATAAATTATACATGATAAAAAACTTCTTTAGGCGCGTTCACCACGGATACGACGGGCCAGCTGAATATCTTTTGGCATAATTGTAACACGTTTGGCATGAATTGCGCATAAGTTGGTATCTTCGAAAAGACCAACCAGATAAGCTTCACTAGCCTCCTGAGATAATTACTTGGGTAAGAAAAAAAGGTGCTGGAAATATTTGAATGGGAAACTTTGGTAATTTGCGACAAAATGATTTAAGAAAAAAACTACGCTATGAAAAAATTAAATAATAGTGTTTCACTGTGTGTGGTCTTGAATTTTTCAAATCTTTTCGACACTTCAATGATGTTATATTATATCGATTTTGCCATATATTCTGAGATACTTTGCGGCAGCTGATAAATATAATACTGGCTCTTGATTATAGGTATTACTTTTCAAGTATAATATATTTTTCAAATATAATGCTACTAACGGTACTCATCATAACGCAACTTTCTTCTCATATAATTGTTTTGATTTTATTATTTAATTAATTCTTGTTTTAAATTCTTTCCTCACTTTCTTTCTTTATTCTTATATCAATAATTTATAATTCAATGAATAATTGAAATTGGAATTCACTGATAAAAACAGTATTACATTTGTTTTTAAAACTTGATTTTATCATCATTTGATCAGTTTTAATTGATGCAACTATTTTTTTGCCTTCCTTTTTATTTTTGCATCTACAATTTGTAATTTAAATGCTAAAAAAAATTAAAATCGATGAAATGATATTGAGTTTTTTTGCTTGCTACAATAATTATATAATATTAGAAATATCAGGAACTGAAAAAAATAGTAACTCACCTGAAGGGCACCAATAGCAGCCGACTGGAAACGTAGATCAGTTTTAAAATCTTGAGCGATTTCACGGACTAAACGTTGAAATGGAAGTTTTCGGATTAGAAGCTCGGTAGATTTTTGGTAGCGGCGAATTTCACGTAGTGCAACGGTGCCTGGACGGTAACGATGAGGCTTTTAACACCTCCGGTTGAGGGAGCAGATTTACGTGCTGCTTTTGTAGCCAGTTGTTTACGCGGTGCTTTGCCTGCAAGACTTCAAAATTTTACTGGAATTGAAGAATTTCACGATTAAAAGATCTGACTACATTGAAAATTTTGGAACTAGACACTTTTTTAGCTGAAGTTTGAAGTCTCGGAATTTAAAAAAAAAAAAAAAAAATTTATTTTATTTCTATAAATTGAATAAAAATAGCTAACCTCCAGTGGATTTACGAGCAGTCTGCTTGGTACGAGCCATTGTACGGTAATTAGCAAAAATTCAAGACAGAACAAATAGATGAATTAGCAATTGATGCTGAAAACTAGTTTTGCAAAAATTGAGAGTAATACGCCATACTACGCAACAAGACGAAAAGTATTACTTTAATCATAATTATATAAAAAGAAACAAAATGGTTATTTTGGAAAATTTCAAAGAGAAATCCTTCAAATTATTACTGCATATTGAAGAAATAAAATAAATTCTAAACATAGCGATATGATAGACAAAATGTTTCTCAATCAGTGTGCAAGAAAAAGTCAACAAAACACCGTTCAGTCAATCAAAAACAAAAACAAATCACGCAAACAATCATGAATGGCTACGAAAGATGGCAGCAAATTTCATATTTCTCTGTTCATTTATCTATCCGGCGAGGAATAACTCAGAAACAAATGATTTTATATACAAAAATAACAAAAAAGTTGTCTTCTTGAAGATATATTTACTTACACAATATACTACTAATAGTAAATTTCGAATAGCTTCAAATTATGATAAAAAAATGCAACTCAATTCAAGCGTAACACCATGTTATCTCCAGATCATAAGCTAATGGCATTCGACCTTTTTTTTTACCAGAGCTCTCGTTCAAAGCTTAAAGCAACTATTTCCCTCCCACAGAAAAAAATATATCCTTCATAATCCTTATTTCGTTCATTCCATTAATTTGATCAGATAAATGAATCTGTGGAGAAAAACAGAAAGTCTCCTGCTCACTCTCCGAAACTTTATTTTTCCGAAGTCTGAAATTCATTCGTTGCCAATTAGGATATTCCCATAACGTGTGTAAAAATACACTCTCTCGCATGCTTTTTTGTATCACCGTCTAATTCTCTCCTATTCTCCACATTGTCAACGCTTCTCACTGACTTGACAACCATCTCTCTTAAAATCTTCGGTGGAAGATTTTCTAGAGTGTAAGTAAAGTATACTTTTGTATAAAAGTAAAAAATAGAAATAAAACCTAGGGAAATACAAATGACCAATTAAGTACTCGGATTAAAACTACAAATGGAAATCTGAAACGACCAATTCAGACAAAAATCAACAATAATTCATGAGGACAATTCATGTGTGCATTTCTCTTCAGCAAATGCACTGCAAAAATTATAAAAATGCATATTTTCGACGAATCTTAGAAAAAATCGTAAAATTAATTTGAAAGCTCGAATGGGAAAGTAGTAGCAACAACAGGAACCGCCGTGACCTGACAAAAGAACCACAAAAACCGGAAGTTGCCACATCATACGGCACGCTGCAGCTTGCGATGAGGAGGAAGAACGAACTTCGGCTGACACTCAGGACGGAAAATTGGTCGATACTCAGTAATGTATCGATTGCCTGGTTGTCAAACTAATGGAGAAACGACCGGAATAGAGAAGGGGTGACACGGATTGGAGAATGCATTTAAGTACCACAATGCATTAAATCTCGCTGTTGCAATGAGGAAGGAGCCATCACCTGATGACTCCTTCTCTGACGTCGCGGTGCCGCGGGGATTGAATCGAAGTTGTTTACTCGTCCTCTTTCTTCACTGCAGTCTTGAATCTTCATCAATACTTCGATTTACGGAAATTGAGAATATTACTTCACCCGCTGTCACTTATTTCAACCATTCCCCTCACCACGACACAACGAGGCAATCGCGAGCGAGCTATCTCATGTCAAGCTTGCCACGTACGAACTTGACAAAGAATAGAACTTCACCACTGCAACACTTGCCACAGAGTCAGCATACACAAAAGTCTGAAGTGCGTCGCGCGCTGTGCACGTGACGAAAGCGTATCATACATCGCTGCAAATGTTTCTCAACGTCGTAAATATCTACAATCGGTACAAATCTCACTTGTGATAGGTCTCTATCATCTGATATGAATTAGAGTAATGTAATTACATAGACAGATGACATATGCATTCACGCAACATGTTGGTAGAAAATAGATACATGTAAATGTGGTACTAGTAGTGCGTAAGAAATTGAATAGGATAGAAAGATTATAAGTTAAAAAAGAGTGCATCAGAGAATGAAAAGTTGAAAAAAATCAAGAAGGGATAACTACTCTCAAATAGTTACAGTAGTCTGAGTTCATTAATTTTCTTCCCATCACGCTGAATCTATCTTCATTCACGACATCCCAAAAGTCATAATCCCTTTAGCCTATGTAATGCAAAATATCCCATCAATATCACTGTTCGACTTTTGACCTCTACGCTATCGGTTGCTTGTCATTTCACCTCTATTCCCAGCACTTTTAGTACTATTCTAATATTTCGTGTATTCTAGCATTTATGATATTTGTCAACATTCTCTCTACCATCCTGCCATTTCTCTGAAACTGTTCATTTTTCTAATTACTCTTCCGCGTATATTATTTCTTTAGATGCTTGATATTCTTCTTGCAACATTCATTCATACAAACTTGATGTGTTTACAATAATCTAAACTATGATAGGAGATATTTGAGGATAATAAGTTGGAAAATATATAGAAGAAGTAGAAGGATTCACTGAATAAGAAATGCACTGATAACGAAAGTAATACAAATCATAAAAATGTACTGGATAAGCCATGTGTGAATCGTTTTAGTGCCGAAGTTGAGACACGTTTCCGGAAAATTTTGCTGTAGAATGTTTCTCTGAGCAGTGTAAACGAATATTAGCATAAAGATTTCGGAAAACTTAAGAAATCTGCAAGGGAAAAAATTCGGTAGCACTTACTTATATTGTCAAGTCTAACTTACAAAAATTTTTTTCAATATCTGTGGATTTAAAAGGAATCGCTAAGGATGAGGAAAAGAGAATGAAATTCACTAAGTAAAAGAAAAAATGGAGTTGCTCTTTTTGCCTGGTTTTCGCTAGGGATAATTTGAGTACGACAGATCTTTCGATAGTAAAATGAAAGAAGAGTTCATGTTTTTTGGTTCAACGAGATTGCAGTGTTGGTATTTTGCCGATTGTGATGGAGCGTTTAGTTTACAGCATTGAAAAATGATGGTACTATAAAAATTGGACTTGTTATTCGAATAATGGTTTGTTTGCTATGTCTAATTACACGTTTCCGTACTTCTTGCAACTAACTTTTATTAAATATTTTCTTGCAAAACAAAGCCGATTTATAGTATTTGCTTTTTTCAGTTGGTTCTTGTTATCGGTGATTTTCATATACCACATCGAAGTCATAATATACCAGCAAAATTTCGTAAATTATTGGTACCAAACAAAATGCAACATGTTTTATGTACCGGTAACCTATGCACGCGTGAAACGTTCGATTACTTGAAATCTTTGGCGTCTGACGTACATGTAGTGAGTGTTAAACTTTGGTAGACTATGGTAACGTAATTCATTTTTTAGTTTGGAAACTTTTTCGTATTTGTTTACTTCGTTACTACATTGGAAACCTGAAATCGAAATTAGGAGCAAAGTTATTTGTTAAGTAATTGGTGATTTCCAGTGTGAACCTGCATTATCAGCAAGAAATAATGGTATAATATATTAAATGTTTTCAGATCCAATATATGGGTTGGAATCAAGTTATTCGAATAATGTTATTTCAGACTCGTGGCGATTTCGATGATATTTTAACTAATTATCCAGATACTAAAGTTATTACAGTTGGTCAATTCAGAATTGGTTTATGTCACGGTCATCAAGTCATACCCTGGGGTGACAAGAAAGTAACTTTTTTGCGAACTTACTATTATTATATACTTTTTTTCATAATACCTGAAAAAGCAAGAGATCTTGGTGATTTTTGGGAATAAACAGTATTTCTAGAGGTTAGAAATGTTAGCACGGCAAATGGATGTGGATATTCTCATAACTGGGCATACTCATGAATGTCAGACTTTTCAACACGAGGGACGTTTTTATGTAAATCCTGGCTCTGCGACCGGAGCTTTCTCGCCCATACAAAGGTAATATTTAATAGTTTTATGATAATAAATTTTGACCGGACGTAATGCCATAGAAATTTAAATAATATGGCTCAAATGTATAGTTGTCATTCTTTTATAATCATTCAAGTTTTAATAAAATTAATGCTTCAGTGTTGTTATGCCATCATTCGCATTATTGGATGTACAAATAGGGACTCTGATTGCATATCTTTATCGATTGGTTGATGATCAAGTAAAAGTGGAGCGTGTTCAGTTTTCAAAGTCTACGACTGATTGAATAACATATTTATGTTCGATATAGTACTTGGTTATTTGATACTTCTATATAATTTTCGATGCTGAAGACACATGGAATTATATTTATCAAACTCTTCTGTGCTAAAATTTTATTATGATTTTCTAATGGTCATTACGTTTCTTTTTTGAATTGCTGTTTTATGTGAATCAGATATTGAAATGCATCGAATGAAAAGGAAAAAACTTGAGTAAGAAGAATTTTTTTGTATCTTTTGTATGTTTTACTGATGATTCGATATTTGAAAAATAAGACAGTAAGTGCATTCTTGATATGTCCGTATTAGTCTTCAATTTATCAGCGATGAAAAATCTTTTTAGACATAATTTTCTATATATCTTCGGCAGGAAATAGAGCATTAAAAACTTGCAATCCTATGAACCACGCAACGAGAAATCTAACATTTATAAGCTCGGTTAATTCTGTTAATATCATTTACTGAAAAATCAACACTTTTACCCATCAGTGGAGTAACTGCTTGAATTCTCGCTTCCACTTCATGTTTTCCATTACGACTGCCTTCTACTGAATCGTAGTGCATAATAGAGAAATAGTCGAAGCTCTCATCATAATATGACAGTCCTATGTAATTAACTTTTTGAAATCAGTACTAGCATCTGAAAGAAGGGAAAAACAATTTTATTCAATGGAACTTTTGTAGAATTTTTCGAAGTTTTGAGTATTCTTATACATGCCAAAAATCATGCATTTTGAATTATTGGTATGGCTTTAATTTTATATTTGAATATGCAAATGAATTTTCAAATAGTTAAATATATAAGCTGCTTATTGCGGTGAAGGTATTCTTGGAAGTTAAGTTCAAGTGTAAGTCTTCTCTTCATTTCAATGCAGAGAATGCATTTTAGGAACTGTAATTTTTATATTTTTGATCTCAATCATATAATTAGATCCTTACATAGCAGTCATTGGTCGTAATTATTTAAAGAATGATGGAAAGTATTCTAGGCGAAATTTCGAGGGATTTGTTAGCTAAGAGAAGTTGCGGTACGTAAAAAAAAAAGGTTGGAGATGAGAACAGTTCTCCAAATTTTTGAAGAGTTTAATAGTGGTTAATAATAGATTAAAGATTAGGGAAAGTAAATATCAAAAACGAAAAGCTTAGGAGAAAATTCATATACTAGTTAGTTTATTGACCAATGTCAAAGAAGTGGGAAAATAATTTCTGACAATTAATATTAAAAAGAAGGATGAACCACGAAGACAGGACTATATCTTTCGAGATTATACCCATCCATCAATTTTTGAGATAATGTAATATGTATCAAACAATTGTCGAAGGATGAAACGAATGCATATTCGCGTAGCATGTGAGACTGTTGCTCGAGCAATTACTGCACGTTGGTAGAGTTCTGTAAACTTATTGTTATTAAGTCGGTGATTATTGATATATTCGTAATTCTGTATTACATATTTTGTATATCTATTTTATATCTTTGAAAGATAAGGCATTTCGAATTTTCACACTCAATTTTTAAATTGAGTTTTTCTATTCCCGAAATTAGAAATCCTTATTCTATACTCCTTTTCAAGAAGCATAAGAGAAACATGATCGCTATCTCCAATATTTTATGGGAAACGATTTTTCGATAAAGAAATTCGAACTTTGATGATATCCTGTCTTCTTTAATTTGCACATCGATTACAATAATAAAAACTGATAACCTTACAGTAAGCGGATGAACTAACGTATGGGAATCTCTTGAAATCAAACATTGATATTTATTTGCCGGTGTCACTAAAATAAACACGATAGCAATGATACTTTTAAGAGCAATAATATCACGAGGATCGAAAGCTTGAATACGAAAGACATTTCAGTTTTTAGAAATGATTGTTAAAAGTTATAACCAGTGTTAATTATAGCATTGGAAATGTTAACAGCAGTGGTGTCATTATTACAGAGACATTAATAAGGAATTGAAGGCAATATTATATGTACAACATTTTCATTTGCCTATTGTAAGCTATTCACTCTTTACTTACCAATCTAGTCAAATCCAAACGACTCTCGGATAACAAATATATTTTTATCTTTTTTAAATCTTTTCTGTTTATCTGTAACAAATAATTTCCCTTCCTTCTCTCTTGTGCTCATAACAACATTAAATAATAGTATATAATCGGAAACCTTTCGTCCAATGGAATAATTTGATCAACAAATGTTAGCTATGTAAACATGTAAAAATTATGCGATGCAAACAAGAATATCAAGTTTTTTTCCTTTCACTAAAATTTATAATAAATAATTCATTTTCAGTAGAAGTAAAATTAAATTAATTTGCAAGCGCTCTTGTTTCAAATGTTGTTCAAATAAAAGACTTAAATCCCACATTTATTTGATAATTGCAAAAAATTTAAGAAATTATAAGAAAAATACATGTCAACAAATGGAAAATATAACACGCCAGCGTGCAAAATACAAAATATTTGAAATTCAAACAGTTTGCAAAATATACGTATAAATAGGTAAAAGTACGTATATATTTCATAATGAGACTTGTATAATGGATTACAAGTCTCATTTAAAATTCCACTAAACTGTTTCTCCTTTAATTTTCTTCTTTCCTTTTCACTAACTTCCTGTTTTGCACCTCACTTCTTGACTGTTCGGGAACAATGGCACTGACTATCTCTTGTGTAGCACGAAAAATGATATCATATGTGTTGAACAAAGTTTTATAATTTCTCATCTTGTTTGCCCATCAAATTAAGAGTAACAATGACTATTAAGTAAAAAAATATTTAGATATATAGTTCAGATTAAATATCCGAATCATCCAGAAAAACTTTACCGATATTCAGGATTTTTGGCATAAATACTTTAGCAACTGCAAATTGCATCTTTCTTGTTGAACCGCTATTTTCTATTGCTGACCATAAAACACTGGGACATTTGTGCTCAATAATGATATATGGATCCGGTGTATTGAATGGACCAAAATCAGCTCCGCATCCAGAAATCATAAATGAACCATTGAACTGAGACCAAGTTCGACCCATTTGATCGTAGGCCTCCCACGGTAATGCTGCAAAAAGTTGCGTGATAACATAATATTATTTGCAGTAAAATTAATTAGTTGATGAATCAGTTATTTCAACAGTTCAAATTTTCAAGATGTAACATTACATAATATTATTGAAATATAATGTACGCAAATGCCAAACGGAAAATAAGGAATTTGAAAGCTAATGTATAATCAGAAAGTATAGGCATTACTTGCTAAATAGCTGCTATTATTCAGATTACGAAAATTAAGACAATCGATCAATTCATGATGATCAAATGAGTAGTTCTATTAATGTTGCTTGAATTAGTGTTCTTTTAATATTCGTCACTTTGAAAAGAGAGTTAAATACTAACACCACATAGTATCTGCATGACTTGTCAAAACAGCCTTTTTCTAGAGATTGCAACCTCGTTTGTATCTGATATGATTTCAAGTGTTTATGATAATTAGGCATTTAATATACAAAATCAACATATTGCAAAAATCTTACGGTCTTCATCCTTCAAATCAATTTGCACATTTCCTGCTAGCATAGGTTTTTGTGGACAAATAAGAGTGCCAACAATTTGCATACATTCCGATTTGCCACAAATTCTTGATGATAAAAGCACAAACAAAATGCCACAATTAACTGCTGATCCATTACTTCACATGGAGCGAATTAAAAAAAATTTTAATAAAAACCTTAGTCCTTAGTAAATGAAAAGTATTTATTTTTGAAAATCTGAAACACTGACTTTGTGGTTTCTTTATATCAAAAGAGAATAAGACTAGTAAAAATTACTATAATATCACAACCGTTGTTTTCTTTCTTTTCTTGTCACAAAAACCAGTTGTCTCTATCTTCTTTTTTATAAACAGGCTGGAGAAGAAAAAATATAATCCCATAAACTATCCGTAAAAAGTTGAGATGAAAAATGTCAGCTTCACATCTTAGAAGCATTACGAATTTTGAGTGGCTCAACTACCGAACTGATTTCAATGAATGATCTGGCTTGAATTCGAAATATGCTACATTAAATAACACGAATCATAGTCTATTCAAAGCGATGATTTACACCGGCAATCTGGAACTTTTTAAAAGGAATAATGTGTAATTAATTGACAGGAATGTAAAATCGCCTCACTTAGATATAACCTAACGTAAAAGAAATCATCCGTTGGATTTTCAATGATAAAGTCAAATTTTATTCACTTTTCATTGCACATTCACTGACTTCTAGCAAAATTAAGTCCACTGAAGTAATAAAATTATTAATTGTGAAATTGTAGGAAAAATTATCCACCTCAACTAAATTGTCAGCAATCACTGCAACATGCTCAGCTACAAGTTTCCATAACATTCGACCGAAAACACTCTACATTGTATTAAAATGTAATTCTTACTTGAGGTTTTAAATTCACGAGCCCAAATAAATGCGCTATACTACAAACACCGAATTGACTTAAAATGAAAAAAAAGCTGTAATCTGAAAGACATCAACAATAATATCCCACTCCTGAAAAATACTGAACAAAAACTACCACTGTCTCCATTTCCCCATCATTCGAAATGCTATTTTGAAAGAAAAAGAAAACCAACCAATATAGACATATTACGAACATTTCCACCAACCATTACTAGTTAGCAAGCCAAATATTACCCAAAAATTTTTAAAATCAATTATAAAATATACATAGATATATATAGTAAGAATCATAATATGATGTAAAGCAGAATATCATTGAATAAAAAAATATCAATTTTTTATAAAAAAAGTTTTTGTTCTACTAATTGCTGTTATTATAAGAAATATTTTTAGACGTAATTATTATCACATTTCCGAACTTTGTAAAAATCTCTTTCTTTATTCTTCTTTTACCGACAAAAACGCACAATGTAGTCACGCACTTTAGCAATATATGCATCCTGAAACAGAATAATTTAAATGAAGAAAGGCGACATCACTTTAAGATATAAATAAGACACTATGAAAACTAATATTAATGAGATCAAGAATCTCATATTAAATTATATTGAGAGAAAAAACAATGTTTAGCAATAAAAAATAGTGAACTGAGACCAATTCATGTTTTGTATCAAATGTTATTTTTCCCTGTAATTTAACGAGTAGAAGAGATAAAACTCAATCTTTAAAATTCTCCATTATTAGATAGACAGAAATTTTCGTTCAATCTTTATCTTATCATTTTTACTTATTATTTTTAAAAAGCAAACCTAGGATCGAATTAATTACCCCAGATTTTAAAAATTGCAAATCATACTAAGTAACTTAAAATTTATTCCAGCTTTAACAGTCGAAACTTATTTTAAGTTGTATCAATGTCAGAAATATAAAATGATTCTTTCTAGAAAATAAAAACATTCGTTTAAAATTTAATAAAATTTGAGAATGAAATCATGAAAGATGTTAGAGAAATAAAATCACCTTATTTGTGGACCATTGCTGGGCTGCTGATGCATTGAGAGCATCATCAAAATCAATTAGATCTGTGAAAAGACTATCCAAGCCAAGTACAACATCAATCAATCTACGAGTTGGCATCCATCCTAAATCAAAAAAACTTTTTTCAAAAGAATTACGTGCTATCATATTTCTTTTTTATTTTCAGAACAATCTTTTCACTCAAATACTAAAGCAAAAATCCAACATGGACTGCAAATTTTTTAAATGATTAAACGACAGTATATTCTGAACAATAACTTTTTATACATCAACTGCATGTCAACAAGTTTCATATTTTCACGTTTACGTCAGAAGAGTTTAGGCACATACCATAACCATCAAGACTATTTTGTCGCAATAATGACAAACATATGGAGCCTTCTTCAGTTATATTTGGGTGCCATACACGTGTTAAACACTTCACCACTGGTGGTACATTGTTATATTCGGGTGGTACTACTATAGTAAACTTGAATATTCCACCCTGAAATTATGTTTAATTATTATAACATATTTAGATATACAGCCGCAAATTTCATTAATTAAAAAAGGAGAAGTTCTATCGAATAGTTGAGAGAATAACGAATAATTTGCAATAAAATTATTTTTTTCTAATGGTTTTCTCTATATTCCACCTTACATAAAAGTGGAGAAATTCTCTGTTATTCTGTAATTCACATCTAAGTTACAAAAGACATTCAGCTTTCAGATATCGTGCTATTTTATTATCTATGCAGTACTATTTTGAACGAGAAACAACATACCTTATAAATTCCTTCAACTGGTGAAATGATAAGTTCCATATTATGTAACGCAGATGTTGAAGGAAAATGCAACTTACAGGAAGGCACTTTCTTAAGACTTGATTCAAGCTCTTTTATTTCTGGAAAGGAAATTTTTATAAAAATTATTCACAAACACAAAGTGATACATTATTTCTTAGTTCAATATCAACGTGATCACCAGCTATTTGACGAGACCGTCATAAAGTGCAAGCAACATGTTCAGAAACATTATCTATAGTCATGATAAAACCGTAAAGCGACGATGTCGAATATGTAAATTAATAAGAAAGTATATATTAGGCAGCAATTAATGTATCTAGAAAACAAAAAACTTACACTTTTTAATGTTCAGTTAATCTTTACACATAAGTTAGCTAAGCATTAATGGATGTATTTTTTCTGCATTAAATAAAATATATTCGTCAATGCAGACAGAGAGACAACATCGACACATCTATTCTTATGTAAAATGAAATATGAGCGATACTGATAAAGAAACACAACCTTGTGATAATAATTTATCCCGGATCGATATGCGTGTACCCAAATATGTTTTCTCTTCATTCACACCACTGATCCGTTTTTGAAGGTTCAACATTGTAATGACTATCTGCAAAAGAAGAATATAAACACAATAATCACTTCTCACTCCGTTTTCTAAATTCGGGCAATCTTCAGCAATATATACCTTTAGAACAAAGCAGAATTTTGCCTTAGGATTATCATGATATTTATTAATAATGACCATATATATGCTTGTTATGATCTTGCAATAAAATCTGTACATAAGGTACAAATGGGAATAAAAATAAACAAAAGATCGGATGAAGATGAAAGAGTTTCAATTTAATATGAAAAGTTAAAATGTGGACTTTGTGAATCATACGTTTCCCATGCATACAAAGCAATATTTCCGATAGTTTTGCGATATGTGAGATATTTTATTAAATTCATACATGTACACGAAGACTACATATATTACAGACATTATACATAACATAAGGACTAAAATGTCCAATAATGTGAATATCATTTCAAGCCAATGTTAGCCATCAGTCAACCAAATGTAGCCCATTCCATTCCTAACTTCCATAAATGATTAAAATCCAAAATTGAGATGCATCCTAACTAACTGTTACCAGTGAAAAGAAGTTCTCATAAATTCCTCATCTATGCCAATATTTTATATTACAACTATACTATCTATTCAAAAGTCTCACTTCTTTTACCCTTAATTTCTACCATCTCTTCAACGAAAGATTAAAAATATTTGTAAAATACATCGCTTAGAGAATCCAGAAAATCTCTTAATTCTTCCAAATCGTCACTTCATTACTCTTAACTATTTTTTGATTCTGTTCACACTATTTCCAAATGCCGTATACTATCTTTAACTCCCTCTCATATTACCCTTCAATTCTATGTGACTTTTGCTAATCGATCCGGTGTAATCGACTGACCTTTTCTTTCACGCGTTCATGCAGTGAGTAGTTGATGCTCCTCTACTTCTTTCTTTAAAGTGGTTTTGATACGTTTTTCGGGATAATGAGTACAGGTACCAACTTCAAGACTGGGTTTTTTATCGATGGAACAGACAGTGGAATTTCGAAATTAGTTAGAAACTTCCGTAGAACTCGATCAGTCGAAGAAATACGACCGAAATGGAGCAAAATACGCTTGGGAATCAAAAGGGTTAGTCTTTTCATATTATGAGTACAAAGAGAGGTTTTCGTGTAACTTCTTAAGATAACAGCACAGTTTATCAAATTGATACTAGAAAACTGATGCTCCAAGGAATATCCTAACATGTGAATTGGTTTCTGTTCTCAATGTTGGAAGAAAAAAATACAGGAAGAAAATCTTCTGATGGAAGACTATACAGAATTGGTATTGAAAATGAGTGTCTGCAGTTGAGTACATTAATAATGAATTTCTGGAATTAATCATACTGAAATATCTTGATCATTCTAATTTTCCAGTTCGTTCGAGATCAACGTCGAAAAGCACAGAAAAAGAAAAAAGTATATTGGCGGACCGAAAAACTGCTCTAACGGACCATGATGTAAAAAGCCCAAATAATGCGATGACAAAGAAGAATTAGTAACAACTGCACTGTACACAACAGAAGATTTTGTGTCCTTTTTGATTCATAGGATATTTGTTTGAAGTGAATGAATAAGATAATCGTCGTCACCGGAAAAAAAGTATTCAGATCAAGAAGATGACATGAACTGGAAATGGATGCACGCGGTGGCATAGTTAAATTAATGGAAGTATCCGTCTTAGAGTAATCGTACTTTCTTTGGGAGAAAGGCAACACATTATACTCATGTTTTAATCTAGACATATATTTTAAGGTCTTTAGAACTGTATAGAACTGTATTTTTTAAAATCGACATGAGCATATATTTGCAGTCACTCAACAATACAAAAAGTGGATGTAAACACAATATTTTTTATGATACATACAATAAAAGTAGCGAAAGAAGAGGTATGAACACTAAAAACTGTGCTGAAAATGCTCTAAGATCAGACATATTCAAAAAATAAAACAATTCTGTTAGGCATGCTACTTCGGATGGACATCGAAAGCAACCTTCACTGTTCTCATATCTGCAAAGATGTGGATGTCGGAGAAAATTGACATTAATTCTTCAGTTCTAGACTTCAATCGCTAAATATAATAAGCAATTAATTTTTAAAATCACGATAGTTTTTCATTGATTTATTTATTACATTTTCATTTCTATATCAATATTCAATATCAATGTTGATTATTTTTAAACACTTTCATTATGTTACTGTTAGCATTTTCATTTAGAGAATATCAATTACCTCGACATTTGCATTTTATCCAAGAATTTTTGCTTAATTTCTTGGAACGATATTTCTGTTGTTAAAAGACAATAACGTTCGCGGCATTTGTTCGGAGATGGTCGAAACCTAAAAATTTCACGAAGTTGCTGATTATTTTTAAGTTTTGCAAAGGGAAGTTTCTTGACATTCTTTTCGTTTTGGAAACAGTTTCCCGACGAAAGAGAGCTTCATAATTTGCTTACTGTTGGAAAAGCAGAATAAAGGTTCGATTGGGCGGATGAATCAAGGAAGGAAAAAAGCGTGGAAAAGCAGGAGTCAATATCCGGATATTTTCATTTGATTAGATTTGGATCGATCAGTATGGGCGACACAGATAGGTGACGGAATTCTGAGTTTAATAACTGTTCACAAACGAGATGCATGTAATCAACTGAATAGCATTAGTGTCTTAGTAATATTATAAACTGTTTCGAAAAAGATTCAGAACAATAACGGGATTACCAAATTCGAATAAGAAATGAATTCTATGTATATAAATATATATCTACTACGAAGTTTTCGTATATTAAATGGTTTAGTTTATGAGTGCCTACATTTGGACAGATTGAAAGTGGAGAGGTACTCTTCAAACGAAAGGCATATATTAAAGAACGCTAATTATGATGCGAAACAGATCAATTAGTACTTCTTGGAGGGACTAATTTATATTCTATTTAACTAGAGACGCGACTCACTCGATTAGCATTCCTAGAATCGACCCTTGCTGGGCAATTAAACGGACACTCATCACGGAATAATTATCACATTTTTGATCACTTGACGCAGCGGTCACGTCTCTGAAATTTTAAAAATTAAATAAGTGGGTTATTTCAAGCCTTTACTTCTTAGCAAACATTCAACAACATCTTCCTGGAACAAAGGTTTAATCGATACCATTTCTATGTCCCATTATTTACAAACGAAGTAGTTACATTTCAGTTACTGCAATTAGAATTAATAAATTTATTTTCCTTACTTCAAAATTGAAGCGACGCACTGATCACCATTTCGATCACATACTTCAGTACTATTTATCTGATTCGAAAAAATTTTACGAGATCATCGACATTACAACCCTGCAGTTGCATTTTAGAAGAATTCTGAGAGTTATTAGAAGCATTAATTTAACACACTATTCCAAGAATGACAAAAGACAACTTTTTCAGCATGGAAATGCCATCGACAGTTAACTGCATAATTCACTTTGTACTTTATTGGTTGCTTGTACAAATGCGTGCAAAACCCGCTGGCGTCTAAAATTGCAATCAATTTCTTTATTAAATAAGTGTTGGAAATTACTACAAAAGTACTTTTGAAATACCCAAGAAGTAATTTAAAAGTATCAAACAATGAGCGGTAAAAATTTTTTAATAAAAAACATTATAACCCGTCACCCAGGCGTTGTCAAAATGAAAAAACCTAAAATGAACTAATTACCCGGTCTTAGAAGTGACAGTTTGCCATTGGTACGTATTTCATCACCATAAACATAATCACCAACAGTTTTCTTTTCGAATATTGTTGCACTCTTCAATAAGCTTACCTCTTCATCCTATATACACCAGATAATTAGATAAGGGAACTATGGATTATTTGGATAACGCACTTTGATTTTCAATTACAAGGACAGTAAAGGCAGTAAGACTTGAGATGGAGTAACTAGGAAATGCCTGAAACTAAATGCCTAAACGATTCCATTGCAGTTGCTTCTGAAACTGACGTTTACAAGATTTGATAAATGAGTGAGCCTTTCTAAGACAAATCGTTTCGAACTCAAAGAAATTTAGGTGCAAAAGAAAAAAGCACGGTAATAACTTACAGTCTGATGTTTTATCGTACAGTTTGGATCATTTCTAAAATTTGTACATCATATAATTACAGAAATTTGTTTCCATACAATATAGTACGGTCAATTGGACAATCCTGTGGTTGTACAAATTAACCATACTGTAGTTAAGGAAATGTGGAATATCTGTATATAATTGCAGATTTTTTTAAATAGCATCATCTGAGTTAATAATAGAAAAAGTGATGAAAGCAATTAATAATAGAAAAAATGATGAAATTATAAACGTGGTTGAAATTTTGTGATGAAAACTAAAATGCGACCTGAAGAAAATATGTATAATAAGTGAATTCTTTGCAATTTTCGTCGATTAGAAATGAGACAGATATAGGTTTTTCATAATTCATAAAACAAGACCATACCTCGGGCATATCATCTCACATTTCGAATTGATATGAGTTAAATTCGAACAGTCGATACCTCTAAAGAAAAAAATATGCTTCATTTTCTTTTATTTTAATTATTAAGAAATCTTTTTCTTTTCATTTATTAGAAAAATATCTTATTACTTTAAAATTAGATCAAAATCCCAACCAATTATTTTCCAAAAACAAGGGCCTTGGTCCGAAAACGAAATGGAAAACAAACTAAACAGTTATATCTAAACAAAAATAAGAAAACCAATCATATTCAATTTGAACCAGAATTAAAAGCAGTTCGTTACCTTCCAGATGGATATATTATTCAACAATTTGACTTTGAAAATTTACTTAACAGTGAAATGTGAAACTGTTGAAAATGGCACAAATCGATTCGAATTTTGTCTGATACGCTTCGGAAAGTGATTATCACGACCACTATGAATATAAATTGCCCCGAAAAAGCTTGGATAACCACCGACGATATCCAATGCTCGTAATCTATAAAAAAAATAATCAGAATTAGCTCCAAGCATCCAATATTTTTAGCAGTTCTAATTAATTTTAAATATTTTTGTAAACATTTGGGTATTTAATACATTTTTATTAGAATAATTATAAATCTGATTACTTATTAAGGAAACGTTTGAAAAAATCAATGAAACTCATCCTTAAGCAAAGCCAATGTTCTGAAAGTCTGGTAAACATTGCCTTGGTACTTACCTACGGATATTGTCGCTGGGAAAATCCAACAAACTTGTACATGATCTATAAAAGAGAATTACTAAAATACTTGGATGAAGTAGAATCATCGCAATGGTTCAAATGATGGTATCAACAACCTAGTAACGTTGTCATGGTGAAGATTCCAGTGAAGCCCAACCGATTATGGACTGAAATTAATGACAAAAAGATACATAGATATTTTATTCCGTGGTTAATAACTAATCTTTGTCTGGAATTTAAAGAAAAAACGATATTATTTGTCATTTTAGCAAAGAATTTACAGTTAAGACAAGAAAAGCATCAGAAACACAAAAAGTGAGTGGTGTAAAAAAATAAGTTAGGAAAAGACACTGCTAGAAGATATATGACTACATTTCTCAAATCAAGAATTGAAAAACTAATTAATAAATGAGTAATAATTCAAGCTAATGAAATATTTGTAGCTAATGTAGTATCAATATTTTTCAGACCAAACTTCAACTTTTATTCCCAAAATTGAAATTTGCTAAAAAAATGGATAACGATACCACCAGAAAATTGATATTGTGCTGATGCAAACAGATCGTCACTAAGAGAATAATTAGGACTACAACATTCAAAAAGAAAGAGTTTGTAAGATAACAGTTTTCAAGTTTGTAAGATAACAGTTTTCAAAGCGTCCTAATTGAAGTGCTCCTTATTGTTACTTAAAATGACTTTAATTGAAATTTGTTTTGTCCAAAGTGAAGGAAGTCTTCGAACTGGATGGGATCGTATAAGGCGTGTTGGTGGGATTTTACAGCATAGTTCGCTTGTAGACCACAACTGGGATTTATATGAATAATTCAAACATAATGAGCCTGAGGATAAGTATATTTGCTATAAGTTAGAGATAGGATGATTTAAATCATTTTGAAATGCTAAAGTATCATTGTATTTTTTGTATTTATCACTTCCTCAGAAAATATCAGCATGTACTGCTCATGCATACTCTGTAAAACAGAAAGAAATTCTTCTAGAAAAAGTGGATTAAGACATTTATTTCTGAAGGAGGACAGAATATTTATTTCTGAAGGAGGACAGAAGCATTGTTATGGATTAATAATATCTAAATACATAGTCTTTGTTTGATAATATATAGAAGATATAGACAAAAAAAGTCGCTAGGAACCATGGGAAACACTGATGTAGAAAAGATAGCAATACTAACATTTAGTAATCGAGCGGGAATATATTTTTGAATTAAGCAGTTTAAATTGGACAAATACTTCTCCATACTTTTTTATTCAAGACGAAACTTGTAATACAAGTTTCGAATATTTTTATGTCTTACTGAAATTCGCGACACCAAGTTTTCTTTTCCTGCTTTGAGCCTTTCCTTCTCAAAGTTTTGTGTTGCATCTTCAAAAGTAGTAAAATTGGTCTCTCAGCATTGTTGTAGTCGAAGTTCTAGGGAAATTCTTTGGCCTACTATTTTATGATTCCACGATGATAAATAAATTTTTATTTAAATGTAGAAATAATTGGAGGGACAACAAATGGATATTGGTGAGATTGGATATGCAATCTTTCATTGATAAAAGTAAGCCAATTTTGCAAAAAGCAGTTGCTCTTGATCGAGACAATAAGAAAAATGAAGCGGTCGAAAATTATGCAGAGGGGATCACTTTGTTGCTCAGCGCTATGTCATGTTAGTTAATTTTTTCTTTTGTTAGCAGTCCGAGTGAATGAAAAAATTCCTTCTTGATTTTTGAAAAGGCAACAATAATTTTTTATTTTGTGTAAGATAATGACTAGTATGAAATGCTAAAGTCAAGTTTTGTTTTTTCTAAAATTATAGTGATTTTCAAATCATTATTTCCATATCTGTGAAGCGAGACTCCTTTCATTCAAAAGTTATTGATTAACTGGAAGTTCGTTTCAGGTAATGAAACCACAGAAAATACCAGAGAAATTTTGCGCGAAAAAATTTCAAAATATTTAGCTAGAGCAGAAGTACTAAAAGGACAAACGAAGCCAGAAATACTCGCAGTGCATCAAATGCATATCATGCATAACGAGGTATAATTTAACTTTTATTTTAAAAGCATTGGTGATGCATGTGGTTTTACCATTGTTATTCACAGATTTTGTTGAATTAAGTAGACAGAAAAGGATTTCATGATCGCAGAATCTGTGGTTTGCTTAATTGTATTGCATAATTACAACATATTCATATTCTGTTTAGATTATTAGAATATTTTGATATCAAATATTTTATTTATCATTTAGAGAAAATAGTTTTTCTTGTTTGGAGAAAGCTGTTATGAGGAAGAAAGCTATTATGCTGCAGATATCTCATCAGGAACTGGCTTATGTGCAAGCTTTGCTATTGCATCTGCAGCTGCAATCTTCATTTCATTATTTATTACTGTTGCGTGTACATCAAGTGCTCCCTGAATATATAAGGGAATCCCATTACATTATTAACTTGGTTATTGTAGTCTGATCTACCAGTTGCGATTATTGCATCTGGTCTTACAGCTTTGCGAGCTCAGGCCTTACTTCTGGGTCAGGGTTAGCAAGGGCAAAAATAATCGGATCTTTACTCATGCTCTTTAACATCTCTTCGTTAAGCACATTTTTTACAGATAATCCGATAAATACGTCAGCGTCTTTTATTGCATCAAGTAGAGAACGTTCTTTAGTATCGGTTGCATATTTTTCCTTCCACTTGTTCCCTTCATCTAATAAAATTTTTGGACCGGAAGTTTTTCATTTGATTTTGTAAACGACAGTTTGCTA